>KV012868.1:55223-65561 GCA_001598015.1 Dorcoceras hygrometricum
CGACAAATGGTAACCACTTGGAAAGTCCGAACGAGGGTAGTTCGATAGATCACCAGGTCACTATCCATCTGCATGCTCAGAACATCACAATGTTCCCTACCAATGAAACATGGTACTTCACATCACAGATTCTAGTCTCAAGCTCGGGCGGTCTTATCCTCATTTTGACGGCCCAATCGACTAGGAACGCGTTCAGAATACACAGTGACTATTAGATGTGTTTCATGATAGCCAACATATCCACTATTACATCTAACATACACTATGGTGCATTATAGGTCTTTATCCAACACAATTGTTAACATTATAACATAATGAAAATAAAGAATGCCATAATAGAAATGCGTATTTGATAAATTAAGATCGTTATACACAGGAGTCAATAAAACCCACACGCCACAAGTTGGCTAGTTGGGCATCTACTCTAACAATCTCCCACTTGCCCTAAAGCCAACTACTCATCAGACGCAGTCCCATTGTTTCGCGATGTTTTTTCAAACAACGGTCCTGGCAAGGGCTTCGTAAGTGGATCAGAAATGTTGTCTGCAGAGGCGACTCTCTCGACTGCTATGTCGCCTCTAGCCACAATATCCCGGATTATGTGGTATTTCCTCAGTATATGTTTGGATCTTTGGTGAGACCTAGGTTCCTTTGCTTGCGCAACGGCACCCGTGTTGTCGCAGTACACCGGGACTGGACAACTCCTTTAGGGATTACGCCCAACTCTTGGACGAAATTCCTTATCCAAACCGCCTCCTTAGCAGCAGCTGATGCTGCGATGTACTCAGCCTCAGTGGTTGAATCCGCGATGGTGTCTTGCTTGGAACTCTTCCAAGAGACAGCACCACCATTGAGCATGAATACAAATCCAGAGGTTGACTTCGAATCATCCACGTCACATTGGAAGCTAGAATCAGTGTAGCCTTCCAATTTCAGTTCACCACCCCCATAGACCATGAACATATTCTTAGTCCTTCGTAAGTACTTAAGAATATCTTTCACAGCCTTCCGATGCATTTGGCCGGGGTTGGCCTGGTAGCGGCTCATGATACTCAGAGCATATGCGACATCCGGTCTAGTTGAGATCATGTCATACATAATACTACCTATTGTTGAGGCATATGGCACACGTGTCATACTCTCTATCTCCTCATCAGTCTTTGGACACATAGACTTAGATAGAGTTACCCCGTGGCACATAGGTAGGCGTCCTCTCTTGGACTCTTCCATAGAGAACCGCTTAAGTATGGTATCGATGTAGGTAGCTTGGGTGAGTCCAAGCATCCTTTTCGATCTATCCCGATAGATCTGTATTCCAAGAATATAAGATGTTTCACCCATGTCCTTCATCGAGAATCTACTAGACAACCACACTTTAGTTGATTGCAGCATTCCTACATCATTCCCAATGAGTAGAATGTCATCAACATAAAGTACAAGGAATGTCACAGCATTCTTAACTACCTTCTTATATACACATGGCTCCTCGGGATTCTTGATGAAACCAAATTCCTTAATTGTTTCATCGAATCTCAGGTTCCAACTTCTCGATGCTTGTTTGAGACCGTAGATCGATCTCTGAAGTTTTCATACTTTATTCTCACTTCCTACAGATGTGAAACCCTCAGGCTGCGTCATATAGATCTCTTCCTTAATGTTTCCATTAAGGAACGCAGTTTTCTTCACATCCATTTGACATATCTCATAGTCGTACCTGTTGGAATAGCGGTGGCGGATCCGGATCCCACTTCCCCGGGCGCAGCGAAAAAACAAAATTTGCCCGGAAAGTGTTCAATACATTAATAAAGGCAACAAAATCATACATAGGATGTTAGAAATTGTCACCTTGCTGGCGTCTAGGCGCCTGGCTCCAACCAGATTTACAAGAAAACTGGCTCTTCACGGTAGGCGGCGGTAGATCGTCAATCAGGTCCACGATCGGAATCGATCTTCCTCCGTCAATCTGCACTAGAAGACTTGACGGATTTTGCACGGATGGAAACACCTCTTCACGATGGCCGGAACAAGTCCGGCGAAGGGCGGCGCGTGGTGGCTGATGGGCGGCGCGTGGTGGCCGAGAGGTGAGGAGAGGTGGGCGGCCGATTTGTGTGTTTTGGAGGCTAGGTTATGTGTTGTAATTGTAGTGATTAAGCTCTAGATACAACTCATGTAATTATAAGTCATTCATGGGCTTGAACCGGCCCAATGGACTTGGGTCCAACCCAGGTCCATGTGAACATTCGGTTCGTTTAATTCACTGTGGTTTCATCATAACTCCGATCGACGATCAGATCGGACAGATCGACTCAGTTTCCAAAACTGAACATTATGATGTGAAAAATAATTTTTCAGATACCTAGTCCAAAATGACAGTTTTGCCCCTCAACAGTGGGAAATCGCAATTTCACCCCTGTTGAGTTTCTAGGAAGTCGCACTCCCTAGAATCCTCCTCCTATGCTCAACACATTGAGCTCAGTTTCCGTGCAAAAATCATGAATCCAGTACTTGTGTGACCCTCAATGGTTCAGGGATACAGCTAGCCGTGGGCCCACAACCATTGTGGCTTCGAAATCACAATTTCGGACTTACCCAACGGATCATGGTAAAGCGCCTAGCAACATCGCGCATGCTCAACACATTGAGCTCAGTTTCCGTGCAAAAATCATGAATCCAGTACTTGTGTGACCCTCAATGGTTCAGGGATACAGCTAGCCGTGGGCCCACAACCATTGTGGCTTCGAAATCACAATTTCGGACTTACCCAACGGATCATGGTAAAGCGCCTAGCAACATCGCGCCATTATCCCCTAGGTATCACTGATAGTGCCTGCAAGAACCAGTCGGTCGTGGTTAGCATACGGTACGGTCCTTTCAACACATATATCCCGATCAGATCAACGACCATTGGTAAATCGAGAGTCGCTAGAGATCCGATAGCTATGCATACATCTTGGAGATCGAATAGTGACATCGTGAGTGTTACTAGGTAAACCCATTTACCTAAAACACTTCTAGTACTCTGGCCAAAGATTTATATACTATTATCCCCTCAGATAGCATAGGATATCCACGCATGAGAGCGAGCGGTGAATCCTCGACAACGAAGCATCGACTCCTACATGCATCGGGATCTCACCCAATCCCACCGCCTAATGACCCCAAGTGAGTCGGCAAAAGGGTCAAAGTTAGACACCTATCATGTAGAGTCTCAATGACGTTTCGAGTCATGAGGACTAATCAGTACAACCAAGACCTCGGACTTATCCACTCGACAAATGGTAACCACTTGGAAAGTTCGAACGAGGGTAGTTCGATAGATCACCAGGTCACTATCCATCTGCATGCTCAGAACATCACAATGTTCTCTACCAATGAAACATGGTACTTCGCATCGCAGATGCTAGTCTCAAGCTCGTGCGGCCTTATCCTCATTTTGACGGCCCGATCGACTAGGAACGAATTCAGAATATACAGTGACTATTAGATGTGTCTCATGATAGCCGTCATACCCACTATCACATCTAACATACACTATGGTGCATTCTAGGTCTTTATCCAACACAATTGTTAACATTATATAACATAATGAAAATAAAGAACGCCATAAATAAATGCGAATATCATATATAAAGATCGTTTCATACAAGAGTCTATAAACCCACACGCCGCAAGTTGGCTAGTTGGGCATCTACTCAAACAATCTTCCACTTGCCCTACAGCCAACTACTCATCAGACGCAGTCCCATTGTTTCGCGATGTTTTTCAAACAACGGTCCTGGCAAGGGCTTCGTAAGTGGATCAGCAACGTTGTCCGCAGAGGCGACTCTCTCAACTGCTATGTCACCTCTAGCCACAATATCCCGGATTATGTGGTATTTCCTCAGTATATGTTTGGATCTTTGGTGAGACCTAGGCTTCTTTGCTTGCGCAACGGCACCCGTGTTGTCGCAGTACACCGGGACTGGACCAACTCCATCAGGAATGACGCCCAACTCTTGGACGAAATTCCTTATCCAAACCGCCTCCTTAGCAGCAGCTGATGCTGCTATGTACTCAGCCTCAGTGGTTGAATCCGCGATGGTGTCTTGCTTGGAACTCTTCCAAGAGACAGCACCACCATTGAGCATGAATACAAATCCAGAGGTAGACTTCGAATCATCCACGTCACATTGGAAGCTAGAATCAGTGTAGCCTTCCAATTTCAGTTCACCACCCCCATAGACCATGAACATATTCTTAGTCTTTCGCAAGTACTTAAAAATATCCTTCACAGCCTTCCAATGCAATTGGCCGGGGTTGGCCTGGTAGCGGCTCGTGACACTCAGAGCATATGCGACATCCGGTCTAGTTGAGATCATGCCATACATGATACTACCTATTGCCGAGGCATATCGCACACGTGTCATACTCTCTATCTCCTCATCAGTCTTCGGACACATAGACTTAGATAGAGTGACCCCGTGGCACGTAGGTAGGTGTCCTCTCTTGGACTCTTCCATAGAGAACCGCTTAAGTATGGTATCGATGTAGGTGGCTTGGGTGAGTCCGAGCATCCGTTTTGATCTATCCCGATAGATCAGTATTCCAAGAATATAGGATGCCTCACCCATGTCCTTCATCGAAAATCTACTAGACAACAATACTTTGGTTGACTGCAGCATTCCTACATCATTCCCAATGAGTGGAATGTCATCAACATAAAGTACGAGGAATGTCACAGCGCTTTTAACTACCTTCTTATATACACATGGCTCCTCGGGATTCTTGATGAAACCAAATTCCTTAATTCTTTCATCGAATCTTAGGTTCCAACTCCTTGATGCTTGTTTGAGACCGTAAATCGATCTATGAAGTTTGCATACCTTATGCTCACTTCCCACAGATGTGAGACCCTCAGGCTACGTCATAAAGATCTCTTCCTTAATGTTTCCATTAAGGAAACAAGAGTCCAAACTTGGTTCGCATGCATTGAGTCAAACTCAGACTGCATTGCTTCAAGCCACAAATTAGAATCAGCATCGGAAATTTCCTCCTTGAAAGTTCTTGGATCATATCCAACAACTTGATCACCTTGATCATCTTCAATGAGAAAACCATATCTCTCAGGAGCCCTAGGAACCCTTTCGGATCTCCTAGGTGCGACCATTTCTGGTACTGGCTCTGTAGGTGCGAGAGACTCACTTGGTACTTCAGTTGGTTCTCGAACCTCTTCGAGTTCTACTATCTTGCCTTTTCTATCAAGTATAAATTCCCTTTCCATAAAGGTGGCATTCCTAGAAACAAACAATTTTGTTTCGCTGGGATAGTAGAAGTAGTATCCAATGGAATTCTTTGGATACCCAACGAAGTAACATAAGATGGATCTCGTATCCAGCTTATCTCCCACTGTCTGCTTCACGTAAGCAGGACATCCCCAAAGCCTCATGTATGAGTATTTGGGTGGTTTGCCCATCCACATCTCATATGGAGTCTTATCCACTGCCTTGGTGTGGACATTGTTCAACAACATTACCGCCGTTTCGAGTGCATAGCCCCAAAACGAGGTAGGAAGCTCAGTGAAGCTCATCATAGATCGAAACCATGTCCATCAAGGTTCGATTACGATGCTCCGCTACACCATTGAGCTGTGGTGTGGCCGGAGGGGTCCACTGTGCGAGAATCCCATTCTTTTCAGATAGTCTTGAAACTCAGCACTCAAGTATTCACCACCTCGATCGGATCGAAGTGCTTTAATACTTTTGCCTAATTGATTTTCTACTTCAGCCTGGAATTCTTTGAACCTTTCAAAGTATTCAGACTTGTGCTTCATTAAGTACAAGTACCCATACCTAGAGTAATCGTCGGTAAAGGTGATGAAGTATTTGTGACCGTATTTAGTACCAATAATAAATGGACCACACACATCAGTATGGATCAAATCCAATAGGCCTTGAGCACGCTCACCCTTGCCCTTGACTTTTGCCTAATTGATTTTCTACTTCAGCCTGGAATTCTTTGAACCTTTCAAAGTATTCAGACTTGTGCTTCATTAAGTACAAGTACCCATACCTAGAGTAATCGTCGGTAAAGGTGATGAAGTATTTGTGACCGTATTTAGTACCAATAATAAATGGACCACACACATCAGTATGGATCAAATCCAATAGGCCTTGAGCACGCTCACCCTTGCCCTTGAAGGATTGCTTAGTCATCTTTTCTTTGAGACAGGACTCACAAGTCGGTAGGGAGTTAATGTCTGACATATCAAACATGTCACTCCTAACTAACTTGTTCATCCTACTTAGAGAAATATGACCTAACCTAGCGTGCCAAAGTTGTGCTGGGTTTAAGTTATCGTATTTTCTTTTAATCGTTGTTGTATGTGTTTCGACATCGCGAGTTGGAACGTCCTTTAATTTTAAGGTGTATAAATCTTTTTCGCGTTCCCCAATTCCAATTAAACATTCATTCTTGTAAATATTGCAAATCGAATTAGCAAACATACAAGAATATCCATCACTATCAAGCATAGAAACAGAAATAATGTTGTTTATTAATTCGGGAACAACAAAATGTTTCTCAATAACAACTTAAAATCAGAAGACATAAATAAATAAACATCTCCTATAGCTACTGCAGCAACTCTTGCTCCATTGCCAAGCCTCAAGTGGGTCTCACCCTCTCTAAGACGTCGGCTTCTTGTCATCACCTGCAAATCATTGCAGATATGAGATCCACATCCAGTATCCAGTACCCAAGAAGTCGAATTAAGAGACATATTTATTTCGATATAGAACATACCTTTCGCAGTTCGCAATTGCTCGAGGTACTCCTTGCAGTTCCTCCTCCAATGCCCAGGCTTGTGGCAGTGGTGGCAAACATCCTCAGACTTGTTCGGCTTGGAAGCCTTTGCCTTTGGCTTCTTAGTGGGCTTTTCCTCCTTCGCAGGGGCAGAACGCTTCTTACCCTTGCATCTGGGCCCCTTCTTCGCAGAGGAAGAAGAGCCCATAAGGAGGACGGGCTTGTCCTTCTTTATGGTTCCTTCGAACACTACAAGCATGTTAACCACTTCTTCAAGGGTGGCTGCCAGCTTGTTCATGTTGAAGTTGACCACAAAGGGGTCGAATGCAGCGGGTAGTGAGAGGAGAAGCACATCCACAGACAGCTCGTGTGGAAGTGTGATATCAAGGCCCGACAGCTTTTCAACGAGCCCAATCATACGAACCCCATGCTCGCGGACCGAAGTCCCATCGCGCATGCGGCTCGTCATAAGCTCCTTGACAGCCATGAACCTCTCATGTCGAGAGTTCTCCCCATACAGTTCTTTGAGATGAAAGAGTATGTCAGCAGCATACTTTGTCTTCTCAAAGCGCCGTTGCATTTCATTGGACATCGACGCCGTCACATAGCATCGAGTCTTAAGCTCGTCGTCCCACCATTGTTGAAGCGTCACCAGCTCCTCAGGGCTGATATCGGCAGGGGCTTCCTTCGAAGGGCTCTTCTCTATCATGTAAAGAAGTTTCTCCGAAGCCAACACAATGTTGAGGTTTCGAAGCCAGTCTTGGTAGTTCAGACCGGTGAACTTGTTGCTATCCAGTATAGCAGCAAGTGGGTTTTTGATCGAAGACATTATAAATACAGTTATACTGAAAAGAAAACAGACACACATTACTAACTATATATGAAATAACGCTAAGACATAAAACAAGGTCGTTTAGTTCTATGAATTACCCTCCCACTATTTTAACGATTTCACCACTCTCTAATGAAATCGGAAAGCAAGTTTCCTTAGTGGGTACACTGAGCCCAATCAAGTGATCATGGTCCCGAATAATATCAGCCAACCATGACCCCCAAAAGGTAGTTTCCAATTGCAACCGGTGCAACCTCCATGTATTCACCTCACGTCCAGTAAGGGCCCAATAATATGATGTCGTTTACTATCACGTGTCAAGATGACCCATTAATGTTGAGTCGTGAAGGACGGTCCCCTTAACGTCCCCAATAATATGAGCCAACGTTAAAGGGAGTTCCAACCGACTCACAACAATTGTCAATGGCGTGGACAGCTTTCCGGCATACATAAACCCCTCAATAATATGAGCCGGGTCATGTATGCGGGTAGCATCGGCGTACACCCATTGTTGATGGAAGGTAGGGATAATTTAAACAGATTTAAATTCCCTTTAGTTTATCGAATAAACTTTTAATCTTGATATTAGTTCTAAATCGTATTTAAAACGAGGGATTTTATTTTTGAAAATTTTGGTCTCATGCAATTTTAAATCATAATTTAAAACATGCGGATTCAACATATATATCAAATATATAAATAACTTTGGGATGATCGATCGCGAGAGCTATGCGGTCCGTGGTTGTCAGTCACGGACCTGGGTCCAATCCTAGGTGAAATGCAAAATGCAATGCAATCCTATTACATTTGCTTCCAATTTTACAGATCTTCGATCTTCAATATCTTTGATCGTCATCGGCCCATCATCTTTAAATGTCCTCCCACTAAGTCTAGTAATTTACATTTAAATTGCCATGACAAGTAAGGGATACAATTTTAAGGGGTGGGAACGGACCACAAACAGACCCACTTTATAAAATGATAATCAATAATATTAAAACCGAAATCGCAAAACCTAAAGCATACACCTAACACATTGGGCATGGCTCTCGATCATCCCAAACATGCAATCAATCTAATTAATATACATAAATTAAATAATCAAATTATTTACCACAAAATATATTTTGATCATAAAATCGCATTTTATAATAAAATCGCATTTTGTCGATAAAATCATATTTTGCAATTTTTAATTGCATCATATTGGGCTTAAAACAATTTTAGGCCCAAAAATCTCAAAATTTCAAAATCGACCAAAATCGGCCCGATATCGAATATCGGCCCGAAAACTTCATGGGCTGCCCGGGACAGGCCCGAACAAAACCAAGAAGAAAAAATCAACCGTCGCAACGATGTGCCGGAAATCACGTCGGACGGCGACCGCACGGCGACGGCCGCCGCCACCATGCATGGCGCGGCCATGCGGCGCCGCGCACGTTGCGCGCATCAACGCGCAAATTGTTCCCAACGTTGGAATAGCGGTGGCGGATCCGGATCCCACTTCCCGGGGCGCAGCGGAAAAACAAAATTTGCCCGGAAAGTGTTCAATACATTAATAAAGGCAACAAAATCATACATAGGATGTTAGAAATTGTCACCTTGCTGGCGTCTAGGCGCCTGGATCCAACCAGATTTACAAGAAAACTGGCTCTTCACGGTAGGCGGCGGTAGATCGTCAATCAGGTCCACGATCGGAATCGATCTTCCTCCGTCAATATGCACTAGAAGACTTGATGGATTTTTCACGGACGGAAACACCTCTTCACGATGGCCGGAACAAGTCCGGCGAAGAGCGGCGCGTGGTGGCCGATGGGCGGCGCGTGGTGGCCGAGAGGTGAGGAGAGGTGGGCGGCCGATTTGTGTGTTTTGGAGGCTAGGTTATGTGTTGTAATTGTAGTGATTAAGCCCTAGATACAACTTATGTAATTATAAGTCATTCATGGGCTTGAACCGGCCCAATGGACTTGGGTCCAACCCAGGTCCATGTGAACATTCGGTTCGTTTAATTCACTGTGGTTTCATCATAACTCCGATCGACGATCAGATCGGACCGATCGACTCAGTTTCCAAAACTGAACATTATGATGTGAAAAATAATTTTTCAGATACCTAGTCCAAAATGACAGTTTTGCCCCTCAACAGTGGGAAATCGCAATTTCACCCCTGTTGAGTTTCTAGGAAGTCGCAATCCCTAGAATCCTCCTCCTATGCTCAACACATTGAGCTCAGTTTCCGTGCGGGAATCATGAATCAAGTATTGTGTGACCTTCAATGGTTCAGGGATACAACTAGCCGTGGGCCCACAACCATTGTGGATCCGAATCACAATTTCGGACTTGCCCAACGGATCATGGTAAAGCGCCTAACAACATCGCGCCATGATCCCCTAGGTATCACTGATAGTGCCTGCAAGAACCATTTGGTCGTGGTTAGCGTACAGTACGGTCCTTTCAATCCATATATCCCGATCAGATCAACGACCATTGGTGAATCGAGAGTCGCTAGAGATCCGATAACTATGCATACATCTTGGAGATCGAATAGTGACATCGCGAGTGTAACTAGGTAAACACATTTACCTAAAACACTTCTAGTACTCTGGCCAGAGATTTATACACTATTATCCCCTCAGATAGCATATGATATCCACGCATGTCTGCGAGCGGTGAATCCTCGACAACGATGCATCGACTCCTACATGCATCGGGGTCTCACCCAATCCC
>KV012868.1:86799-116901 GCA_001598015.1 Dorcoceras hygrometricum
AGCACCAGCTGATAACATGTTACGACGTCGTTGGAATTAGTTATAACGACATCGTTTTGAGTTTTGAGATGTTGCGACTGAACTGATGTTGCGACTGGATTTATGTTGCGACTGGATTCCTGTTGTTGCGACTGGTTATTACAACAGCTGATTCTTGCGTCTGCTGAAGATCAACGATATTCGAACAGCGTCTGAGGACGATGAACAGCAGTTGAGGAATTTGCTTATCGTTATCCACCCTCGAAGCGATGGAAGTATATCTTGTTTGATTACTCAGCGTGACACGTGGAACTCGAATTGAATACGTTGGAAGTGCTGCACGAAATACAGAAGAGCGTTGTCTATAAATAAGCGTGAATTTGAAATGCTGAGAACATATTGATCTCAGTTATCGACTGTTGATTTTGCAAGAATCTTCGGAAGTGAAGAACAGAGTGTAAGAACACTGAGTGACGTATTTGAAAACAGAGAAACAAGGTATAATCTGACAGAAGAGTCAGGAACCAGATTACTCGAGAACGATAGTTCTTGAGTATTCCGCTGAAATCACATACATATATGATTAATGTTCTTGATTTAGAACTTGAATTATGTGTGTGTCGATCCATCACAGGTAGTGGATCTTTTATATTTGCATGAGTTTGCATATTAAAGAGAATTGAATTGATTCTAATGCCCAGGACTGAGTTGGCCTGATTTTCGAAGCCGAAGATGGTTTTGTTGGGATTGGATATGTGTGCATGACAACAGGAAGAAAGAATTAGGGGGGAGCAACCACGGGTAGCGAGGGTTAATTATCTAGACGCTGGATCAGCCGCAGGAAGGCGCAACACCAGCTGATAATCTAGATAGTTGAAGAATTGATGTTAGGTTGCTCAATTCTGGTTTTGTATATAAGATAGACACATGTACTAGGGAACTTAGCTTGTAACCGAAGTGAACTATGAAGCATGTGTATACACGAATCAAGTTTGCGCTACCAGTTGAACTTATTCTGCGTCTGCTGAATTTAATACGCTTCTGCTGATATGCAAATTTTTTTTTTGTATGTTATGTATAAACCAGATTAGATTGTTAAACTTGTTTAGTTTACCTTAATAACCCACTGATTAAGATTAGAAGATTAATTGTGGGCAGAGAGCCTCACAGTTGCTAACCATAATCCTTTTCTCGTGAAGGGGCACTCTGGTCCGTCAACCAGGTCACTCACCCTTTCTGTGAACCGTCTGTTATCTATGCCATAAATCCTTGAAAGCTGAAACTTGCGTCCTTTAAACTGATGAAATATATTTTAAACCATGCACTTGATCGGAGACTGATCACTTAAACTTGTAGGGTTCACTTCGGGTGAATAATTGAATAACAGAGTGTCAAGGAGTTAGCAATTATATCACTAAGGAGTAATGGATTATTGATTACTGGTATTGGAATTATTCCGTGAAATCTGTTCAATGAAAATGAAAGCTGAACTCAAGAAAAGGTAGCCCAGCACGAACGCAAGCTGGATCAGCTCGCGACTGGGTAGTCAGCTCGGGTAGAAAGGTTAAACGTTTTCAATTCAGTGTTGGATACCCCGGCTCAGCTGGAGGGTACTATACCAGCACGAGATAAAGCAGCTCAGCTTGAGGATACTGTACCAGCACAGAAAATCTCTAACCAGACCAGTTCAGATTATCCAATCGGACATAAATCCCGATCAAACCAGCACTAAATAAGTGAACATGAACTGAACTGAAACTTGCAAGTGATTCAGGCAAGCAAGCAACAGGAAACAAAGAAACAATATATATGTTTTCCAGATGCAGCAAAGAATCAGCTTTACTTGCCTTAACTGAGAATCACGAAGAACGAAAGAACTCGGTTGAACGTCACCACAAGCACAAACTGTTGAGCTTCTAAGTATTTTGAGAACTGGAGTTTTCTTTCTTGAAAGTGAGCTATATAACTCTCAAAATATCATTTTGTAAGAAGTATGATTAGTAGTAGGTATATAGTACGAAAAGAGGCATGGATCACCTTACCAACCCACAATATTTACCAAAAACCCCCTACTGCATCTTTAAATTCTTGAAATCTACTAATACAGTGTTTTTTATTGAAAGCGGAACTCACAATCCAAAGCATTTTATATAAAATCACTGTCAGCTCGGGTTTGTGCTTGGGTCTCATCGTTCCGAAAACCTACTGGACGTGCTTCTAAGCTGGAAGAGAAGAAATCAGCTAAAAAAACTAGCTCAAACGAAAGCTATAAGCACAATTATCAAAATAGCCCTTCAAAAGAAAAAGGGTAACAAATGTGGTCCTATGGATTTTGGGACGTTACATCTTCGGACTTACACATCGGACCATGGTAAAGCGTCTAGAAACATCGCCCCATGATCCCGTAGGTAACACTATAAGGCCTGCAAGAACCAGTCGATCGTGGTTAGCGTACAGTACGATCTTTTCATCTCAAATATCCCGAACAAATCAACAACCATTAGTAAATCGAGAGTCACTAGAGATTCGATAGTCATGCATACATCTTGGAGATCAAATAATAACATCGCATGTGCTACTAGATAAACCAATTTACGCTAAAGCACATTTAGTACTCTGGCCACACTATTATCTACTCAGATAGCATAGTATATCCATGCGCAAGGGCGAGCGATGAATCCTCAAAGCATCGAATCCTACATGCATCGGGATCTTACCCAATCCCGCCACATGATGGCCCTAATGGAGTTGGTAAATGGGTCAAATTAAGGAGTCTGTTGGAATGCAATAATTGCATCTGCTTGGTAGAGCGATCGAAACATGGCGCTTGTGTTGCTATACGGTTTAAAAGATTGGAGTTACACCGTTACCACCAGCTATAGCTTTTGGTAAAGCTGCAAGCGCTCGGTCCTACAATTGGTATCAGAGCCAAGGTCACGGGTTCGATTCTCATTGATTGCAAGGAGTGCAATTATTGGGATGGGGATTGTTGGAGTGCAATAATTGCCTCTGCTTGGTAGAGCGATCGAAACGTGGCGCTTGTGTTGCTATACGGTTTAAAAGATTGGAGTTGCACCGTTACCACCAGCTATAGCTTTTGGCAAAGCGGCAAGCGCTCGGTCCTACAGCGTCTATCATGTAGAATATCAATTATGTTTCGAGTAATAAGGACTAATCTGTACAACCAAGACCTCGAATTTAATCCACTCGACAAATGGTAACCACTTGAAAAGTCTAAACAAGGTAATTCGATAGATCATCAGGTCATTACCCATCACGCATGCTCTGAACATCTCCATGTTTCATACCAATGAAACGTGGTATTTTACATCGCAGATGCTAGTCTCAAGCTCGAGCCACCTTTATCTTCTTTTGGATGGTCCAATCGACTAGAAACTCGTTTAGAACACAGAGTGACTATTAGATGTGTTTCATGATTGTCATCAAATCCACTATCACATCTAACATACACTATAGTGCATTCAAGATCTTTATCCAACAAGTTTGCAATCATAAAAATGAAGGTAAAGAATGACATAAAATGCGAATTTTATAAATAAAGATTGTTTTACATAGAGTCAACAAAAGCCCACATGTCACAAGTTGGCTAGTTACGCACCTACTCTAACATTAAACATGAAGAAAACCTAGTCGAGGTGCAGGACGACACTTTGGCATAAAATAAAGGCACCATCGATTTATTTCATGATACAGGAGCAGACATCTGGCTAGGAAATAATTTCTTGCAAATGTTTGAACATTACACACAGAAAATGAAACCAGGATGTTGGATCTGTTTTTACAGATCAGAATCTTAATTTTGATTCACACAAAATCTGCTATTATTCTACTAACGATTTACACACGATGCGCAGTTTCTAGTCTGGCACAAGAAGATATCCATGATGGAACAGTAAGGGGGCGCCCGAGCTGGTACAAAAGAAGAAATCCAGATCGCAAGGGACATCAAGCTGGTTCACCAGCTTGGAGCAAGTGAAGAGTATAAGCGCAATAATCAAGTGCAGATTAGGGTACAAGTGCAGTGATCAAGTGCAGATCAGATCACAGAGCGCAACAATAATCAGTTCAGCATAGGAAGTTCAATCCAGTGAAAGCTGAATCAGAACTGATTAGAATATCCCTAGAAGAAGGGATATAATCACTGGTTCAAGATTGCAGATCTTCTAGAATAAGGTTTAAAGTACCCTCAAAGAACTGGCTCAAGCAACCAGAAAAAGATCGATGTACTTGCTGATGGTTTGGAAGGGGTGTATGAATGGAACAAGAGAACAAGCAAGTACACCTAATCAAAGAAGAGTAGCTCAGAGCAGGCCAGAATAGAGCCAAGCTGGTGAAAGGACAAACCATCTCGGATGGATTTATTATGGACGATGTGGAAGATGAATAAGAAGAAGAAGAAATGCGGAGGTAGGACTCTGTGAGAAGTTTGACGAGCTCGAGGTGACCCCCGTAGATGGAGATGAGGAAGAATCTGAACGCGTGCACTCGATAAGTCTCCATAGGTCCAGTTTAACAAGAGTGGTAGAGTTGAAGAAGCGACCAGCTCAGAGTAACGAACGGACTAGCTCGAAGCAAAGCAGAAAAGAAACTGGTTAAGGTCAAACCAGCTTAGCGAGCAGAGCAGATGTTATCTGAGGTCAACGGAAAAATTGGACAAAACGACAAGCAAAGCGATTTGAACACAAGACTACACGAAGATTTCTTATCAGTGTTCAAATCGATTTGTTGTGTTGTCTTCTCGGTACAGTGATCATATGCGAAAAAGTCATAAAGCCTGCAGAAGCATTAAATGCTAAAGGACACAAGGTACAACTTTGTCAGAATACTTTTCAACGGCTACACCTTTGAGTCCAACGGATATTACTTGCAAAGAAGATTTATATATCAAGAGCAGAGCACAAGCAGGAGAGAGTGTGTGACAGTGGAGAGAGTGTATGTGCAATTGCAGAACGCAAAACAGAGGAATGCACAACACAAAGCAGTTCTAGTCGCAAGTTTGCACACTTCATGGCAGCTGGTGTGCAAGCTGGTTTAGTGCCCAGGTGTGAGCTGGTGCACTGACCGAAAGCTTCAAAGAATAATCAAGACGACAGCACAAGCCATGGGAAGATAGCGAGCAACCAGCTTAGAGAAAAGCACTTCGCAGTGTGTGAGATTTATATTCGAGAGATTGAGCGTACACTGTAAATCTCACACACGATTCACACATACATACGAGAGTTGAGCGAGACAGAAAATGAGTTAATCAAATCAAAACTCTTTCCTTATAGTCTTTGAACAGAGACGTTAAACAAGTTCATTGTAGTCTTTCTCACTGAGAAGTTAAAGAAATATTGGTTAGTTAGACAACAGCCTACGAGCTGGTGTGCATTGATGGCTAGGAGTTCTTGCAGTTTGAGTATCTGTCGGATCGGGTTGCAGCAGAAGCTGTTGAAATCAATCTTCTAGTGGATCCATCCCGTTGTGGAAGAAGGGGAGATTCAGTTCCGAACTTTCATAAACAAATATGTTTGTCATTTACAGCTTTACATATTGCATTGCATATGTTTAAAACCAGTTTAGTTAGCTTTCGATTTTCACAGTTCAATTTGGGTTGTTTCCGCATGAATTTATTTCATACACAATCTTCTCAGTGTACAACATTTCAAGAACACTGAGCTATTGCAGCTCAAATTTTAACTAACCAGATCGCACCGCTTTTCTCCGAGCTGGTTTCGCGCTGTGCTGGAACCAGCGTTGGCGCGATCCGATTTCTCGCTGTTACGTGCTGCTTTTAAACCAGACATTTAAAATCACTTAATCTGGCTTTTCGTTTAAGATTCGGTGCTCAAGTTGTGTGAGAGCTCACGGCACGCCATCCTCCAATCCTATCACAGGAGACTCGTGTTTACTACACCGTGTGATCATAAAATCATGGTTCAAATATTACAAGAAGCATTTTATTGGAATGCCAATTCTATTTCGCAGCAAGTGTGGTGAGAGGAAAACTTTTCACCAAAAAGGATTCCAAAATATTTGAAGACACGATGCTTCAAATAAGGACTGAACAAAAACTTCAACCAAATTAAATTGAATTTTTTAAAATATCCCTAATTGATATAGAAATGGAATCCAAAGTATCACTTATATCAAGAGGAAGATCAAAGATCGCTACAACGAGAATCTCGTGGCATGATGAAACAAGAATCAATTCAAAGCAACCCTTCGAGTTAAGGAGGGCAAAGAGGAAGATGCATGCCTATCCCGATGAACATATACGATTGAAAGGATATGCAAGAGATTAATGAGTATTTAGATCTTGGTCTGATCAAAGCTGGAGTTTCACCATACAGTAGTCCAGGCTTTATTGTACGAAACTACGGTGAGATAAAAATAGGAAAACCCAGGTTAGTCATCAATTATAAAAAATTAATAAGATCCTAGAATTTGATTGGTATTTTTTACCCAGTAGAGATCATTTAATCAGTTGCATTAACAATGCTAATTTTTTTTCTAAATTCGAATGTAAATCTGGATTTTATCAAATACGAATGGAGGAAGAAAGTAAAAAGTTTATAGTTTTTTCTTCGCCACAAGACCATTATGTTTGGGAAGTTCAATGAGATTGGCCAATGCCCCCTAAATATTTCAAAGAAAAATGGATTATTTAAAGATTATTATGAATTTATGTTTTTCTATGTTGATGATATTTTAGTAGCATCTAAAAATATGGACGAGCATGTGAAATATCTAGAAATATTTTTTAAAATTTGCAAGAAAGAATGAATTGTCCTCTCTGAAAAGAAGTCAGTTATTGCCACAAGAAAAATCGAATTCATCGGTGTAGAATCAATTAATCAGGAATAGTCCTGCAAAACTACATCATGGAAAAGGTGCAGAACTTCCAGGATAAATTGTCCAATAAGAAAAAATTCAAACTTTATTAGGAGTTGTAAATTTTGGTGGAATGTTTATTAATAATATATTAAAACATAGAAAGGTGTTTAGTCCATTGATGAAAGATTTTTATGGACAGAAGGTCACACTAAAATTCTTAGCTGTTTTAAAGAATTTTACAGAAATCACCCATGGATGGTTATTTCCTTGATGATGACTTGGTGTTATACAAAGATGCCAGTGATCATTGGTGGGCGACAAAATATACATCAGATGAAGAACAACCATGTAGATATCACAGTGGATTATTCACCGAAGGAGAAGCCATACGATGACACATAAATGAGAATGAATTTTATGGTGTAAAAAGAGTTTTTGAGAAATGGCTCTTATGCTTACTTGCAAAGAAATTTACTTTGGAAATTGATAACACTCAAGTTAAACCTTTCTTAAGAAATAAAATTGATTCTAAACCTAAGAAAGCTAGTTTACTAAGATGACAAGTTTTATGTCAAAATTATATCTTCGATATTGTGATCATTAAATCTCATGAAATATTCTTGTAGATTTCTGACAAGAGATGAACAGCTGTGATGTCGATTCTATCATAAAAATGCAGAGACATTTGAGGAAACACCTTGAAATGCTTCAAAACGAGTTCAACAAGCTTGCCATAAACGCAGAAATTGCGTGCAGGCTACAACAAGTTGATGAGAGCATAGTATCTGATCGAATTACATGATGTTTACAGGCTTACACCCACATGTGATATGTAATACAAAGGCCAATCCTCCATGTCATATAGAACCCATTGGTTTCTAAAATGGGGATATTTAGAGCACAGAGCACTACACCTGGAGCAGGGGATTCAATTACCCCTAGCAAAAGTGCTAAGTTGGGATCATCCTGCGATGAGTCGGTCCAAGAAAATATTGAGACTCCATATTCTTGTCTGCAAGTCAACCCTTCGCCCCCGGGATTGAAGCGGAAGAGATCAATTTTAGATTTCAAACTGACAAGCGTAAAACTAAGGTTGACACTAACGAGTTTATAATTTCTCCTTTTCATATTTATCAACAAAAGTGGTAAAAATTAAATTCAGGGACATGGATTAATCCGGCAACATGTCGGGTTGGTACATAAAAATATCCAAAGATTTGGATGAGGCCCAATGCTCATCCAAAATATGTCAAGCTTTGATATGATTTTTTATTGGCCTCAGTTTATACTACTTCGTCATGATTATTGGAAATATCACTTCTACCAAAGTAGATCCAAAAAGCAGTATACAAGACCCGTGCAAATAATGAATATTTGTCAAGGTGAGACATTCTAGAGTTGTATTTTTTCGGTGCGGCTCCAAAACCAATATGGAAAGACTTACATGAAGTTTTTCATTTCATCAAGTTAAGAAGGCCGGATACTAATGCACATAAATATATTAAAGATCTGTCCACAAACAAAATTTCTCTAGTCTCAGCTTTAAGTGAAGATGACATATCGACTAGAAGAGCATGAAGAGTATGTGCTGTCTCACAGAGATGGATAAAGTAAAATTTTCACTTAAATACTATAATAATTCATTGAATTGATATTCTTGTTAAATACAATGACAGGAAAAACCATAGGATTTGCGGAAGAAATATTTGAAGGAAAAAAAACCTTCTGGGAATAACAAGCTTCCGGTGAGCAAAGAGATTCGCTAGAAATTATATAATATGGCTCATGTGGGAAGATGGATTGAAACAATCTGCCCAGAATTCGAAAATCAGAAAGAACAAGAATTCAGAAAGAATTTTCGTTCAAGGTCTGACCGCAAGAATCTTGCAGAGACAAGTCTAAGTGGTGAGGGACCATACAAGTCACATTTTCCCAGGGACCCCAAAAAAGCAAAAGATTCCCACAAAATCAAAGAAGACACGTGATCAACAACTACATGGACCACCACTTACTCAGTGGAAGACAAGGCCACCTAATGGATGGAAGACAAGGCCACCTAATGAATAATTAAAGGGATAGCTCAAAGATTCTTTAATCAAGACTGAAGTCCAGGTTAGAATTCACCCAAGGCATCTATAAATAGATAGCTGAAAGGAAGTTGAAAACATCGAACATTCTCTTGGATATTGTTGAAGAAATTCACTATCAGTTAGGACTGTGTGGTTAAAATGTGAGGAGCAATTTGTAAAACCTGGTGGACACGACCCGACAATACTTCGATCAAAAAGGTATGAGAGTATTTATTTTACGGAAGCATGATGGGCTAAAAAAAGGTAAAATGAGAAAACATTAAGTTATAACAAAGAAATAATTTTATGAGGGAGTTATAACAAACTTTTTATGTCATAGGGAGTGAAACTAAAGATAAATTAAGAAGTATAAAATTTAAAACAATTCACCATAATTTTTTACGGTTAATATAATATAATCACTACAATATAACTTGCACTACAAATGTGTTGATGTTGTTTTTAAAATATTAAATAAGGTTTTGAAGATTAAGTTATATGGGTGATCTAATATTAGAATCAGAATAACCTCTTACTATATTATTGTAGCGATAAAACATGTCATTTAAATAATCTAGTTATTTTACAGTTTACTACTCTTTCCAAATTTTGTGGCTGAAGTTTTTTTAGTTTATTTAAAGAATTTAAAAATATATTATATATCATGTAAAAACTCGAAATTCTTATATTCCGTATAATTGGAGTATAGTATTATTAATCTTTCCATATATCATGTTTGACTGAAATATTATTTATCTTACATCAACAAAATCCTTAAAATATATTTTGCATCAATCAATATTTAATTATTTTCAATATAATTAAATCATTAATAAAAAATATAATATTATTCCTCATATTTTTTTTATCATATTATTAATTCTTACAATTACTTTTATTCAACATTATATATCCAACTAAAAAATTTACAATCAGGCCATTTATAATTATGATATCCTACGATATCGATCCACTGAAACAAACAGACTTAGATAATTTTTTAGCCTTAGATAATTTTTTCTAAGGTCCCGCTCAACCGGTCTGGTCTAATAGGTAGTTTACACAGGCTTGGGCCTTAGTTTGGGCTGAAAGGAGCATTAAAGCCCATGAAATTGCAAATTACGTAAAAGCCGTAAAAGAGAGTCAGTAGAACGAGGTCAATTTGGTAAATCCATGTTGAATGCGTCGGGGCTCCTATAACATCAGCCCTCTTCTCTCCACCACTCCCATAGATCTCCCCCTTCTCCCAAACGTCTCTGCTCGTATCGCTATATATAAATTCACGCATCCTCCTCCAAATTTCCAATATAAAACCAATCGATTTCAAATTCTTTTCGCTCTAATTTGCATCTCTTGCGTTAATCGAGTGTGGCATCGACGCGACGATAATACGAACCCTAGATCACATCTGAATCGTGGGCTAAAGGTCCATCTTTTTCTACTTTCGGAAAAATAATATCGATCTCAAATGTTATTAACTACTTGCTGTTTGTTCATGATCACCTTTTGTCATTTCTAGTGAGTCTTGATTTTGGAGGTGGGTTTTTCTGATGGCTTTGAAAAAAATTGAGTTCTTTGTCTGCTTGCCGACAAAATAAATTCGGATTTTGGTGTTCGATTTCGATTTGTTCATTTGCGAATATTTCCTCCTCTTGGACGTGAGTTTAATGGATTAGATGCTTGGGAGTTGTGTTAATATTCGGAACGATGTGCCCGGAGTTTTGTTGATTATTTTCGTGGTGTTGACTTGGGTGGCCTTGATTTAATTTTTTAGGTATATTCTGAACAGGTAGTAACGAAGGTTTATCCAAATCTGGTGATTTGATGGCAGATCCACAAGGGCTGGAAGGAACCCAGCCTGTAGATTATTCCAAGCATCCTTCTGGAATTGTCCCAACTCTCCAGTAAAAGCTCGCCTCATTCTTTATTATCATTTTTTTTGTTAGGGAATGAATTTTTATATTTCATATTAATACCCAATAGACTTGAACTGATTAAAGTCATGATAACCGTCAGAACATAGAACATGTTTATTGATTAGTTAATGCCACTCAAATCAATGATATTAATCTAAAGAGCTGAAAAATTGGCATTCAAGCATTTCAAGTGTTTACGACCTTTTATTTTGAAGAAATGGTGCTCAGACAATATGTCAAAAGTGCTACTTCCGATATCATGTGTAAAAATGTACTGATCAGGAAAACTAATTGTGGCTGAATATTAAATATGATATAATAAATGAGAATCAACCAAATTTAGAAGGATATTTGCTTGGTGCATAATAAGCAAATGTATGTTACATTATGACGACCATGGCAAAATTGCAAACAACTTTGAGACTCTGACGCAATGTGCATTACAACGCCGAAGCCTTTAAGTGCAAAGCTAAGCACACTTACGGATGTAAAGCGAATTCAATAAAATATCTTAAAAATAGAAAAATCAACTTTTTAAAACAATATATGAAATATAACATAACATAATCTTCATCTGTTAACTATTACATATTAAAATGCGAGGGCATAAGATGAGCTGACACAAGGGCAGAAGGGGGGAACACAATGCAATGTTGAGGTATTGTGTGCTCTTTTCTATGGCAAATAGCGGACAAATTGCACTTTAAAAGGCAATTTCACCTCTATCAGAAATTTTTGGAAATAATTCAGTTTATGTGAAGGCCGCATCAATGTGAAAGACCAAAAAACATACAGCTTCCGTGAATGGAAGCTGTGCGCTTCGAAGCCCAACAAAGCATAGGCATTGCACTTTGCTGCGATTTATGCTTAAAGCCAGTGCTTCTGTGGTATTGGCAACTATGGTATTGGTTAGATATTATAAAAGAGGAATTCGTGTTAAGTGGAGGGAAAATGTCAGTAGATTAAGTTGGTGAGAGCGGAAGGTATATTGGATCCCTGCTGGAGTTTGACTGGACATAAATATCTGTCCTGCTTTATTTTGGTAAAATTTGGCGGAAGATTGATGAATATGTTTGATAGCGATAGGACGAGTAGTTTTTGAACAAATCTATGAGGAAGTGGGTAAAGTACCCAATCTTGCATGATTGGAGGGGATTCTTTTTTCTTTTCATGCACATATTTATGTCCCTATTTGTAGTAGTTGGTTTCTGCTTATGGTAAGCAGGAGCTTGAATGTCTGCCTTCTTCTAGAGCATTGTCTAAATTCCATCCTATTTGAATGGTTTGTTTCGGCATTTTATGAAACGTTTAGAGTCTTGTACTAAAGAAATTATACTGCTGCGTGTATGTTTGCAAACTGATTTTGTTTGTAAAACATTAGTTTTATTTCAAACTTCATTTCCAGTTTGCTGAATTTATTAAATGAAACAAAGAAACATAGATTTCTCTCTTTTTTGTGGCCAATTAAATAGCATATGAAATTGAACTAGTATAAATGTGTGTAGATTTAACAGTGTTGCTTTGATCTACATGAAGGAATATTGTGTCAACAGTCAATTTGGACTGCAAATTGGATCTTAAAGCTATAGCTTTGCAAGCTCGCAATGCAGAATACAATCCAAAGGTTCAGTAATCTGATTTCCACTTTAAGTGATTCTGTAGTAGTTCTACTACGTTTCCTGTCCTTAAGATTGGGGAACCATGCAAAACACAAACAGCAGTTGTTCAGAATGACTGTACTCTTTATCCTTAACTGAAAATGTCTTCAAGAAAATTTTTGGTTTTGGTTTTATGCATAAAGTGCATGCTTAAATTAATAGTTTTATTGGCTTGCAGCGTTTTGCTGCTGTAATCATGAGGATAAGAGAACCGAAAACTACAGCTCTAATTTTTGCATCTGGAAAGATGGTGAGTCATGTTATGGACTACTTTTAGAATTTTCTGCTTGTTAGATTTCTGTTCATGGCATGCCAAACCATCTATATTGTTTATGTCAATTTTCATTCCACACTCCCTTCCTCTACACCTGAACTTTGTATCTTGGATAGAAATTTAAGTCTTTTGTTAATTCTTCTTCTTGATTCATGTATCCCATTTCTGGTTTAGGTTTGTACAGGAGCGAAAAGTGAACAGCAGTCAAAATTAGCCGCTCGGAAGGTATGATATGTTGCAATACATGCAACTTTCAATTTAGAAATATGTTTACCAGGTGATCCAGTATAAAGCAAGATAACTCTTTCACTAAATGCTGTCTTTATGTTTTCTTTTTATTTATCTCAATATAGATTTATATTTTCTTGAAACAAATTATTTTATCCCATACTGAGAACTCTGTTCTTTCTTTCGTCCCGGATTATCCCTCATTTATTTCCACTCCTTTTTGCTTCAGTATGCAAGAATTATTCAGAAGCTTGGTTTTCCCGCAAAATTTAAGGTTTTTCCCTATCCACTGGCTTGTGATTTTGTGCTTCTTTAGTTGATTGTTCAATTTCCAGATGCAACTGTGTACCACAGCTTACATGTATTATTCTTCTCTGCTCGCAGGATTTCAAGATTCAGAACATAGTTGGTTCATGTGATGTTAAGTTTCCAATTCGTCTTGAAGGCCTTGCATATGCGCATGGTGCCTTTTCAAGTGTGAGTGATTTGTTCATGTTTCGATTATGTTTGTATTGGTTATCATTTCAATGTTTTTGGTCATGTTGAACATGATAAATGTTGACATTTTTCTTCTGTCGTCTGATGTATGGTGCTAAGGATCCTGACAGTCACTAACGTAGTCAGCATTACGATAGTTTTGGTGGGGTTTTGATATCTGTTGTTGATATTAAAGAATATCAGTAGTCAATTTTGTTTTTTCAAGATCATGGTTGCGATTTTCATTTTACTTTCTTTTGAATTACTTAGTTGGCGTTCTTGATTTAAGCTAAATTATTTTATCACAAGGTTTGCGAGCATGCAACACGTATTTAACTTGGATGGTATTAACTCTATGCTACCAGCATGCACAAATGTATTGTAGGTAGAAAATAAAGAGTGCAAAATGTTTTCCTTGGGCTCTACGAGCTAAAAATGCAAAAGAATATGGATAAAAACAAAGATTGTATAAGCTTAGTAGGACAAAACGTATTATTATGTCATGATATGCTATGACGTTGGTATAGGTGGATTAAGCATGATATAGCTCTTATAACTTACTTTTACTGTCAAATACTGGTTTTGGTTGGATTCAAAATCCGGGAATCCGTTGAATCGTGAGACTTGTGCATGATTTTATTCTGGTAACAATGAGAGTTTTTTTCTGTTTTGTATTTTGAAATTGAAGTTCACACTTGGTTTTATTTTTCCAACTTTAATTTTCTCCAAGCGAAATAAACTTGTATATTTACCTCTTCTTTCCCCAAAATATAGTTGTAGAAAATTCCTATGCTTCCAATGATAATTATTACATGTGATTCAATTTTTTACCACTTTCCAAAACTACTGTCAATTGTGTTATGTTTCAAATGGAATATATTAAAACTAATATATGTCACTTTTGGTAATCAGTGGTCCAAATATCAATTTAAGTATAATTTTAATGATACCTATTAAAATTATGTAATTTGTTATGCATGGTAAAAATTTCTAATTAGAAAACAATGGCATACTAACTTCTCACTTTTCAACTCAATTTCACAAAATATTTTCAGTAAATATTGAAAATAAAACCCAAATATTGTGAGTATGTTTGCTAAATTGTTGTACCGCTAAGTTTTCACTTTTGCATGGTCGTTTCTGGTGCAGTATGAACCAGAACTCTTCCCTGGGTTAATCTATCGGATGAAACAGCCAAAAATCGTGCTGCTAATTTTTGTTTCTGGGAAGATTGTTCTCACTGGAGCCAAGGTAGAGACTTCTAAGCTGTTAGCTGATTGATTCTTTAACTCTTCATGTTGTTTTGATCTCATTTCTCCTTCATGCCAAGCGGCACTTTTACTTTTCAGGTTAGGGATGAGACTTATACTGCCTTTGAAAATATATATCCAGTGCTCACCGAATTCCGGAAAGTTCAGCAATGGTATTTATCTTAATGGTTCTAGCCCATTTTGTCTGTTTGAGTTTTCATTATTTGATGACTAGATCTCTAGCCCTTCCACTATGAAAAAGCAGGGTATCAAATAATCATGATGTTCGCATCTCTGTTTTCACTATATTTTTACAAAACACATTATTCAGTTAACGATTCCATGGAATATTTATCATACTTGTGGATAAAATATCTACAAATTTTGTCATGATATTGTGTTGGAAAAGAGAATCGACAGTTATTAACGGAGAACGATGTGGGAACTAGAAATATAGGCGAATATATACCCTGTTTCAGATCTAATTGAAGGCAGGAGGACAAAAATCATAAAGTTTTGTAGATACCTGTTATCTTTCTCATGATCATCCAAATCATGTTCTTAATTTTATACTTGATGAGAGAATTTTTTAAGGATGGAAACGCTATGCCTTGATCTTTTGAGGGAAGAGGCGGTGAACTTGGGAATGTCTTAATGATTGGTGTTATGCAGTTTGATTTATCCAATGATTTTTCTGTTTTGCAGATTGTTCTTCATATCTTATACGATATGCAGATTGGTTTATCGATTGCTGCGTGAAGAGAATCATGAAGGCTGCCAGTGTGGAATTTGCTTTGCTGTGGTGGGGTTGAATAGTAAATATGCGCAATAGACGGAGATGAATAATTGGGAAATAGAGTGAAGCCATTGGGTTTGCTTTCTTGCTTCTATTACTGTGCACGGCGGGACAAAAGGGAAGCCCTAGCGTTAAGTGCTAACAAAACTCTTTCTGGTTTTGCTCTGCTTTGCATTCCCCTCCCTTGTTGGACTGCCTGCTAAGGGGATAACTTATTATTGTCTTTTCCTTTTGTAAGAGGCCAATGTATGAGATTTGTAAGCATCCTTTTGTAATTTGATCTTCAAATTTATGTGATTTCGCTACTTTTACATCTAGTTTGTCTATGGACGTGCCTTTTGTTCTTTAGCATTTATTGTTAAGAAGTGTAAAAATGTTTTGGTAAATGAATTATTAATAAAAATATAAATTTGATACATGAAATACTCTAGGTACCGTAATAATAAATTTGATACATGAAATACTCTAATGTATCGTTTTTCTCGTATTATAATATTAATAATCATATTTTTACGTTTGATTGGAATATTATTTATTTTGTATTAATAAAATTATTATATATTTATTTCATTTTAATCAAATAATATATTATTTATTTTATATTATCAAATTTTTATTATTTATCTTAAATCAATTAAATATTAATATAAAATGAAAATATTATTTTTCATCATTTTCTTTCAATTGTATTTATTAAATTTGATAATGGTTAAAAATGTAATTTACATCTTATCTGAAATTTAATCTATCAGTTGACGTTTTTTAAGTACTGTTTGTATTGAAATATTATAACTATTAAATAATAAAAAAATTCATTAAATAAATTATATACTAAATATGAGATTTTTAAATTTTGAACACATTATAAATATATAATATAATATAACAATTGATATTATTTTTATACTAATATAACAAACTTGAATATCAGTTAAATTAAAATTTAATAACTACTTTTATATATAAAAAAATTAAGAAATGTGAGGAAAACAAGCTAGAACACTTGTTGGATAGGAACAATACTTTGTAGTAGATATAAATATATTATAAATTTTTTCATCTAAAATGAATTTAAATAAGATTACGCATGTAAATATAAAAAAATGTACAAAAAATTCATGTCAACTACCTAACTATTACAAATTGTCTCCAAGCAATTATTAAAACAATAACAGGAGACAATTGTTCAAATTGCACAAAACAGCCGGTTCAAAATGCTGCCAAGGTAAAATTTGTTAGGCAACGGACGGATAATAACATATAGAATTAAGAAACAAGAAATAATCGGATTATAAACAGTGGTGTCAAGAACAAAAAGTAAATTGAAGCATGTGTTCTAACACAGTTCCCTTAAAGCAGATTCACCTTGCCCGAGTGCTTCCAAGAATCAAGTTGTGCGTGGTGTCTGTTTCCAAGTGTAGACGGAACCGAGCAGATAACCAAAAGCACGAGACTACGTTACACCGGCGAGCTGAACCGCACCATCACTGTATCAGTGTGGAAACGTGTAGAGAACGAAGAAGTGTTGTGTTTTGGAAGGTAGAATGTTGGTTGTATACATAGGGAAACGTGGGACTCTTCAGCTGCCTAGAGCATACCAGAGGTCTTGTACTGATAGTCCTTTGGGATGCCTGTATTGAACACATATTCAATATACAATTTGTGTCTCTTCGTGCATGTGAAGAGTCACTGACGAAAAAGGAAAATTTTAGCAAAAGCGGGGCTAGACTATGTGACCACTTTTGGTCCTGACTGGTCCAACATTCGACGCGCTCAGGTCACGGACGCACACGAGTCAAGCCTTTCCAGTGTAAATCGGGCCCTTGATTTGCATCCCCCTTGCGCAGGCACGTGCGAGAGAGAGCATTTCCACTAGGCAAGTTTACAACTCATTAGAACAAAACTTTATATAAATTAATCTCAATAGTATAGTTAAATCAATTTGGGACACAACCACATTTTCCTTTCCAATTTAGTCCAAAAGAAGCCCACATTTCATTCAATTCCAACAATCCCCCACATTAATGAAAATGATAAGGATAAAAACCTTGTGATACAGTTTTACGGTTGAATCCTGCATAGGAGAGGTAGTTTCTACCCTTTGAACTTTCCCTCGTAAAGCGCATCCATTTATTGGTGAACAGTTGATACGTTGTCTTTGAACTGTTCTACCGTTTGTGTAAGTCAAAATGTACTTCACACTTGATTCTTCCTAATACAATTCAGTTATCATGATTGTGTTCGTTTTGGCCATGAACACTTGTCTGGTTCTGCGAAAGCTTGTATTGAGCCTTGCAATTCCTTTGAAGCGGCCCCTTCTCTCTCGCATAGGTGAGAATGAGAATATCACTCATCTTTTGATCATCTAGAATAATTAAAAGCCATATGTTTATCCTACTCACTGTTTCTCATAGGAATGGAAGAGGGTAACTCTCCCAGTGTTCCATCAAGTTAGTGCAATTAGGTTGTCCCATTGAACCTAGTTCATGGGATCTCAGTCAGTATATGGTGGGTTTTTCTTTGCACCAACTTATTTTATAGGCTTAATTCTCATTCCCCTCGATAACTTTTCGACTAACTCTCTATTTAACCCTTTGGTTAATGGATCTGCAAGATTATCCTTTGACTTTATATAGTCAATTGAGATAATGCCAGTCGAGAATAGTTGTCGGATGGTATTGTGTTGACAACATATGTGTCTAGACTTGTCATTATACATACTGCTATGAGCTCTACCGATGGCAGACTAGCTATCACAGTGAATACAAATAGCTGGCACAGGCTTAGGCCATCTCGGAATATCTTCCACAAATAACTGCAGTCATTCAACTTCTTCACTGCATTTGTCGAGGGCTATAAATTCAGATTCCATGGTGGATCTGACTATTACAGTCTTCTTTGAGGATTTCCACGTAATTGCTGCACCACTTAAAGTGAAAACAAAGCCACTAGTAGACTTCGAGTCTTTCATATTAGAAATACAATTGGCATCACTGTATCCTACAATAACTGCATGATATCTATTATAGTGCAATCCATAGTCACGAGTATATCTTAAATATCGTAGCAATCGTACAATTGCTTTCCAATGTTCAGCTCCTGGGTTGCTCGTGAATCGATTTAATTTGCTTATTGCAAACGCAATATCTGGCCTTGCAACTCATTAAGTACATTAAAACTTCCAATAACTCGTGAGTATTCTAGTTGAGAAACAAACTCACCTCGATTTTTCGATAGATGTAGACTTGAATCTCGATGTTTTAGCCGATGCTGAATCTTCTTTGTTGGATCTATTTTTACAGATCAGAATCTTAATTTTGATTAACACAAAATCTGCTGTTATTTTATTAACGATTTGTACAAAGTGCGCAGCGAACCAGATCGGGAGCTGGTACAGAGATAGAAACGAGATGGATAAAGAGAAATGTAGCAGCTCAGCAGCGAGCTGGACCAAAGCACTGTAGCAGATCGAACCAAGAGAATATTGAGAAGATGTCCAAGCTGGAACAGTGAGGGGACGCCCAAGCTGAGCTAGTAGAGGATATCCAAGCTGGTACAGTGAGTGGACGCCCGAGCTGGTCCAATAAAGGATAACCAGATTGCAGAGGACATCCAAGCTAGTTCACCAGCTTGGAGCAAGAGCAGCTCAGAGTTCAGGATCCAGTTCAAAGAATAGCGAACAGCACAGAGACCAGTTCATTAAAAGCAAAACAGTTTGAACGTAAGCATATACGAGGAATGATTTAATCAAGTTCAAACTGATTTGATGCAATATCTACATCAAGACAGAGCTCAATTTAAGCAAACGTTGCAGCGCATTAAATGAATAGAGCTCAAAGTCTACAAAGCCTGCAATTGCCTTTATTGACACAGGACGCAAGGTACAGTCGTGTCAGAACATTTTCAGTAGACTTTTCAACGGCTGGATTATTGTGTCCAACGGATCAATCTGCACAAAGACTTTATATATCAAAATAGAAGAGCTAAAAAGAATACAAGTGCAGAGAGGCACAAAACAGCGGGAAGAAAACAGCAAGGAACAGCTTTCAGAGAAGCACTTCCCAGTGTGTGAGAAAACAGCTGAGAGAGTGAACTTACACTGTATATTTCTTACACACGGATTCACTCACATATGAGAGCAATGAGCTTAATAGAATAGTTGAGTGAATCACAAACACAAACATTCATTGTTGTCGTTCGCACTGAGATGTTAAAGAAGTGTATGTAGCTTTTCTCACAGAGGCGCAAAAGAAGTGAGTTAGACACACGCGGCTTGTGGGCTGGTGTGCAGTGATGTTGCTAGAGTTCTTGCGGCTGGGTTATTGCAGCTCAAGTTGTAAGAGACCAGATTGTTTGCGTTGAACCAGCTCGCAGAGCAGCTGGTGATCTGGACCAGCTCGCAGAGATGTGTTCCAACTTCACGTCAATCTGGTCACGAAGTTGTGGGATGATTTTAAACTCTCAAAATTTCAAAAATTGACGTTACTCATGGGGTTGGTATTTGGATTGTGTGAGAGCCTACGTGAGTTGTGGCAGAACTCACGAACAACCTCGGTTTTTTGATCCCAACATTTGGTATCAGAGCGTTTTTGCGATCTGGTACCCCGTGTAACGGGACCAACCTTCTTTGTTGAATTTTCCAAGAATTTTGTCAACATAGTGTGACTGACTACACGTCCTTCTGATGTGCGATGAATTTTGATCCCAAGAATCACATAATCTAGGCCCATGCCTTTCATTTCAAATTTTGAACTCAACATTTTCTTAGTGAGTTTAATCATCTTATCATTACTCCGAATGATAAGCATGTCATCAACATAAATACACAAAATGACATATCCATCTTCAGAATCTTTGGTGTACACACACTTAACGCATTCATTGACTTTAAATCCACTTTCAATCATTGCTTTATCAAATTTTTCATGCCACTTCTTTGATGTTTGTTTTAATCATTATAAGGACTTCACCAATTTACAGACCTTGTTTTCCTGTCCAGGAGCAGAAAAACCCTCAGGTTGTTCCATGTAAATCTCCTCTTACAAATCTCCATTTAGAAAAGCAGTTTCTACATCCATTTGATGTATAGAATGATTCCGCAATGCAACAATAACGAGTATCACTCTGATAGACGGTATTCTTGTCACAGAAGAATAAGTATCTAAGTAATCAAGTACTTCTTGTTGACGGTAACCTTTGATTACCAACCTGAATTTGTATTTATCATTGGTTTAATCTGACTTCATCTTCCTTTTGAATATCCACTTACAACCCAAAGGTTTGTTTTCGGGAGGAAGATCCACCAATTCCCACGTGTGATTTTGCAATCGATTCGGTCTCTGAATTAATCGTCTCTTTCCAAAGAGGACCTTCAGAAGAATTTATGGCATCTTAAAATCTTTGAGGTTCATTTTCCATCAGAAAAGTATAGAAATCTGGACCAAAATATTTATCTATCCTAGCTCTCTTTTTTCGTCTGGGTCCCACCTCATCGTCAACCTCTTGGTCTTGTGTCACTTGGTCATGTGATCTTTTCGAAGACCTAGGTTCTTCCTGAGACTTGTATGAGAACTCGTGTTCGAAGAATGAGACTTCTCTTGATTCAATTATTGTATTCTTGAGAATATCAGAGAACTCAGACTTATACACAAGAAATTAAGCACTAATATTTTGAGCATATCATATGAAAATTAAGTCAACGGTTTTTGGTCCTATTTTCACCCTTTTAGGGGTCGGCACTACCACTTTGGCAAGGCACCCCCATATTCGCAAGTATTTATAGGAAGGTGATCTTCCTTCCATAACTCATATGAACTTTTATTTTGTTTCTTTCGGGGTACCTTATTTAGAAGGTAGTTGGCTGTCAGAACAGATTCCCCCCACATGTTGTGTGGTAAACCGGAACTTAGAAGCAGTGCATTCATCATTTCTTCAAAGTGCGATTTTTCCTTTCGGAAATGCCATTTTGTTGTGGAGAATAAGGTGCAGTTGTCTCATGTCAGATTCCATGCTGAGCACATAGCCGGCAAAAAAGGGAGATTCTTATTCTCCCCCACGATCACTTCGTAACGCTTTAATATTCTTGTTAAGTTGATTTACTTAGAAGCAGTGCATTCATCATTTCTTCAAAGTGCGATTTTTCCTTTCGGAAATGCCATTTTGTTGTGGAGAATAAGGTGCAGTTGTCTCATGTCAGATTCCATGCTGAGCACATAGCCGGCAAAAAAGGGAGATTCTTATTCTCCCCCACGATCACTTCGTAACGCTTTTAATATTCTTGTTAAGTTGATTTTCAACTTCGTTTTTGTAAATGATGAATTTGTCTATTGCTCCATATTTGCTTTTAAGAAGATGAATGCTACAATACTTTTTGCTATCGTCAATGAATGTAATAAAATACTTGTTTCCTCCATGAGTTTGCACTCCTTTCAAATCACATACATCCGTGTGAATTAAATCAAGGGGTTCAGTATTTCTTTCAATTGTTTTAAAGACGATCTTGTTTGTTTTGCTTCAACGTTGATTTCACATTTGTGGTTCTTGTCTATTTGGAATATAGGTATATTTTTAAATTAAGCAATCTGCGAATTATGCAGTAGTTTACATGACCTAGTCTATCATGCCACAAGGAAGAAGACTCAAACAAATAAATAGAAGGATTAACTTTATTCCCTTTGGCTTAATAATCATTACATTTAGCTTACAAATCATCACACACATATCCCTACCAACATACATTCCATCAACGACCTTGTTAGACTAAAAAACAATACGAAAATCATTTTTATTCAACAAATAACCAGATACCAAATTCTTTCTAATATCTGGGACGTAAAACACGTTGTTTAGAGTCAGTTCCTTTCCAGAAGTCATCTTCAAGACCACATTTCCTTCTCCCTTGATTTCAGAAGTTGTTGAATTTCACATGTACAGCTTATCACCACTTTCGGATTCTTGTAGAGCAGCAAACATCTCCTTATCGGAGCACACATGTCGAGTGACACCAATATCAATCCACCACTCTCTTAGATTTGAACCAATCAGATTTACTTCAGAAACAACTGCACAGAGAATTATATTTGAGACATCATGAAAAATGTCATCCACGGTGTTATCCTCTCGGGCTCTCTTCGGTTTCTTACAGTCGCCTTGTGACCCATCCCATCACAATTATAGCATTTTCTCATGAATTTCTTCTTGAATGTGTCTTTACTTGCTCCCAATTTAGAGTATTTCCCTCATGTCTTTGGCTTAAATTTCACATTATATTTTTGGCCATGTTCAACAACATTTGCTTTGGTAACATTAGGAGTAAAGAAATGCCTTTCAGAGTTTCTATTGTCTTCTTCAATTTAAGGTCGGACAATAAGTTTTTCGACGTTCATCTCCTTTTGCGTGTGCTTCAAATAATTTTTGAACTCTTTCCATGTTGGCGGCAGTTTCTCGATAATCGCAGCCACCTGGAAAGATTCACTTAAGTCATCCCCTCTGCATGACTATCGTGGAGAATAAGTTGAAGTTCTTGAACTTGACTTATAACAGGCTTGGAATCCAGCATCTTGAAATCCAAGAATCGATCAATAAGGAATTTTTTGGCTCCAGCATCCTCGGTTTTGTATTTCGATCAAGGGATTCCCATAGTTCCTTGGCTGTTTTCTTCTAACAGAAAACGTTGTACAACACATCGGCCAGTCCATTTACGACATAATTTCGGCATAGGAAATCAGAATGATTCCAAGCCTCAACAGCACTGACATTGAAGATCACGATAAGATAACGTCATTTACTAAAAGAAGAAGATGAATATTGAATTAAGGGAATCGAACTTAAAGTGGTTGGGATAAAAAAGAAAAGTATTAGTTAGTTACGGTACTTTTATTCTATGTAGTATTATTGAATGATAAGTATTTCCAAATTAAGTTTCGTTATTTTTGTTTTAGATATTTCAGTCGTGTAGCATTGCCTTTCCTTATATATATATATATATGAAATATTTTGTAATAAATTAATAAGAAACATAGAAACATATTTGATATCCGAGTATGAAGGTACAATAAAAATGAGATAAGAGTGTCGAGAATCGCAAATTCACCGATGTTAATAGACGAGATTCCTTCTAATTCACTGCTCAAAGCCATTGGCTATTCAAGATAATTCAACTATCATCTACTATGAAACCAGATTCAAAGTTAAGATTTCTCAAAGAGTTGAGGTCTACCACAACTATCATTTCAAAGAAGATTCATAATCAATCACTTGCTGTAGAAAATTCTATACAATAAAAATAGTTTGATGCACAATAGGAATGAAAACAAATGTATGTCTTTCATTTTCTAGGTAACTGCACCAATAATATACGTTAACAAACAGTTAATACATATGATATTTCAGATTCATCCATATTAGCAGATGATTTATTTAATGATCTAAAAAAATTATGGCGAACATATGATTTCAATATCAACCTTGTATCAAAATTACTAGATGACCAACACTACTCCGAGTCGTTCGTGATCAGGCAAGTAAACAATTCTATGGAAACGAGTATGTTATTATTGACCTAATCATATTTTCTTAATCATATTTATCTAACAATTCCTGTGATAACTCCATATTTCTAAGTGAAAATAATAAAGGCAGTGAAAACTTAAATTAGAAAAAGTAATATCTATTTCTATTTATAAAAAAATATATCTCATTCAAACTTAGGGTCATTAAAAAAAGAGTGACTCATCTTGGTCTTATTTAAAAAGAAGGGAGTTGACTTTTGTTTTTTAAAAGGAAGGGAGTGGGTTTGTTAAGAGGATACTTAAAATTGTTAAAAATAATATTATTTAAATAATTATTTTTATTCGCATTTATGATGTTTCCCACCAACCACCAACGTCGTTCCCTTGATGACCGACCAGACGGAACAGACTTCATTTGCTCTTTTGTTCTGGATTCTCCGACATCCTGGATTCCTTTATTCTTTAGTTCTCCGACATTATTTTGCTCGCCGAAGGAAAATATTGAATAAAGAGATCAAAATACAGAGTGAGTACTACTGGAGCTCAAGAATTTGCCAATCTGAACCATACGTTGGCTCGAGACCCACACTGGGTCGCGACCATACTTTGTTTGTTACTGGGTCGCGACCAAGATTTGTGTGGGTCGCGACACATACTTGCTTGTTTGCTACTGGGTCGCGACACACATACTTGTTTGTTTGCTACTGGGTCGCGACCCAGATTTTGTCTGGGTCGCGACCTATTTTTTTTGAATCCTTTCAGCTAACGTATTTTATAATAATTTTGCAGGTTATGCCTTAATATCGGTGTTGGCGTTGGTCATTTGGATGATGTGGAGCACATTGTTACGCAATCGGATGAACTTAATATCGGTGTTGGCGTTGGTCATTTGGATGATGTGGAGCACATTGTTACGCAATCGGATGAACTTAATATCGGTGTTGGCGTTGGTCATTTGGATGATGTGGAGCACATTGTTACGCAATCGGATGAACTTAATATCGGTGTTGGCGTTGGTCATTTGGATGATGTGGAGCACATTGTTACGCAATCGGATGAACTTAATATCGGTGTTGGCGTTGGTCATTTGGATGATGTGGAGCACATTGTTACGCAATCGGATGAACTTAATATCGGTGTTGGCGTTGGTCATTTGGATGATGTGGAGCACATTGTTACGCAATCGGATGAACTTAATATCGGTGTTGGCGTTGGTCATTTGGATGATGTGGAGCACATTGTTACGCAATCGGATGAACTTAATATCGGTGTTGGCGTTGGTCATTTGGATGATGTGGAGCACATTGTTACGCAATCGGATGAACTTAATATCGGTGTTGGCGTTGGTCATTTGGATGATGTGGAGCACATTGTTACGCAACCGGATGAACTTAATGTTCGGCCTAGTGGTGATACATTTTCGTTCACCGACGGTTCTAACTTGTACGTCGGTCAGGAGTTCCAAAGCAAGGCTGCCGTGCAAAAGGAGTTATCTAAAATTGCTTTGAACTCCTCTTTTGAATTCAAAAATGTCAAGTCATCTCCGCTTGTATATGCCGTTCGGTGCGTTAATAAAGGTTGTACATGGAGAATCTGGACTTCGAAAGTTAGAGACTCCGATATTTTTGCGATTCGTACGTATTGCAACACACACACATGTGATTTGACAGGAAGACGTACGAGACAACGACAAGCAAGTTCGTCCGTTGTTTGTGACATGTTGGTGGAGAACTTTGAAGGACAACAAGTGACTCCCAACCCAAAATCTATTATGACCATGATGCGCAATAGAGGAGTTGAAATTACCTATTACAAAGCTTGGAAAGTAAACAACTTTGCTCATGATATCTTCAGAGGTGATCCTGAACAAAGTTTTGCAATTCTGCCTTCTTATCTGAGCATGGTGGAAAAAAATGAATCCAGGTAGCATAACTGAAATAGAGTCGTGCAAATTGCCTGAAATTAAGGGAACAAGATTTGTACTATTCTGGGAAATAGTACAATTTACAGAGGAGCGTTGCACGGAAATGGAAAGACGACGAAGTTTTGCAATTCTGCCTTGATGAGGATAGTAGATTCAAATATATGTTCCTAGCTTTTGGTGCATGTGTGAGGGGCTATCGATGCATGAGAAAAGTAGTCACTATTGATGGTACATGGCTGAAAGGAAAGTACGATGGCGTTTTACTGGTGGCATCGGCTCAAGATGGAGATTTTCACCAGTACCCATTGGCTTGGGGCGTTGTTGATGTTGAATCTACTGCTTCATGGAGTTGGTTTCTGTTAGGACCGAAAAACACTTAGCAGCGCTGCTTTGAACGGTTAATTAAAAATTTTGCGCTGCTAATCAAAGGATGAGGTGCAATACCTCTTGTTCTTGAACATTTAAAATCACAGAGCACCGGAGACAGATCTGGTATGATTTAAAAATCATGCGGAAAATACCAGAACTGAATTCTAATATTTTAAAACAACTCAAACAGATTTATGTACAACATAAATCTGTTCGAGACTTGTGCAAGTGTGTTAACTGTGTATGTTCTGAAATATGCGTGCTAAATAAACATGAATGAGTATGCGGAATGAATAACATAATACAATACTCAGCAGATTTGTTTCTGGAAGTTCGGACCTCAATGTCCTACATCTCCCCTTCTTCCACCGCGGAAGGATCCACTAGAAGATTTGATCTTACAACTCGTGTACAGACCGGATCCCACAACCAGCAGCTGTGAGAACTCCTAGACTCCACAAATGCACACCAGCCGCAACTGTGTGACTAACTACATACACATGAGTTTAACGTCATCGTGCTTGGACGGGACTGTTTGAAACGTTTTGAGATTCATTCACTAATACAATGTGAATGAATCTCTGTGTGTGAGATTTGATACAATGAAACGCTCAACTCTCTATTTCTCACACACTAGGGAAATTGCTCTACACAAGCTAATTAACACTCAGCAATCGACTCTCGTGAAAGCTCCTCTCTAATGACGGTCGATTGCTTCGTCTTTCTGTTCATTTTCCCTCTGCTGGTGCACTGTGCAATTAACTTATTTTCTGCGACAGCCTCACAGCGACACCAACGTCTTTCTCGTCTATCCTTTTCACTCTCGTCTGTTCGTCTCACCAACGTCCACTTGTCTCACTCGTCTGTTCGTCTCACCAACGTCCAAACTCACAGTCTGTCTTATTCAATGACGCTTCTCGCAAATATATCCTCTGTTTGAAATAAAGCCGTTAGATAGATTCCAAAACTGTTCTGCGCTTGTCAAGGCTAATTCGTCGTCTTTCCATTTCCGTGCAACGCTCCTCTGTAAATTGTACTATTTCCCAGAATAGTACAAATCTTGTTCCCTTAATTTCAGGCAATTTGCACGACTCTATTTCAGCCATTGATTCTTTCCATCTTGAGCGTTGATTGCGTCGAATGGCTGAATATTCTCCAACAGATTGTTCAACAGCTGTTCGCTCAGCTGTTGTTCATTCTTTGTCACAACACTTCGCGCAACAGCTATTTCTTTGTCGACTGGATATGCAAAGCTTGCGACTGGATTTATAGAGCTTGCGACTGGATGCATAGAGCTTGCGACTGGATTCATAGCGCTGAAGCTTGCTTGCGACTGGACTTCCCACGACTGGGTAGATCAAACGATGTCGTATCAACTTATTCAAACGACATCGTTTGCTAAGCATCCTCGACTGGTTGAATATAACGCTGAAGCTCTCGTCTGGATATACTGTAGCTGCCTGCTGATATCTTGCGACTGTTGGTTATCAACGCAAAGAGCATCTGCTGAAACTTTAGCGCGAAGCCAAAACGCTGTCGTATCAACTTGTGTAAACGACATCGTTTTGCTATCGCTATCTCCAAGTACCAACTGCTGGTGAACAGTAGCTTGCGACTGGATTTCCTCCTCTACGACGTCGCTTCTCTCTTGCGTCTGGATGTACAAGCTACCTGCTGGTTGTGATGACATCACTGCTGATGTCACCATCGCTGATCCAGCTTTCTCTTTGCTTCAACGCCTGCTTGCACAACAGCTGATCTCTCTTCATCTGCTGAACTCTAATCATCTGCTGATTCCCGTCGTTCTTCACTGTTACGTTTGCTGTTGTCAGCTTCTTGTTCAACATTGCTCATGAGCTGTCAACAGCTTCTTGAATAGCGACTGTCAACAGATTCGTCAACAGTACTTATAATCTCGACTGCTAACAGATTCGTCAACAGTAATATGAAGCACGACTGCTAACAGATTCATTAACAGTAATAGGAATCGCGACTGCTAACAGATTCGTTAACAGTAATTATAAACGCGACTGCTAACAGATTCGTCAACAGTACTTATAAATGGCAACTTCCGACAGCTTCGTGAATAGTAACTGACAATAGCTTCGTCAACAGTAACTTGCGACTGGAATCTTCTTCTACGACGTCGCTTCATCTCTTGCGCTTCTCTACTCATCTGCTGATAGCTTTTGCTTAACTGCTGATTGTGATGACGTCATCCTTGCTGCTCACATCTATCTCCATTATATGTGTTGACGTCATCACTGCTGTTACCAGCTCTTGTTAACGCTTCACTGAACAACTTCTTCTTCGATCTATTTCTCCAGCAGACCTCTCAATTCATGTTCCAGCTGGTTCATCTTTGGCCTCCGCCTGATTACAAACAACTGATTCAACTTTGGACGTCTTCATTGCTAATCCAGCTGCCGTCTAAATGAATGCACCAAACCAACTGCTGAACTTAAACTTGAACCATCGACTGGACAGTTCTTCGACTGTTAATCATCTTCTTCGATAGCTAGAATCTGTACACTTAAGTGGAATTGTTAGAAACACAATAACAGGTTTTGTGTAATTCAAAACTTAATCAGGATCTGTCAAAACAGATCCATCAGTTTATATCGAAATTACTGTATGTAGTGCCTGATGAGGAGGAGTTGATGATCATATCTGATAGAAATCTGGGGATCATCGCTGCTGTTTCCGGAGTGTATCATAACGCTCATCATGGTCATTGTATATGGCACTTGTCGCAAAATATGAAACTGCGTTGCAAGAAGAAGGGTTGCACGGAAATGTTTATGCACTTGGCCAAGATCTATAAGCAGAGTGAGTTCGACATCGAGTACGAACGTTTCAAAAACAGGTATCTCGAGGCTGGAAAGTTTTTGGATGATTGTGGCTCTTTAGATCGATGGACTCGAGCCTACAGTCCAAGTTCTCGCTATAATATAATGACAACGAATGGGGTGGAATCAATAAATGCGAGATTACGTGATGAAAGGCAGCTTCCAATCGTTGCATTGTTAGAATCCTTGCAAAGATTAACCACATCTTGGTTTGCGAGGTATCGAAATGCATCTATTGTGGCTACCACAAAATTCACCCCTGCAGTTGAGTCCATCCTGCGTGACAGATATAACGCTGCTCGGGGATATCAAGTTGTTGAATTGATTCGTCGTGAGTTTGAAATCTGGTACAGTGCACATACATTCATCGTGGACCTGGAATCCAAGAGATGCTCATGCAGAGAATTTGATATTGACAGGATTCCATGTTCACATGCAATCGCGGCAAGTTGTTTATCAAATTTTGATTTTTATTCCTGATCCTTATTGCGAATGCAAAACGCTGTCGTTCCAACTTATGTATGCGACATCGTTTTGCAATCGCCAACTCCAAATACCAACTGCTGGTTGAAGCTCTCTGCTGATTCTATTCCACTGTAGCTTCCTGCTGAATGATGACGTCACTGCTGATGTCATCTACACTTAGCGCTCCAGCTGATTTCTTCATCGCTCCAGCTCCAGCTTGCGATACTTCTTCTTCTTGAATAGCGACTGTTAATAGATTCATCAACAGTACTTATAATCGCGACTGCTAACAGATTCGTCAACAGCAACTTGCGCATCTTCTTCTTCGATCTTATACTCCAGCAAGCTTCTCAATTACATGTACCAGTTGGTTCACTTCGCTCTTTAGCACTAGCAGCTGGTTGTCATCGTTTCAGCTGGTTCATCATGCTCCAGCTGATTCAACTTGGCCTCTGCCTGATTACGAACAGCTGAACAACTTTGGACGTCTCCATTGCTAAT
>KV012868.1:116960-146950 GCA_001598015.1 Dorcoceras hygrometricum
TGGGTCGCGAGTCATGTGTTGGTAATGGGTCGCGAGCTGAGAGTAGGTCTCGCGTGTTAAAATATGTGTTGGTAATGGGTCGCGAGTTGTGCGGGTGGGTCGCGAAACATAACGCAGCAACTGGTCGCGATACATTACGCAACAGCTGGACGCGAAAAAGATGCAGCTGCTGGTCACGAACAAGAAGCAGCAGCTGGTCGAACAAGATGCAGCAGCTGGTCATGAACAAGAAGCAGCAGCTGGTCGCGAACAAGATGCAGCATCTGGTCTGAAGAAGATGCAGCAGCTGGTATTGATTAAGATGCAGCAGCTGGTATTGAACAAACGCAGCAGCTGGTCGCGAACAAGATGCAGCAGCTGGTCATGAACTTTCAGGAAGTCAAACAGATGTCAACCCCATTATCGCGACCCACAATCGAGACCCACAATCGAGACCTATAAGCATTAATTAGCACTGAAGTTCCTGCAAATCTCCACCAACCGTGAGATTTGATATATCTCACTATTCATACATCCCATCTAATTTAATAGGGTAGTTGGGGGTTTTTAACTTCATTTCTATATAAAAGCAAAGCAAAATAATACTTTCTATCTATCTTCTACTTCTATTACCAATTCATCTAAACGAATTTTACCCCGTTATTTATCTTGATGAAGTCGAGATTTTACCCACCCCTCCTAAACGAAGGAATACCGGCACCGAACAACCTGTCGGTGAAAGTTCAGGCATAAAAAAGAACCGAAGGAGCAGCAGTCACCAGCGAAGGAGGAGGAGGCAGACACCAAGTGCAAGATACCGCGACCCATTCGCGACCCACACCAAGAGAAACACACGAAAGAGCATAAACTCCACACTATTGCATCGTTTAGAGTATAAGCATCCCGATCAGCCAATGTAAAGGTTGCAGCTGCAATAGCATAAACTCCACACTCACCACTGCATAAAAAAAACATTAACACATTATCGAAAAATAATAAACGAAAGGCATAGATAAAATAAATTAAGCAATTTATACCTTAGAGATTGCTTGGGAAAATGTTTTGGCCGAACAATAGTCCACTGGGTATCTGTGTCAGTCTGAACACCCATCGCCACCAAAATATGCGGCATCATGCGAGCTAGTGGCGTGACTTGTTCCAGAATATTCTTGCAGTTTGAATCCACACCATGGTCTGAATCCAAAATCAACAGTTTCTTAGCTTCTGGAACAATTCTAGCAAGAACCCAGTGGCCATTGAAGCAATACGACACCAAAATAAAAGCTGCCTTATCCCATGATGTTGATGGCCATGAAGAAGATGCAGCAGCTGGTATTGAACAAACGCAGCAGCTGGTCGCGAACAAGATGCAGCAGCTGGTCATGAACTTTCAGGAAGTCAAACAGATGTCAACCCCATTATCGCGACCCACAATCAAGACCCACAATCGAGACCTATAAGCATTAATTAGCACTGAAGTTCCTGCAAATCTCCACCAACCGTGAGATTTGATATATCTCACTATTCATACATCCCATCTAATTTAATAGGGTAGTTGGGGGTTTTTAACTTCATTTCTATATAAAAGCAAAGCAAAGTAATACTTTCTATCTATCTTCTACTTCTATTACCAATTCATCTAAACGAATTTTACCCTGTTATTTAGGTCTGGTTCCCTTCAACCTGAGCTCCCTCTGTTATCAAACATCAATCACATCAGTATAGACTATAGATATACATGTTAATAGACATTAGAGGTCAAATGTATATGACAAACACGACTTACCAGTTTCAGGGATCGACTTTGTTGATCCCTCGGTCTGGTTCCCTTCAACCTGAGCTCCCTCTGTTATCAAACATCAATCACATCAGTATAGACTATAGATATACATGTTAATAGACATTAGAGGTCAAATGTATATGACAAACACGACTTACCAGTTTCAGGGATCGACTTTGTTGATCCCTCGGTCTGGTTCCCTTCAACCTGAGCTCCCTCTGTTATCAAACATCAATCACATCAGTATAGACTATAGATATACATGTTAATAGACATTAGAGGTCAAATGTATATGACAAACACGACTTACCAGTTTCAGGGATCGACTTTGTTGATCCCTCGGTCTGGTTCCCTTCAACCTGAGCTCCCTTTGTTATCAAACATCAATCACATCAGTATAGACTATAGATATACATGTTAATAGACATTAGAGGTCAAATGTATATGACAAACACGACTTACCAGTTTCAGGGATCGACTTTGTTGATCCCTCGGTCTGGTTCCCTTCAACCTGAGCTCCCTTTGTTATCAAACATCAATCACATCAGTATAGACTATAGATATACATGTTAATAGACATTAGAGGTCAAATGTATATGACAAACACGACTTACCAGTTTCAGGGATCGACTTTGTTGATCCCTCGGTCTGGTTCCCTTCAACCTGAGCTCCCTTTGTTATCAAACATCAATCACATCAGTATAGACTATAGATATACATGTTAATAGACATTAGAGGTCAAATGTATATGACAAACACGACTTACCAGTTTCAGGGATCGACTTTGTTGATCCCTCGGTCTGGTTCCCTTCAACCTGAGCTCCCTTTGTTATCAAACATCAATCACATCAGTATAGACTATAGATATACATGTTAATAGACATTAGAGGTCAAATGTATATGACAAACACGACTTACCAGTTTCAGGGATCGACTTTGTTGATCCCTCGGTCTGGTTCCCTTCAACCTGAGCTCCCTTTGTTATCAAACATCAATCACATCAGTATAGACTATAGATATACATGTTAATAGACATTAGAGGTCAAATGTATATGACAAACACGACTTACCAGTTTCAGGGATCGACATTGTTGATCCCTCGGTCCGGTTCCCTTCAACCTGAACTCCCTCTGATCAGTATAGACTATAGATATACGTGTTATAAGACATTAGAGGTCAAATGTATATGACAAACACGACTTACCAGTTTCAGGGATCGACTTTGTTGATCCCTCGGTCTGGTTCCCTTCAACCTGAGCTCCCTCTGTTATCACACATTTATAGATATACGTGTTATAAGACATTAGAGGTCAAATGTACATGACAAACACGACTTACCAGCTTCAGGTGTCGACTCTCTCGATCCACTCTCCTCCTCCTGCACTGGCGTCAACCGAGACATCCGCGCCTCCTTGATCCACCCTGCCACCTCTGGCGACCCAGTCCATGTCTCCGCCCCTTCTGCCGTCTCACCTGCCAAAAAACAAAGATGAATTTTAATAACATAACATTGCACTTTCAACATTATAAGATCACAAATAAAAACTTACCACCAATGGTAATGACTGGGCTCTGTGCTCTCTTGAAGCTCAACATGTCTGACTGCAGGCTTTTCAGTATATCCATCATATTTGCTTGCTCCTGCATCATCATGGCCATTTGAGCCTCTAGTACAGTCATACGCTCTTCAAGCCTTTGAGGACGGGATGGACTGGCATGGTGTGGAGTCTGAGGGGGTGGACTGCGATGGGGTGGAGTCTGATGGGGTGGAGTCTGAGGGGGTGGACTGCGATGGGGTGGAGTCTGAGGGGTAGTCTGAGGGGGTGGACTGCGATGGGGTGGAGTCTGAGGGGGTGGACTGTCATGGGATGGACCGTCATGGGATGGACTGAGGCACCGTTGGCTGCACACTACCTTTAGTCCCCAACTCATCAACTCCGACATGCGTCGTGTCACTGCGCATTCATTCGAAACAACGAAATCACCAGAGATATAATGCGCAGACAACAACTCCGCATCAGTCGGAGTAAGCATCTCACACGCGTCCTACATTAATTTAACACAAAAACATAAGCAAATACACATTTCTGATCATTTGAATTTCATATGCATACTTACCTCGCATGGGCTAATACTGAATGCAGCAACGACATCACTGTGCGAAGGGGCATGGTTCTTATGCCATTTCCTCATCACCCAGTGGCACATCCGGGGCAGTGAGACATCTGCATCCTCTCTACGAGTTGCAAAAGCCTCAGCAACACCATTATAAATTTCGTAGGCCAATATCTTACAAAAAAAAAGAATAAACCACATGTTATTTTAAATGAAACATATCAAATTTAAAAAATTAATCTATACAAACATGTAAATAAAATATACCTGCAATAGCTGAACAAAGCCACTGAGGTGGAGGCTTCCAAATCTGCTGAATTTTGGATCCCGCTTCCTCTTCTTCGCTAAAGTTGTAAAGTCTTCAAATCTAGCTCGGAGGTCTTTTCGAAGACCAAATAGAACTTCCTCATAGGCCAACCTACCCCATGGGTAGGTATTAAAACTATTGATATCATCCACCAGCCGCATCCAATCTGGATCAACCACTTCCTTCTTCCTTTTCCTCCGAGGACCCAACACTGCGGAGGCAAAGTATAAGCTAGCCAGCTTAATTTTCTCCAGGTCAACCTCATCAACTCCAGTCTCTTCTTGATATTCATCAATACGGGCCCTCAAATCAACCAATGTTACAGTACTCATCCCACGAAAATGCCTTCTACGGAATCCATCCTCCTTTGGAATCGCAGGATAAGTACTTGAACAGTTAAGCCCAGTTATAAGCCCATACTCCAGCAAAGAAAACCGGAGCGGCCTCTTGTGGATGATCATCCAAAATTCGGTCTCATAGTCCACGGTCTGCCTGCTGATCAAGAACCATAATAATTGGTTCGAGTTCAGATAATCAGAGGGATATCTAATCAGATTGCCAAACTGTCCGTCTTGGACCATTGTTTGAAGCTCACGTTCATTAAAAAATTCGAGAATTCTTTGACAAACTTCATGGAATGGTGATCCAAATGTTAATTTGCAGTCAAAAACTTGCCCTTTCTGGAGTTTTGTTGGACAAAAATCTACAAGACAGTTTAACAGAAAAGAAAATTAGCAAGACAAAACATGAGTCGCGACAGTAAAAAATTATTCGCGACCCACAACGATATACAAATTCGCGACCCACACGTTACTATACATATTATCGCGACCCACACATCAGTCTACCTATTCGCGACCCACGCCGTCTACCTATTCGCGACCCATTTTCGTTCACAGATTCACCACCAACATGCACATACTGGACACTCACTAATCGCGACCCAAACACTCAAATCATTTAATAACAAAACTCGAAACATGAAATGTAGAAAGCAATAACAATAACATAAACCTTGCGTTTATTGCCGAAACCATTCAGGTTAAGTGCCGAGGAGGGTACGTACCACGCGGTTATTGCCGAAAGTTCGTTCTTGTAGTTCCATCTCCACTGCTTCGATTGCTTTGCGTTTCACCATTTTGCAACTCAAACAATGACAATCGGCGATGAGGTTTTTTGTTTTTGGTAGGTTTCGTCGGGTGAAGGGAAAGAAAACTGAAGAGCCGTTCGTGCGTCGAAGAAGAATACGCGCGCTGTGCTATGTTTGTTTCGTCGAGATGGTAGGGAGGATGTCTTACGTTTTTTAAAAGTCGTGTAGCGTTTGTCATTTTTTTACTTTTTTAAATTTGTTGATGTTTTTAAGTTACTAATTGGGTTTTTAAAAATGTAATCGGTGATTATTAGATAATTTAACAACTAAAACGTGATTGAATGCATGGTTAAAATACATAAAAGAACTCTCACTCCCTTCTATCGAATTAATTTGTCTATCGCTCCCTTCTTCCTAAATTTCCCTTCAAACTTATATATCAGTGATTTTGACACAAATAGATTTTTCGTATTTGTATTTGTATTTTTGTAACTCAAATAGTAGCAAATAACTGAAGATATCGACCAAACACTTAAACGAAATCGAAGTTTAAGTCTTTACGATTTCGATCATTTTTGAGAATTCTATGCATTCGCTCGATTATGATCTAGTGATCCACCAAATATCCGTACCTGTAAAGCTTAAGAAGTTGTCTACCAAATTTCCCCCGTAGATAATGGTAACAATCCGAAAGATTATCCTACTTTATCTGGGTTTTCGCTTTTCATCTCTTTGATTTCAGTAAACCCAAATGCATGTTTCGGGGTTTCATTTTATCCAGTTTAAGAGTGTAACTTATAATTCTGTAACCTGAAAACCATGTCGGGAGTTACTAGTTTTATTAAGTGTAAGGAGTGTGTTCGAGTGACTTGAAAAGCTTGTGGAAACTCAATTTTACTGCGGGTTATGCTGATATATTTGTCTGTTTTGTGTGGGCACCAGCTGTTTGATAAAAGTCACAGAATGGAAGTTGTTTAGGCTGTCTTTTGTCTTCTTTAATCATTGACCTTTTTAATCACATTTTATGTTGGATTGGAAATGGTTGTCCTCGACTTTGGTTACGCAGTTTAGCATATGTGATGCCTATGCCTATGGCTGTTATATTCTTATTTATGTACCCATTCTCCTTTGATATGCAGAAATGATATATAGTTTATCCGTATTGGTCTAGTTTACTTCTTAACATTCATCGTAACTGAAATATTCTTCTGATATTCCTATTGTAAATAGTAAGGACGATGATCCGTTTACATGTTGAAACCCCTCCAACAAGCCTAGAAAACTTGTATTAATGTCAAAAGAGTCGTCAATCATTTTGGAAAATGATAATTTGTATCAGGGAATGCCTTTAGTGATTTGATTTTGTTTCATGTGCATATGATCTAGAAGATTCAACTTCTTCTTTGGAGCCTATGTAACCTCATAAATCTTGTGTTTCACTGTTAGATTTGTTTAAGTTGTTAGCTTTATCTGACTGTTTATATTTCTTGATAAATTGTATGTGTAGTAATGACACTGATTGGTGACGAGTTTGTGATAATCATGTGAGTGAGAATTTTAATTTTGTGAGATTTGTGTTTCCTATCTTGTTTTTCCTCAAAATCATTGCGGTATGAGATTATGGTTCTAGGTTCTTGCTTTGGTTAATTTGACTTTGTTCAACATTTCTTTCTTAGTTCCATAAAATCTAATCTCTAAATTTATATAAACTAGTTCATAGGATAGCATAATCGAATTAAAAATTTCAAAATTATTATATCCACCTTTAATAATATTTATTATTACGTTAATGTGCAAAACACATGTGTGCCGCTCGCTATTAAATATAACTTTCCTTAAAAATGGTTCTACACGCTTTAAGAAAGCTTCCGAGGAAAGAAAGTCGAATACAAGCCTTCCCATGGATTTATTTTCAATTTTGAAAGTTTCACGTATTCCATCGATTCTGATCCAGTGATCCCTCACATACCCACCGCTGTACCACAATCTTCCGATAAGACATGGTATTCATCTCTTCAATTTGAGTAAAGTCAAATTCATGGTTTTTGTTTTTTAAATTTATTTAATGGAAGGAATGGGCTTTGATTTCTGTAAATTTAATCCATGTTGGGGATTGAAATTTATTGAGTGCAAGGAATGTGCTTTGATTTGTGTGAATGAATGCCTGTCGGTGTACAATTTTGATGCGAGTTTCACTGATATGTTTTAGTCCTGTAAGTTTGTGTGGGCACCCAACTATTTGATGAAGCTACAAAATGAAAGTTGGAGGTCTGTTTTTTTTCCATACCATTAAACTGTCATTTTCCTTTATTTTTGCCCTTTTTTATGTTGGGTTGGAAATGGTAGTCCACAGTTTTGGAGTACAGCTAGTACATGTTTTTCCTATCACTTTTTCTATTATATCATGATATTATTTTCTCATACCACTTTAATATGAAGAAATGATGGATAGTTCATTCGAATTAACCTAACTCAATTCTTAAATTCATAATAAGCAAAAATATTCTTCTAATATCCTATTAAGTTGGAAAATATTGAAAAAGATAAATTACCAGTTTTTGCGTTGAAACCTCTTTAACAAGCTTACAAGAAACTTATTTTCCTTTAAAGAATTGATCACAACATTCTACATATTATTTGGTGTAGGCTTTAATAATTTTATTTTTGTTCTTTTCTGTAGAGTGCATAAAAGATTTGAACATTCGTTTTGTGGAGCCAGTATAGCCTTGTTATCAATTTCATAATTCTTAGCTCTGCTTCTTGGTCAGATGAACTGGTCGAAGGGATTTTATTATGCAGTAAAACGGGCCAGATACAGCTTGCCACATTATTTGATAATGGAAAAGTATCAGAAGTGTGCAATGACCGTTCAGAAGAGGTTATCATCTTTGCAGCGAGTGGGAGGATGCGCTCAGGAAAGAAATATGTCATGGAATTTTAAGCTACCGTATCGTAGCATGGAAATTGTTTCGGTTCCTCAACAACATTCAATATGTACATCTAGGCAAGGCTTACCGAGGGTGGAAGATGATCTAGAATTGAGCAGAGATTTTTTTGTGCAACTATGGGTTGCTGATCGAAAGAAGCCTAAGTCAGCTGGAAAAACTAGACGTAAATTACTTACATATTATGATCATGACCAAACATTTTCATCGGGCTAAGGTTCATTACAATTTCCACTGAAAAGGTTGTTTTCAGGAGCATCTGTTGCAGCTGAAAAGACTTACTACAAGGTTAACTCGGACAGGAAGCAGCCACCCACCAGCCAGTCTGCCACTGGTATCCTGGAACCAATGTCTTCAGAAGAGGTGAGGTTAATTATCTTTTGGTATCCTTAAATCACAACTAGTTTCCAGTCTGGAAAAGGAGATTGACCCTTTGGTAAAGCTGTTTAGTTATCTCCCTGCATGTGTATCCTCTTTGATGGCACTGCACTTTTTTTTTCACAGAATGAAAAAATGATCACTGTGTCAGGTTATCTTGTGATTACTATGAAGGTAGATTTCTCTTGTGTTTCACTGCTGTGGTGAACCTGCCTATGAACTGGAGTTCAAAATGGACTACCTTCTATATCATTATCTGAAGAACAAATTCGAAATACTCTTTTCTGGCATCACATTTGTGGCATGTAATATTTCCAAAGGTGGAATGGTTGGTACTAAGTTGAAGGTCCCAATTTCAACTTACATAGATGTTAACGTGGGAATTGAAAGAAAATTGATCCTTTTGTCCTTGAATTTTTCCGGAAGACAAATTCTCTTAAACAGTATTCCTTGTGTTAAACTTTATATACCATTACCCAAATTTTTGTTTTTAAGGCCAAAATATAAACATGTAAATGAAAAGAAAGTCACCTTTTCACTGCCTAAAACCCTATAGCAAGTCAAAATGAAAAATCCTTTTTGGATGGGTAATTTGATTTAGGAAAAGATTTGAGACTTATATTTAGATGCCATCAATGTTTGTGGCCATGAGCCATGATACATTGATAGTTATTGATGCATGTTATTTAAATTGAGGATCAATTTGAAATGTCCGAGTCAAAATAATTCAGACAAAAGCAGTGGATTTAAAATGCGTGATTCAAATGAATCAGTTTAAATGTCCCTTAAGGACAATTGAGGTACATACTTAACAACACTCTTATTTAAGATTAGGCTTGAATCCATGATTAACAAAAAAAAATCTGCTTTCTGGCAGCCTGCAACATATACAGCTACTAATTATGTGATTGATTTTGCATGGTTAGTACTTGTATTCGGAAAAAATTATTTATTCTAGTGTGGATGACAGGAAGGCATATATTCCTGCTTTTATAGGACGCCTTACAAGCGTTTCTATATACCATTGTCTAAAAATAATCAAGTTATTAATAACCGGACGAAACCAAGAAATCACACCTCAAGCGCGAATTATATAAGATCTCAATCAAACAATTCCATTGAATTGACCTATGTTGCTGTAATATGTCGTATTTTCATACTATCTATTTATTTTTACTTGTCTACAATATCAGGTTTATCGCTCCTCAGAAACTAATTTTGGAATTGGTGCTTAGTGATTACTTTTTTACATGAATGTTTAGATTAATTACTCTTTATGCTGATCTCATGATTAATTGGCTCCGTATTACACAGTTTATTTAAATAAATATCAGTTTGGGTCTTAAAATGAGTTTTTGATTCTTAATTGTGAGAAAACAATTTGAAAAGATCCCAAAGTTGATATTCGAGTCTACCGCATCAAGCCATGAAGTTTTGAGCTATGTATATTTGGTGTTCAGTTTGTGGTATTTTCTTGTTTGACATATTTTTTATGTGCTTTGGTTTGTCATTCCTTAGGATATGTTTCTCACTGTCGTGTTACAGCTTTTTATAACTTGACTTTTGTTACATATCAATTTTGATCTGCTTCTTCCCACTTCTTTACTGTTTTAGTTGCTTGCATTGATTGCTTCTGTATCCTTTGTTTTATCTTCAACTTTACATGCTGATTGATACAATTTTTATTGTACTGCTCTTTTTATTACAATAGTTTTCTTTTATTGATATCTGGTTGTAACTTTTTAGTCAATTTGCAATTAGGTAAATTGATGTAGTTTGGATTCATGTTTCGTGTTTCATGGTATGTTTCTGTGAAACTTTGGTATAGGAGGCAAGCCAAGTGCCTTCATTTTATTGTGTACGTTCAATGTGATATATGGTCCAATTGAAAAGTATACATATTTATTGGCATCGTTGTAGGCAGTATATATGCTTTAAAGTGTGGTTTATCAACCTCTTGTCCATTTCATTCAGTTTAGTGGTTATGGTGTTCGTGTATGCATTCATGCAACCTTTTGAGATGATTGACTTTCACCTAATTATTTCAGGCTAAAGTTAAGCCTCTTCTTGCGAGATCCAATTTGCTGATTACCAGGGACATAGAGTGGGCCAATTTGGTTCTTGGTTTTGAGCAGGTGAGTCTCTAAGTGTTATCTGTTTCTGTCCTATTTTACGAATTCCTGTTGTTTGTCTTCTAAATCGCGGATAATTATCACGTCTTAAGCTACAAGTCAGTACCTACTCCTTTGCCAAGACCAGCAGTGGAGGAACAAATGGGGCATATATTTGAAAACATTCCCTATTCTAATAATCTGTTATACTCTGTCCTTCCACAATATTCTGTTTTGCCTGTGTATGTTAGTTTCCTAATAAAATTTATGAGAAGTCAAGTTAGATCTTAGTAAAATTTGCAGTGATATACCTAAAATCTTTGTGTTTCTGTCAAACTGAACACACATATTCACCATCATTGAATTTATGATAAACTTGAAATAAATATGGATATTAACTTGATAGCTTTCAGTTAAATATCTAATTAGCATAACCACTAACCAGTAACTTGCCACTCCCTGAGACAAGATCGGTTAAAAATATAATTGCATATGGCTAATCTCAACCGACAGATATTGTGCGTTTAAAAACTAATCTGATTTCAACAAAAATTGGCAATCATCAATTAAAACAATAGAGATATTCAGAGTGAATGGGGAACCTAAATTGCTGTTGAAGTAAACGATTTATGCAATTCTTTGGGAAGAATGAAAAATAAACTGAAACTTCGATTTTTATTTGCAGTAAAGAAGATCATTCGTCACTCTTGTTCCTCTAGATGCTAAATTCTAATTCCCAAGTAACTTGTTCCATATTTCTGGATTCAATGACTAACACTTCAAAAAGACCCAAAAAAAGGTAGAAAAGAAGGAAAAGTGTGGCTTCTGCAGGCCACTAGATTTAATGCTGTGCGTGTACAAATCAATCTGAGCGTATGATAATTACTTAATGCGAAGCTTTCTAGTAATGATTGTGTTGTAACATTATGAAAATGATCTGCTTAATTTTCCAACAGCGAAAGCAGAATCTTATAGTGTAGCTGTTTTAAATTACTTTAACATAAGCGAGGTGTTGCATATCTTTTTTCATTAAACCACTGTTTTCTTTTGCTTGGTCACATGTTTTATGCACAGTGTCTTGGAATTACAGGAAAATCGTTATGCTGTGGTGGACGTCTTCTACCCCCAGTCAGTACGTTGCTTTTGTACTTTGTTTTAATCCCTGCTCTGCCATTCATCAGGTTTTGGTTTAAATAAGGTCTCTACATAGCATGGGGTGGCAATAATTTACTTGTGATGATTTCTTTGCAGCCTGTAGGTTTTATTCGTGAACAGAGTAATGTGATCGCGAGACAGGTAGACAACACTCTACTTTTCATAGCACTTTATTTTGCAGTCCTCGAGTATCTTTTGTTCCGTATCGTTTTCCTTTCTTTGTGGATGATCTTTTAACATAAACATAGTTTCAGTTTAGATTCTAAAGTAGACTTCGGGAAGGTTTATGATCATGTGGATTGGAGTTTTTTGGATTTTGTCTTAATTAAAAAGAGGTTGGGGAGAGATGGAGGAAATGGATAAAAGGCACTGCTTCGACGGTGTCGTTCTCAATTCTTATTAATGGAAAGCCGAGGGATAAATTCGTGGAGAGAAAGGGATTAGGCAAGGTGGGCCTCTCTCGCCATTTCTGTTCAGTGTAGTTAATAGATGTGATGGGAAGGTTGGTAGATAAGGCTAAGTCAATGAAATTCATCGCAGGTCTAGAATCAGGAAAGGAATAAAAGTAGAGATTTCCCACATTCCATTGCGGAGGATAGCTTGTTCTTTGTACGAATGATGATCACTTGCTATCTCTGGTGGAAATTTTGAAGTTTTTGGTTGAATTTCATGATCAATTTGGAGAAAAGTGCCTTGTTAGGCCTTCACTGTGAGGATGCAGAAGTGGAAGGATTATTTGGTGACATTGGTCAGCGGAAAGAAAATTGGCCCGTTGGATACTTGGCAGTGCCTCTAGGTGGAAATATGTTAAAATTTTCGTTTTGGAAACCAGTGAGTAAAAAATGACGAAAAAGTTGGCGAGTTGGAAAAAAGGGTTTTGACGATAGGAAGTTTGACTTTGAGTACAGCAGTGTTGAACTCGTCCGGTGTATTTCATGTCTCTTTTTAGGATTCCACAGGGTATAATGGAGGTCATGGAAAAGATTATGAACGAATTCTTATGGGATGGAGCTCGATAGGATCAATTTACCGGGTGTGTCCGTGGGCTCTGCCACAACTCACGTAGGCTCTCACACAGCCCAAACACCAACCCTATGAGTTACGTGCATTTTAAAATTTACAAGTTGAAAACAACACGCAACTATGAACCAGAACAGCGTGAAGCTGGACCAACAGCTCTGCGAGCTGGTCTGGATTTCCAGTAGCTCTGCGAGCTGGTCTGGATTTCCAGTAGCTCTGCGAGCTGGTTAAACACAAGCAATCTGGTTCAATAAGTCTTGAGCTGCAATAGCTCAGTGTTCTTGAATAGTGAGTGCACCGAGATACAGATTGAGTTATGAATTAAAATCATGCGGAGGCAACTCAAACTGAACTCTTATAATCGAAAGCTCATTTACGTTTTATTTAACACAATTTGTCAAATATGCAATGCGTATGAATGTAAATGCGGAAAACTGTAAAACGATACGCTGCGATTTGTTTATGGTTCGGAGCTGAATCTTCTACGTCTCCCCTTCTTCCGCAATCGGGAAGGATCCACTAGAAGGCTTTGATTACAGCGACCCTCGCTGCAACCCACTCCTACGACCAGCAGCCGCAAGAACTCCTAGCAACAACTGCACACCAGCCCGCAAGCTGCGTGTGTCTAACTCACTTCTTTACTGTCTCAGTGAGAAAGGCTACAGACACTTCTTTAACGTCTCAGTGCGAAAGATAACGTAGACTTGTTTAACATCTCTGTCCAAAGACTACAATAGAGAGTTTTGAATTTGATTCACTCAGCTAATCTAATCAGCTATCTCAAATATATGTGAGTGAATCGTGTGTAAGATTACAGTGTATGCTTAATCTCTCAAAGATAAAATCTCACACTGTAACGCCTAGAAATTCCTGACTACGTAGAAATGAGTGCATGACTAGCGGGAAAATAATTTTAGATAACTACTTTTATATGAGTTTTAATTATCTTTTCAATTAAATGGAGGGGCGAGCATGTCATTTTTCTCCCTTTTTCTTAATTAAATCCATAGGGGTCATTTGTGGCACTCTTTATTTTTCATAACTCAAAATTTAACACATAACCTAGCCTCCAAATCATACCAGCCGTCCCCTCCCTTCCCATCACACACAAAGTTTCGAAAATCTCAAGTTCTTGGTGAGTTTTGGTGATCCAAAGCCGGTGGTGCCCCGATCTCGCGTCTTCAACGTCGGTAACTCGCAGATCTCTACTCCAACCAAACCAGGCATGTGATATCGATTCTTTTTCTTGCAATTTAAACTATATTAGACTTTTTTTCATGAAAATTCGTGTGAATTGAATGTGATTATTTCAGATCTACACCTCCTTGATTTGGTTCATGCATAACACGATATTGGCTTCATGATTCTTGACTTTTTCTCATGTTGTTTCGGTTTGTGAAAGGTCCAGGGGTCATGGCTCATGGCTAGGCTGTCAAGTGAGGATCCTAGGGTGGCTTAGGAGTGGACAAAAACTAAGAAATAGTGATCGAACCATCGGGTAGAAGTGCAGCACCACGCGCTGTGTGTTTCCTGCGCAGCGCGGTGCGTCCCCTTTCCATGGCTCGTGCGCCCTCGTGCGACCATGGTTGGGGCCAAGGCTGGTCGGGTTAGAACCGGCTGGACCTGGGGGTGATCCAGCCGGCGGGGCTCCGACCAATGGTGGCCGGAGCAGGGAGAACGAACGGGGAGAGAGTCGCTGGTCGTGCGGCTGCATGATCACGTGTGTGTGTTTTCCGTCTAGGGTTAAATTTTGTTTTGGTTCGGTCTAATTGAACCGGTTTGACTGGTTCGGTTGGACCGGATCGGTTCTTCGAGTCTCGAGTAAAATGTTTTAAAAACCGGTCCAAGTTATTTTAATTATGGACCTGTTATTTTTAAGTTTAAGTCAAATGTCCAATTTTAAAGAAAATAGCCAGATGTTTTAAAATTGTGTCAAACTTTTAAAATAATTAAAGTCATGTTTATTTTTGAATTTTAAGTCAAAATTGGGGGCCTTCGGAATTTTAATTGAGTCAAAATCGATTTCTGGATTTTAATTTGGTCAAAATCGGTCATTTGGTCAAAATCGGCCATTAGAGTCAAAATTGAATTAAGTGGTCATTTTATAGTCAAAATTTATTTTAAAGTCAAAATTGATTTTAAATTAGTCAAAGTTGATTTTGAAAGAGTCAAAATTAGCATTCGATTTCTAAAGTCAAAATTGAATTAAAAGTAGCCAAGATTTCAAAGGTGAACATTCGATTCATTTACTGAGTTAAGAGTGATGTTTAGTCCAGTTGTAGTGGGCCGGGCTCCTGAACCAATCCTTGACCGAAGTAGAAAATGTAGAAGTCCGTGAATGCATATTTAATCATATATGTAGTATGCTATGTACGTAAATGCTTTAAAGGAAAGGATTAAATATACATTAACGGGCTAAGCTTTTAAACTTGCATAATTTTCCGAAATGCATGCATCATGAATGTTTTATGAATGTCAAAGGCATGTACTTTTAAAAGACAAAACCCGAGGGATTGAATGATTTGTGACAACTTATGATGAAGGGATGCGGGATACCGGACCCGTTGAACTTCTGTTAATGTATTACGAGCTTATGGATCCATATGTTGATATCATGGTGAAGTGGCAGCATAGATGTGTGACATATAGGGATCTCGAGGTAAGGTCGGGTGAACCACACTGCCGCGTACGTTGGTTTATTGATTGATCAATCGACTATGGTCACACTTCAGGATACAACTCATACGTTTTTCATGTATGCCATGTCATGCCTTATATATGTTATATGTTATGTTACGATATGAAATGTATGAAGCAATGTTTTAAGATCATGCACGCATTCATGTTTTAACGTTATTTTATTACAAGTATGCGCTTGCATGCGACTTTATTAGTATGTACCTTGTTATGATATAAGATAGAGCATGCTGAGCCTCTAGGCTCATTAGGTTTAAATGGTGCAGGTGATGATCCTGCTGAGCTTACTCCGACTGGCGGTGAGGACATCGAGCGCCTGTTGCAGCAGTATCCCGTGACCGCAACGATGTTCTTTTTTTGAGATAATACATTTTTAGATGTCGGTTTTTAAACATGTTTATTTTCAGTATTTTACTCAGTTGATTTTTATTCCGTTTGGATGTTTTAACGTTTTAAATATTCTTTTAATTATATTTGAAGTATGGATGAGAAAATGATTTAGAAATGTTTTAAAAATTTGCTCAACACTTCGCTCTTCTCGCGTCTTCTCTTTTTGTCTGCGCTTTTTCTCTTTCTCTCTGTTCGCGCATGCTTCTGCTTGTGCTCTGCTCTTGTTATTTATAGCCTGATGCGGACATTAATCCGTTGGACACAAAGTTGTAGCCGTTGAAAGTCTTCTGACACTGTTGTACTTTGCGTCCTTTGTCTTTAAATGCGTTGCAGGCTTTTCTTCACTTTAGGCACGTAAGCACTGTACTTTGAGAAGACAACACAAGCAAATCGATTTGAATACTGAAAAGCAGTCTTCGTATAGTCTTGTATTCAAATCGCTTTGCTCGTAGATTTGATAGCATCTGTCATGCTATCCGAACTGGTTTTTCTTTTACCAGTTACCAGCTTGCTTCTGTTCTGGTTTGCGCTGAGCTGGTCTTTTTGTCCATTTCTGCTTCTATCTTCGGACATCATCTGTTCTGCTTGCTAAGCTAGTTTGACCTTAACCAGCTTGGTTCTTTGCACCAGCTCGTTGATTTGATGGCATCTGCTGTTGTGCTATCTGAGCTGGTCTTTACTTCGAGCTTTTCTCTTATCTGCTTTGAGCTGTTCTTGTTCTATTCTTTCCTGCTCTTGAGTTGTTCGAGCCAGTTTGTTCATCATACTCAGCAGGTCGCTTCTCTGAGCTGGTTTCTCAGCTGGTTTTCTTCCCAGCTGGTTGCTTCTTCTACTATAGCAGCCTTCTGCTTTCCCATCTAAGCATCCAGCTGCTGGGATCCTTGATCAGGTTTTCTCTTCCCTGATCTGGTTCACCAGCTCGGCTCTATTCTTCTCGTCAAGAGCCATTGTGTGCTTGCCTATTCACTTGATCCATTCAGACACCTATTCCAAACCATCGGCAAGCACACCTTTCTTTCACTAGTTGAAACGCAATCTAGCACCAGTGAATATATCCCAACTTCTTTGGGATATATTACCCAGTTCTGATTCAGTCTTCCCAAGGACTGAGATCCCTCTGATGAACTGGTTATAGCCGTGTTCAGTGATCTGATCTGCACTTGATCACTGCACTTGTATACGGCTCTGCACTTGAACACCACATTTGTACGCTGCACTTGATCTGCTCTTGAACAGTTCTGCACTTCACCAAATCTTCTCTGCGCTTGGTCTCTGAACTGCTCTTGAACTGATCTTGCAACAAGCTGGTAGACCAGCTTGGTGTTCCCTGCAATCTGGAAGACTTCTGCTGTACCAGCTCGGGCGTCCCCTCACTGTTCCAGCATAGATATCTTCAATCGAATCAGCTTAGGCGTCCCCTTACTGTTCCAGTTTGGATATCTTCCTTCCTTCTTAATCAAATGCACTGCACAAGTCATATAAACCGTTAGTAATATATTAACAGATTTTGTGTCAATCAAAACTTAGATTCTGATCTTTAGAAACAGATCCAACAGAGCTGATGGAGACACTCAGTGTCATTTAGTTGGGATCAGGTGTGTTAACTGAAGGAGAAAGAGGATTGGGTATCGGTAAAACTTGTCAGAGGAATAGAGTTCTTTTGGGTAAGTGGTAGTGGAGATTCTCTATGGAAAGAGAGCCATTGTGAGAAAGATTATAGCAAGCAAATACGGAATATAAGATAATGATTATGCAAGCCAAGGAATAAGCGTTACATTCAAAAGCCCATGGAAATTTATTTGTAGAGTATATTCCGCTTTTTCCATTCAGTGAGAGCAGTGGTAAAAGGTGGCAGCAATCAGGTTTGGGAGGATAGGTGGCGGGGGACTCTTCTTTAAGGACCTTTATATCTTTTCCAACTATACTTGGCCCATAACAGGCCTATCTCTCAATTTATTCAATCAGACATCTCCTCTTTTGTCATTTATTTGTTGGAACTTGCATTCAGGAGGGATTTGCGGGATGAGGAAGTAAATTAGTTGAGATTTTTCTAGGATCCTTGGAGAGGGTCAGATTGGTCAAAGGGGTCTTTCAGTTAATCCTTCTCTAACTACTTTTTTCTAGATAACGGTTTCCTTTCCTGATATCTCTTCCATATTATTTGGAAATCTCGATCCCCACCCAAGGTTCAAGTATTTTCGTGGACTGCGCTGCTGGATTAGCTGCCAACTTGTGAGATGTTGCAAAAAAGATGGCTTAGTTGTTATCTTTGCCTGAGTTGGTGTCTGCTATGTAGGCAAAGGGTGGAAACTCAGGATCACGTTTTTTGACAACATAGAAGAAGGGTTACTTGTATTATATGTTACTAATATATTTCGACTTGTAGTGTTCTAGGTTGCTGACCTCGGGTCCATTATTTGTAATTACTATATCTTTTCTTCATTTGTATATATCACCATTTCCTGTAAAAAAAAAGGTTTCCTTTCATGATGTTTGATTTTAGTATTCCCCACAGTTTTTATAACATACAGTAGGTTAAAGTTTTACTTTGAAAAATGGAAGCATGTGACGTGTTCCATAAGAATTTTGTTCTGGTATAGCATTATCGTTTCTCTGGATAGATCGATATGATGATAACGATTGTATATGATGGGCATTTTTTGCGCAAACCATCTGGTAAAATAACATATCCCATTTCATGTTTTTATCACCATTGTTTTGTAGTTGCTACGGTTGAGACGCCCTTTTGTAGCCTACATAACTGATGGTTTAGGCAACGAGCTCTTTAGGGTAAGGACTTCTAACATTTATTTTTTTTCATTCTTTACCACCCAAACTTTAAGCTTGTTTCAGTTGTATTGTTTTGATATTGGTTTGTTCACCTCTCCAAGTAGGTTAGGAGGCCGTTTTGGTGGATCACCAGCTCAATTTACGCAGAAATAAATGGACAAGTATGATTGATTTGAAAGTCAAGTTGCTTTTAAATTGTATTTGACCATGATAGTGTAAAAAATCCTGGAAAGTTTTCTTCTCAAAATTTAAATTGTTTCTGTTAGGAAGTTGGTGTTGTTCACAGAAGATGGCATCTATGGAGGAGAATTTATGATTTGTACTTGGGGTAATATTTCCTATTTATCAATCCCAGTGTGTATGTCTCGTATTATGTTTTGGTCAGATGATAATTATGCTTATAAACAATAAGTTGGCTTAAACTGCTGGAATCATGTTAATTAGTGAGTATATGTATGACTTAATTGTCAGACAGTTGTAGAATACATCAATTCTCAGCACAGTAGTTACCTTTTCTTTATTCTGAGTGTTCAAAATCAGTTTCTTTGAATATACACATATGCAAAGATGTTTCACCCTCTGTTCTCTTAATACTTCTCTTTTTCCAGTAAAGATGATATATGCCTTGGCCTGGAATGGCGCGGTCTTGAGGGGCTAGTGTTTTTGTTTGTCATTTGAAAAGAGCAATGACTGATTTGGGGTTAATAAGCCAAGGTGTCGTACTCTTTTGTTAAAATGGTACAAGAGAGAGGGATTATGCAACAACCTCTCATGCGTACAAACTTGATATAAATTAGCCTTGATGTGCTTACCAATGTTGAGAGCCTTTCAAACTAAAATTCCATGCAAGCCCAACTTGCCAATGGATCAGCTAATGTTACGTCTTGGTATATGTGGAATCATTGTTGTTTCTGTTTTCTGTTTTAAATTTAACCAAGCAAGAATTGCAGAGTATGGGTCTTGGCAAACCTACTTTGCCACCTCTAGATTTATTGGATGGTTGCTGTAAGAAATCAAGGATGATCCTTCTATTCTACTAAATAATTAAAACTGTAACTTATAGTTATATTTCTCAATTGTCGCAATTAAGTTTTCTCTCATTGTAATTCATGAAACTATTTAGAGTTCTTACCAAATCGAATGATTTCTGTGTGTTATAGAAATAAGCAGTTTGCAGTGGTTGAAAATCCTGGATTTTGGAACTGGACATTCACTTTGAAGGACATTGATGGAAATGTGTTGGCTGAAATCGATCGTGATTGGAGGGGTTTTGGATTTGAGGTCATTTCCTTTCTTAAACCAAATAATAAAACTAAATTGAGCAATAAATGAGAAACACTGTTCTCTGATGTTAGATACTGAAAAATGTCTGAAAATTTTACTATCTTACACATCTGTTTACTTTGAGTTAAAAGCTCTTTATGAATCCTCGTTACTTCAGAATGGACGGATCTGATTATGTGAGGCGCTTAACTGACAGTGGAATGTTGCTGAACCGTTATTACTAAATTTACTATGCATTTTCGAAAAGAAAAGCGGTCAAAGCTTCAAAGTTCTTTCTGTCCATTGAATGCAGATTTTCACAGATGCTGGTCAGTATGTGATTCGGTTTGGGACTGCCGATTCTGCTGTTGGTCCTGCTCTGGGGGTAATTCACCGAATATATGGTCCTTACCTTTTCATATACATGGGAAATTTTCCCCTAAATTATGCATTTCTGTTTTGTAGATCCAAGAATTGAGTGTGACTCGTTCTTTGACTCTGTCAGAGAGAGCAGTAGCTGTGGCGCTAGCTGTTTCACTTGATAATGACTACTTCTCCAGGCATGGGGGCTGGTGAGATGATTAATCTTTAATTCTTCTTCAATAAATACTAAAGAGAGAAACTTTATGCAAGTTTTGTTGTTTTTCAAAAGAAAGAAACTGGCATGCCCTTCCTGACAAAGACAATCTTGTCGCATGCTGAATCCTGTTATGTTTTGATGACTTATTTTGATTTAGGTTTTATGATATCTAAAAACCTTTCGTATGAAGCTAATCATATCTCCTCTTCGGCTCAAAAGAGAGAGATAGGGAGAATAAAGAGGAGGAAAAGAATAACAGACTTTCCCTCTTCACCCCTTCTGAAAATTTTACTTTTCTTTGGAATTATGTTGTCTTCTACGTGCATTTTCTGATATCTTATGGAACAATGTTTTCCTATCATTTGCCAATAACTAGTCATCCTGGTAATTGGCAGCCCTCCTCCTCGTATGGGTTTCGTATGTCTGCTGCAATCTTATTTCCTACTATTATCAAATGTATGCTACATAGTGTGTATTATAGTTTTAAGTTGCTGCTTGTTATGCAAGTCCATCCATATCTATGCCATTTTTAGTTGTCTGCCATCTGTGAATGCTCCTTTATTATAATTGTAGTTCAAATCTTTACTTGATATGGATATGTGATAACAAAACAAGGAGGGCAAGTGAAACTCACAATTATCTAGATTTGTTTACATGTGTGCATTTCATGAGTGATTCAGTTGATGAATGTCAGTAGGATTGAATCATCTTGCTAAGTAGTTAACCTTAAACTTTCTATGCAGGGGATTTCCATTCATGGTTATGGATGATTAAAAAGGTGACACCCAGCAGGCTTAATGTTGAAGATTGCTGAATGATTGCTATCATAAATTGAAATTGGATATATACTTGTGACGACATTTGGTTAATCTTTCAAATCGCATAATCGGGCTAAGAATTCTTGAAAGTGACAGATACATTGGTATTCGGATATACTTTTTGTTTGGGTTTTTTCAATAGCGACTGCGATAATTTAAAACCGAGAAATGAGTACTGTATCGACTGGAGAGCATAGTAAACGTTGAATGGAATTTCTACGTATTTAGATATGCGACAGAAAACTGTTGAAAATACATAAACAGATAAGTATTGTTGAAAATACATAAACAGATTAGTATACTTTGTGCTTTATGTACATTATTATCTTTTGATTAAGTGGATAGTGAAAGAACCTGATAGCAGGTGTCGTGAGTTATCACATAGCCCGGACACCAATTCATGGATCGAAAAAATAGATTACGTGCTTTTTAGAAGATTTTAAAAGAACTGTACGCAATAGCAAAACAGCAGATCACGTCTAAACTGGATCAACACGAAGCAGCGCTGCGTGCTGGTCCAGATCGCGCACGATCTGATCTATGAAAACACGAGCTGCAATAGCTTAGGTTCTTGAAAAGTTTTAGTACCGATAAGTATATCAGATCTGATATAAAAACCAAGCGAAAAACATCTGAAATACTTTCTGAAAATTGAAAGTTTAAAACAGGTTTAAAACATGTATGCAAACAGAAATATGTAAACAAAGCTGTAAAGACAACAGTAAGCTGCAAATTTGTTCTGGAAGTTCGGAGCTCAATCTCTTACGTCTCCCCTTTTTCATTGCTGGAAGGATTCACTAGAAAATTTGATCTTACAGCATTCTGTACAGATCCGATCCAATAGCCCGTAAGCTGCGAGAACTCCTAGCACTCTGCTGCACACCAGCTCGCAGACTGTGTGACTTGTTTACACTTCTTTTACATCTCAGTGAGAAATACTACAACGATTTGTGTGTTTGTGATTTACTTCTGTTCTATTCAGCTCTCGACTCTTATATGTGAGTGAATCTGTGTGAGAATTATAGTGTAAGCTCACCCTCTCGTATGTTTTCTCACACACTGGGAAGTGATTCTGCTGATATCTTCATATTCGTCCCTGGTTGTGCAGTCGACTGAAATGCTTCTAATTTTAAGCTCTCAGCTGTGCACAAGCTCACACATGGGCACCAGCTCAGCTCGTACACCAGCTGCCACCTGAGTGTACAAGCTCTCGACTATTACACATGCACTACTATCTGATTTTCTCTCGTGCATCTTGTTAGCTTCTGTTCATCGTCTCTTCTGCATATATACAGCCTTTGTGCAATTATATCCGTTGGACACAAGCTCCTAGCTGTTGAAAAAGCTTCTATAAAGGTATGACATAGTTGTACCTTGTGTCCTTTATCATTTGATGCGTCTGCAGGTTTTGTTGACTTTGAACACTCTTGATTAATGCGTTTGCAGCCTTTGTTGACTTTGAGCTCTCGGCTATTTAATGTGTTTGAAGCGTTTGTAGACTTTGAGCTCTGTCTTGATCAGACAAATTAGTTTGTCTTCTAGTATTCTAAATAAAGCTTGTTCAAACTAATTCGTCTGAGCTGATCTTGGAAGCTTCGTTCTGATCTGATCTGGTCTGATCGAAGCTTCTGCTGTGCGTTTTTCTAAGCTGCTCTGAGTTGTTCTGCTCTAAACTGTTCTAATCTGAGTCTTTATGCTCTTGAGCTGTTTCTGCGCTTCTTTTCTAAGCTTATCTTGTTCATCATCTTCTCTAATATGCTCTAAGCTGATCGACTATCTACGGACTCTTTCTGTGCGATGTTCTGTTCTGTTCTTCCCTGAGCTGATTATGTTCTGTTAAACTATAAGCTGGTTTGTATGTTTCTTTTTGTTGTATAATGTTCCAGCTTAGGCGTTCTTCAGCTGTTCTGAACGGATTCTGCTCTTGGCTGTTCATACTGAACTGATATATAAATCATGCATATTCTGTCTGAGCTGCTTATCTGAGCGGATTACCCGATCCGATCTGTTCTGAGCTCTGAGCTGAATTGATACTCGCCGCGCTTCAAATCTGATCTGAACATGCCCTCAGCTGATATGAGCTGATTCTGATCTTCTGTCTGAGCTGAACATGTTTACACAGATCCTGATTAAGTTTTGAATTACACAAAACCTCTTATTGTGTTTCTAAAAATTCTACTTAGTGTACAGATTTTAGGATCGAAGAAGAAGATGAACAGTAGAAAAATCTGTCCAGTCGATAGTTTGAAAAGACAAAGTTCACAGCTGGTTTGGTTAATCATTGTAAACGGCAGCTGGATTAGCAATGGAGACGTCCAAAGTTGAGTCAGTTGTTCGTAATCAGGTGGAGGCCAAGTTGAACCAGCTGGAACATAGTGAACCAGTTGGAACGATAAGAACCAGCTGCAAGCGCTTGAAGAGGAAGATGGACCAGCTGGAACATCAAAAGGGAACCAGCTGGAACATCTAAGTGGACCATCGATGATGATGTCATTGGTGACGTCATCATAATCAGCAGATGAAGAGAGATCAGCTGTTGCGCAAGCACTCGTTGAAGTAAAGAGAAATCTGGATCAGTGTTGATGACATCAGTAGTGATGTCATCACAATCAGCAGGGAGACAGTAGAACCAGTCGATGGATGATCCAGACGCAAGAGATAAAGCGACGTCGTACAGGAAGAAGTATCCAGTCGCAAGCTACTGTTCACCAGCAGATGGTTTCGCGCTAAAGATTCAGCAGATGCTCTTTGAGATGTTTATGACCAGCAGGCAGCTACAGTACATCCAGACGAGAGCTTCAGTGATATAATTAACCAGTCGAGGATGCATAGCAAACGATGTCGTTTGAATAAGTTGATACGACATCGTTTGATCTAACCAGTCGTTGGGAAATCCAGTCGCAAGCATTTCACGACCAACGACTGGACAACCAGCTGCAAGCATATCTTCACTTGCTCAACCAATCGACAAGAATATCCAGACGCAGGAAAAGCAGACGAAGTGTAGAGATTCAACCAGACGCAAGAAACCAGTCGCAGCAGAAGAATGAACCAGTAGCGAAGCAGTTGACAAATTACTACGAAGAGTTACCAAAGCTGGATGTCAACTGCTGAGCTTTATTCAAATGTTGAAGACGACAAAGAGCCTGCAAAAGAAAGGACACAAAGGACAACTTCCTGTCGGTACTTTACAGAGCAGATTTCAAATGGGAAGAATTTGTGTCCAACGGATTCAATTTAAACAGAGGCTTATATACGAGAAAAATGCTATTGAAGAGAAGGCTGTTGAGAGCGCTGTTGCAGAAAGACGTTGGTTGCACAGTGCACCAGCAGAGGGAAAATGAATCTGAAGCAAAGCTGTCAACTATCATACTAGAGAAAGCTTAATTGCAGTTGACAGCGGAGATAGAATTAGCTTGTGTAGAGCATTTCCCTAGTGTGTGAGAAACAGAGAGTTGAGCGTTTCATTGTAACAATCTCACACACAGATTCACTCGCACATTTTGTGAGTTGAGCTAAATTGATTAGCGAGTGAATCAAACCCCCCAAATGCAATCAGTTCCCGTCCAAGCACGAAGACGTTAAACTCTGTGTATGTAGTCTTTGAACAGAGACGTTAAACAAGTTCTGAGTGAACAGCCAAGGGCTGGTAGTTTTTAGGAGTTCTCGCAGCTGCTGGTTGCGGGATCGGGTCTGTACACGTTGTATAGATCAAATATTCTAGTGGAGCCTTCCGAGGTGGAAGAAGGGGAGACGTAGGACATTGAGGTCCGAACTTCCAGAAACAAATATGCTGAGTATTGTATTCTGTTAAGCTTTCAGCACTTGCATTTATCTTAGCACGCATAACAGAAATCACACTTGCACATAGTAAACAGATTTCACATGCTGGTTTTACAGAAATCTATTTGCGCAAAGTTGTTTTAAAATATTAGGATTCAGTTCTGGTGTTTTCCGCATGATTTTAATTCATACCAGATCTGTCTCCGGTGCTCTGTTTTTAATGTTCAAGAACCAGAGGTATTGCACCTTATCCTTTAAATAGCAGCGCAAAATTTTTAATCTTTCAAAGCAGCGCTGCTAAGTCTCTAAACCGGTCCTAACAAATATGCTCTAAGCTGATCGACTATCTACGGACTCTTTCTGTGCGATGTTCTGTTCTGTTCTTCCCTGAGCTGATTATGTTCTGTTAAACTATAAGATGGTTTGTATGTTTCTTTTGTTCTATAATGTTCCAGCTTAGGCGTTCTTCAGCTGTTCTGAACGGATTCTGCTCTTGGCTGTTCATACTGAACTGATATATAAATCATGCATATTCTGTCTGAGCTGCTTATCTGAGCGGATTACCCGATCCGATCTGTTCTGAGCTCTGAGCTGAATTGATACTCGCCGCGCTTCAAATCTGATCTGAACATGCCCTCAGCTGATATGAGCTGATTCTGATCTTCTGTCTGAGCTGATCTGTTCCAATATCTGAACTGCTCTAAGCTGATCTGAACTGTTCTGCGCTGCACTTCGTAACTGAGCTCAACTCTTCTTAAACTGTACAGCTTATCTGATCCGTTGAACTGTAAACTGAATTCTATATGATTCTGATCTGTTCTGCATTCTGTTAGCTGAAATCTGATTTGCACTTGATCTCTGAACTGAACGCTGTTCTCCTGAGCTGAAACATGCTCTAAACTGTTTTTTTTGTGCTGATCTTCGCTCTAAGCTGGATCAGCTTAGTTGTCTGCTGGACCATCTTGGATGTCCTTTGCTGGACCAACTTGGCGGTCCTCAGCTGGATCAGCTCGGATGTCCTCTGCTGGACCAGTTTGAGCGTTCCCTACTGTTCCATCTCGGACATCTCGTCAATATGCACAGTTCGTCACTTTCATCTCGCAGCATTTCTGGTACAGTGCTCTCTTCTTCAGCACGCAGCTGATCTCTGAACTAATGTTGGCGACAATGGCGGATCCGGATCCCGTTTCCCGGGGGCGCAGCGGAAGTTAAAAGTTGCCCCGAGAAACGTTCAATACATTAAAAACAATCAATAAACATTCATAGGGTGTTTATCGAATTGCTACCTTGCTGGCGTCTAGGCGCCTGGCTTCGACCAGTTTCACGAGGAAACCGGCACTTCAAACGGTAGGCGGCGGTAGATCGTCAATCAGGTCCACGACCGGAAACAATCTTCCTCCGTCAATCTGCACTAGAATATCTGATGGATTTTAGCACGAACGGATTCTCCTCGTCGCGGTGATCGAAACAAGTTCGATCACGCAAAAAACCGGGCGACGACGGCGGCGGCCGGCGGCGATGGGTGGTCGGCGGCGGCGTGAGGCGTGTGGGAGAGGGTGGGCGGCTATGAGAGCTACGTTGTGAAGTGTGTGTGTCTCATGGTAGCCCTAGGTCTAATTAAATAAGTGATGGGCTTGAACCGGCCCAATGGACCTGGGGCGGGCCCAGTCCAATATATGAACATTCGGTTCAACCGCATCACCGTGGCTTCATCATAACTCCGATCGACGATCTGATCGGACCGATCTATACAGTTTCCAAAATTGAGTATTATGATGCGAAAACAATTTTTCAGACCACCTAGAAGCTAGGTTGTATCTTGTGTGTGTCTCATGGTAGCCCTAGGTCTAATTAAATAAGTGATGGGCTTGAACCGGCCCAATGGACCTGGGGCGGGCCCAGTCCAATATATGAACATTCGGTTCAACCGCATCACCGTGGCTTCATCATAACTCCGATCGACGATCTGATCGGACCGATCGACTCAGTTTCCAAAACTGACTATTATGATGCGAAAACAATTTTTCAGACCACCTAGACCAAAATGACAGTTATGCCCCTCAACTTTGGGAAATCGCAATTTGACCCCTGTTGACTTTTAGGAAGTCGCACTCCCTAAAATCCTCCTCCTATGCTCAATGCATTGAGCTCAGTTTCCGTGCGGGAATCATGAATCCAGTACTTGTGTGACCCTCAATGATTCAGGGATACAGCTAGCCGTGGGCCCACGACCATTGTGACTCCGAAATCACAATTTCGGACTTGTCCAACGGATCATGGTAAAGCGCCTAGAAACATCGCGCCATGATCCCCTAGGTATCACTGATAGTGCCTGCAAGAACCAGTTGGTCATGGTTAGCGTACAATACGGTCCTTTCAACACATATATCCCGATCAGATCAACGACCATTGGTAAATCGAGAGTCGCTATAGATCCGATAGCTATGCATACATCTTGGAGATCGAATAGTGACATTGCGAGTATAACTAGGTAAACCCATTTACCTAAAACACATCCAGTACTCTGGCCAGAGATTTATACACTATTATCCCCTCAGATAGCATAGGATATGTCAGGCCTCGTGCTCACAACAGACAAAACATGCGGAAGCTTATTAAAAAGTGGGTAAAATTTTTGCGTTTAGGCCTGACGGTTTAAAACATATAATTTAAAATAACGCAATACTCAAAATAGTATCCCAGTTTACAAAATCACTACAACAATAACAATATAGCATGAAACAAGTATCAGACTCCAATGAACAGATACATCAACAAAGCGCAGGGCAACCCCCTGGCTGACTGGACTGATACATAATATATATATGCTATATGCGTCTGGGATACTCTATCCACCTCCCGAGGCTCCACCAGCTGGGTTAAATCCACGCCCAGCTACATTACCTGAAAAAAAACACAGGCAACAAAACAAACCAAGCCCCGGAGGGACATGGGGTCAAACCCCAGTACGGAGAGCAACAATAACAGTTAAAGAAACAGCATAAGATAAAATGCGAATGAAAAGAAGAAAAGCAAGGCTACCACCGAACACCGGGAGCAAACAGATTCCAAAGGCTGCTCAACCAGCCGCAACCAGCTGCCATAATATGAGGTGTGAGAGCTACTCACTCCGCTCATATGTATACTCAACCTGCTGTCACCCAACCCATAAGGTGTGAGAGCTACTCACTCCGCTCATGGTGGCCAAACACATCAGCAGGGAGAAAACACGTGAGGTGTGGGAGCTACCCACTCCGCCCACAAATCTGCACCTTAACACATACCATCCAGGCACTACAAGGTACGGCAATAACGGAGATCTGGATGCATAAAGAAATGCTTGTATGCAAATTAACAGCAGGCAACAACATTGCACAGCATACACAAAACAACAGTCAACAATCATTACACATAACCACGCCAGATCTCACACATTATCTCAGCTGATTTCCAAGCTATAACAAGCTCAATCCGTACCTTTCCTGCGCAACAATTACCACTGAAAGGGATCCCGAAGACTCTGGTAAAAGCCTGCTAAACAACAAGCACAATACTCAGGGATCTAACAGAAACTCACGGCTGGGAGCTACGCTCAACCAACACAGTTTTCTACTACCACAACTTCACAAGGAGCTTAAAACGAGGCTAGGAACAAGATCTCAACACGAGGAAATGAAGTTCTACCTGCTACTGCAAAATTCACGAACTGGCAGCAACTTCTCGTTCCTCAACTAGCCCACCACAGCCTCCAAAAGTTGTATAGGATGAAGGAGCTTCTCGAGAGGAGTCCAACGCTACCTCGCTCAAGCAAAACAACCACCGAAAACGATGGGAATCCATCGGAATAACTCACGGTGAACAGTAACGAGGGTTTGAGAAACAGAGGTCGACTATCGGGGGAAATATTTCTAAGTATGGGAACTAATAATCCACAACGAAGACCAAGTCTTGCTATTTATAAAACTCTCAACTGCTGCTACCAGCAGGAGCAAAAAGGGCAACCAACGACTGGTTCCCGCGCACAAATCCCATACCAGCAGGTAGCAACTATCCAACCAGTCGATGCACAAGAAATAACCTTCGCCTAATTCCCACGTGCGTAAATACTAAACCAGCAGGAACAACTTTACTAATCAGTCGACACCAACAATTTCCCAAACCAGCAGACGCAAAGAACCAACTGCTGATTCTCAAACAAAGCCACAACAAATCGCAAAGCACACTAACGGCTGGTTCTCGAAACGGCGTCGCGCCAACTTATTCAAATGACGTCGCACGTATACGCAATCCTCACTACCAGCAGCTGGGTAACCAGTCGCAAGAACAAAACACGCATAACACTTCTCTCTGCTGGTTCCAATCGCAACCTCAAAACACAGCGTTGCAACTAACTCGAACGACGTCGCTCCACTGACGTCATCCAGTCGATAGCTCTTGCGCGCAATACCAGCTGCAAGCTACAGTAGCGAACAATCTCTTGCAGCTGGACACCCAGTCGCAACAATAAAACGACGACGTTTCCTCTTTGCGCTACAGGAATGTTGACCCGCGTTGACATCTGCTTCTGCTGGACAACCAACAGATACACACACACGATTCCACCAGCTGGTACCAGACGCAACATCGAAACGACGTCGCGCCAACTAATCTAAACGCGGTCGTTTTAGCCTTCAACGCAAAACACATTAACGCATCTGCTGATTACAACACGCGCAACCAGACTTCACGCAAACGACGGCGTTTCATACCCTACGTTACCAAAACACGCTTCGACTGGTTTTGCCACCGA
>KV012874.1:0-11465 GCA_001598015.1 Dorcoceras hygrometricum
GAACATCACAATGTTCCCTACCAATGAAACATGGTACTTCGCATCGCAGATACTAGTCTCGAGCTCGGGCGGCCTTATCCTCATTTTGACGGCCGAATCGACTAGGAACTAATTCAGAATACACAGTGACTATTAGATGTGTTTCATGATAGCCGTCATACCCACTATCACATCTAACATACACTATAGTGCATTCTAGGTCTTTACTCAACGCTATTGTTAATCATTATACAACACAATGAAAGTAAAGAATGCCATATAAATAAATGCGAATATCATATATAAAGATTGTCATATACAAGAGTCTATAAACCCACACGCCACAAGTTGGCTAGTTGGGAATCTACTCTAACAGTTTAGTCCTGTTAGCAAACATCCTTACAGCTGAATTTGTTCATTCCCGTTGCGTCGACAGCTGAGTTGACCAAAAACTGTTCACTTCTAAAGTACTATTCCTATAGTGTCAGCAGTCACCCGGTAACATTACTGTTCCAAAGTCACGTCTGTTTCACTGTAGTATCCTTGCAGCTGTTTTACGATAACGATATTGTTTCCTTTACCAACAGCTGATTCCTTTTAGCGATAATGGTGAACGGTAAAGATCTGGTTTGTTTCCCAGTATAGTTCCACTTCGTCGCGTCTGTTTGTATTCCAACGATAAGTTCAGTGGGCGAACCCGATACTCAGTAAATGCTTTAAAGAAGTTTTAAAGAAATTTTAAAGAAATAATTTCGGAAGCACTGTGAACCCGAACGTTGATTTCAAAATCTGATTTCAACCAGCTAGGAGTTTAAAAGAAGAATGTTCAAACTTTAGGATTTATGGCGAAGATAACAAATGGTCACCATGGAAGGGTGAGCAGCTGTTTAGATATCAGTTTCCCCTTCACCACGAGTTATACGCTAAGGCTGATATCAATAGACACTTGATCAGGTGCACACGGACCTAAGTAGAGCTTCTGAGCCATAAATCTAACGTGGGCCCACAACCATTGTGGCTCCGGAATCACAATTCCGGACCTGCCCAACGGATCATGGTAAAGCGTCTAGCAACATCGCCCCATGATCCCCAAGGTATCACTGATAGTGCCTGCAAGAACCAGTCGGTCGTGGTTAGCGTACAGTACGGTCCTTTCAATCCATATATCCCGATCAGATCAACGACCATTGGTAAATCGAGAGTCGCTATAGATTCGATAGCTATGCGTACATCTTGGAGATCAGAATAGTGACATCGCGAGTGTAACTAGGTAAATACATTTACCTAAAACACTTCTAGTACTCTGGCCAGAGATTTATACACTATTATCCCCTCCGATAGCATAGGATATCCACGCATGTCTGCGAGCGGTGAATCCTCGACAACGATGCATCGACTCCTACATGCATCTGGGTCTCACCCAATCCCGACGCCTTATGACCCCAAGTGAGTCGGCAAACGGGTCAAAGTGAGACGCCTATCATGTAGAGTCTCAATGACGTTTCGAGTCGTGAGGACTAATCAGTACAACCAAGACCTCGGACTTATCCACTCGACAAATGGTAACCACTTGGAAAGTCCGAAGGAGGGTAGTTTGATAGATCACCAGGTCACTATCTATCTGCATGCTCAGAACATCACAATGTTCCCTACCAATGAAACATGGTACTTCACATCGCAGATACTAGTCTCGAACTCGGGCGGCCTTATCCTATTTTGACGGCCCAATCGACTAGGAACATGTTCAGAATACACAGCGACTATTAGATGTGTTTCATGATAGTCGTCATACCCACTATCACATCTAACATACGCTTCAGTGCATTCTAGGTCTTTACTCAACGCAATTGTAAATCATTACACACATAATGAAAGTAAAGAATGCCATATAAGAAAATGCGAATATCATATATAAAGATCGTTTGTACAAGAGTCTATAAAACCCACACGCCACAAGTTGGCTAGTTGGGCATCTACTCTAACATTTCCTGCATATTGTGACTGTTCCAGTCGAAGAATTATTAGACAGTAGGTCAATTAGTTCATTAATATGCATAGATGTTTAGAATGAAGCGCATATAACAGTTAATATTATTACTGTTAGTTGTAGATCAAAGTTCCTATGTCGTGGTAATTTGTAATGAGGTTTAGTCGCCTATGATAAGCTTACATTATACTTTCAGATCTGAAGTTTGGTCAGAAGAATAATAGTGACACAACAATCATGGCATACCAAACGTATTACTACCCTCATTCAAAGTCCACAATGGTCTATTTCTTACCTTTTCTCTCCTTAATTTTTTGGTCAAAGCTGATATGCGAGTAGATATATGTGCGCTTTTTCAGTTTCTCGCGAAGTGTGACCTATGTATAATTTAATTCGTACAACTGTGTTTAACATGTCCCGTGTACGTAAGTGTTTCATTTATTTTACTCTTGTAAATGCTTGAATATATTAATGTAATATACCAAGGGATAAGGTATCCTTCGTGTTACTCTTGTGCTTAGAAAATGTAGCAGCACTATGTTGTGATATGTTTTCGTGAAATGGTAGTAAATAACAAAAAATTTTGAACTTAATGTGGTGCATTTCAGCCAAAATCATATGTAGTTTTTATTGGACGGCAACCCGGTGTCTACGACAAATGGTGCGAAGCTAGCGAACAAGTACATGGTTTCAGTGGAGCCTGCTACAAAGGGTTTGATACCAAAAAAGATGCAGAAGAAGCCTTTAGTTGCTATATGGAAGCAATGAATGCCCCACGCGTTCATAAAAAATGTGAATGTGGAGAACCGAATACACCTTCTACGTCAAAACCTCAGCGTGCAAAGAATTCAGCGAAGTTGGTAAAGGTGTTACGCGACTTAGCCGTTGAGATACACAACCATGCTGCGAAAATGGAGAAAGTAGTAGAGGAGATTGGACAAATACTTGAGGATATGGCTGTTAGTGATGACGAGTAGATTCCATTAACAGTTATGTGTTGTATTGCTATGTTGTGACGTGGTTTGAACTATTCATCGGACCAATGTTTTATTTTGGAAACAGTAGACTGATGTAGTAACCGACTTTTAGTTAAAAATGTACTTGTGTTAACCCATAACATGTGTATGTATTAATTTGTTCATCCAGCGCCACGTCATGTAAGAATGTGGGAGTCTTCTATCAATTCCCGAGGTATGAAGCTTTGTTATAAGTATTCTAACTTTTACTTAGAATATTGTATTATGCATCTTGTTGCTTTCTACATATTTATTGTTAGTTCTTCGTTGACAGTAGGTGGTACAATGGATACGAGCACTCTGGAAGAAGAACAAGTGAAAGCGTTAGAAGCCTTTGGGAGACAGTAGTTGGAGGAGAGTTTGGAAATATTTATTTGACCTGTTGGGCATTATTAGGTAATGTCCTACGTATGAAAAATCTGTATACCATTCCAGTGTATGTGTCAGTGACATATTTCCATGCATCTGCATTGCATTTTTCTGTCCTGTCTAATTACAACACAGCGTTGTGGTTTTTTTGCAGCAGTGTGCATTTATTTTCCACATGAGAGTGTATTATTTTAACAACAAAGTGTTCATTTCTTCACCAAAGTATATTTCTCGGACTTCATGCATTCAGAACTGGTGAAGTTGTTATGTGAAGTATTTTACTTATACAGACAGAAAGTACTAAGGTCTGAACACTGATAACGTCTTGCATATCATGTTGTTGGCCGAAATTAGTATGATCTGAATCTGATGTTAGCTGCCTTTTTGGGTTTTGCATTGTAAATAGGAGGCATGATGTGCAATTTCAGTCTGTTGCAATAAATGAGGGTTTCTTTTGTTTGGCTGGTTATGTTAATTAGGTATATATACACAACTACCCCTTTCCAAATTAATTAGAAATGATTGAATGACACCTATAGTGTGTGTATGTATTAATTTGTTCATCCAGCGCCACGTCATGTAAGAATGTGGGAGTCTTCTATCAATTCCCGAGGTATGAAGCTTTGTTATAAGTATTCTAACTTTTACTTAGAATATTGTATTATGCATCTTGTTGCTTTCTACATATTTATTGTTAGTTCTTCGTTGACAGTAGGTGGTACAATGGATACGAGCACTCTGGAAGAAGAACAAGTGAAAGCGTTAGAAGCCTTTGGGAGACAGTAGTTGGAGGAGAGTTTGGAAATATTTATTTGACCTGTTGGGCATTATTAGGTAATGTCGTACGTATGAAAAATCTGTATACCATTCCAGTGTATGTGTCAGTGACATATTTCCATGCATCTGCATTGCATTTTTCTGTCCTGTCTAATTACATACAGGCTGCGCTTTGGTTTTTTTGCAGCAGTGTGCATTTATTTTCCACATGAGTGTATTATTTTAACAGCAGAGTGCTCATTTCTTCACCAAAGTATATTTCTCGGACTTCATGCATTCAGAACTGGTGAAGTTGTTATGTGAAGTATTTTACTTATACAGACAGAAAGTACTAAGGTCTGAACACTGATAACCTCTTGCATATCATGTTGGCCGAAATTAGTATGATCTGAATCTGATGTTAGCTGCCTTTTTGGGTTTTGCATTGTAAATAGGAGGCATGATGTGCAATTTCAGTCTGTTGCAATAAATGAGGGTTTCTTTTGTTTGGCTGGTTATGTTAATTAGGTATATATACACAACTACCCCTTTCCAAATTAATTAGAAATGATTGAATGACACCTATAGTGTGTAGCAGTTGGTGGGAGCATTAATGCTGTATTCTTTAGTAGAAATATAAAAAGATATGAAGTGTAGGGCTTCATTGCATACGGTCCAGCTTCCTATTTCTAACATTTGATTTTGTTGAACAGGTATAGTACAAACATTAATGCTGTGTTCTTTAGTAGCAATATAAAAAGATATGAAGTGGAGGGCTTCATTGCATACGGTCCAGCTTCCTATTTCTAACATTTGATTTTGTTGAACAGGTATAGTACAATGTCTATAACTGCTAAAATCGGGTCTGAAGAAATAGTCACAAGCAACTATGTTGTTCCTGTGGTTGAATTGTCCTCGGATGAAGAGGAAGTGCAGCATGGTGATATGAGGTTGTGCGGCAGGAAAACCAAGTCTGGCACGTTGTGTTTCTATTCACCAGTGCGCCTTGAATCTGTCAAAAGAATGAAGGTATTCAGTGACCCAACAAGTTCTAAGGCAAGGGAAAAAACAAAGATTTGTGACAAAGTCGACACCTTAGAAGGCAAGACAAGGACCGGACCTTCAGCTGCCATTGTAATCGAGCTTTCAGATGATTCTTCAGGTTAAGCGGTTGTTAATTCTACAACCCGTTTTGATGTGTAACATATGTATTATCTGTACGAGTTGAATATCGGGAACCATGGTGCGAAGTAATCCCGACCATAGCCATTTTCAATTTTTTGTGGTTTGTCGTGTACACCTACCTTTGGTCCCTTTTTTGTGTTTTGTTGCGTCCGTCTATATTAACCTGTTACCAAGATGATGCTCCAAAATATGAATGAATAGATTTTTATAAGTTGGCCAGTGACTTATCTCATATTTGTTCAGTACACAAGAAGGTTACTCTTCCAGTTGAAGATGGAATGCACTAAATCTTTTATATCTCAAGTTTCTTCATAGTATTGAATAATTTGATTTTGGTATCTGTCAATGAGTTTGAATATATACAAATTACGATCGCAGACCCCTAACACATTCACTGCAATTGTTCCCTTTCTTGTTCTAAATCTTGCTTTGTCTTGTACAGGTACATGTACAGGAATATGTGTTCCATCTATTGCACCTAAACAACCCTGCAACACAAAATGATATGATTATTGTCGGGGCTATACGTCAAATTTCGCTGACTCACTATTTTGAAGTTTCTAGTTTATAAAAAACTCCAATGAAGTTGTACTGAAAGTAATACCTTGAACCACTTCCAACTATCATGCCCACAACTTTCATCCACAGGAGTCGGCTTCACAAGCAGGATATGATGCAGCTTCAATAGGGACCGTATTACTTCATAAAAGTGTGCACTTATTGTTTGACCACTACGCATGTAATCGTGGCCTATGACTCGGTTTCTTTTGTGGTGGGCTAGTATTGACAAAAACATGGCAACCTTCTCTGTTACAGAGACATACCTAGAATCCTGCAGTCCTCCTAAATTTCTTAAAATGTAGCACAATCTTCCGAATGCATTGCGATTCATACGCAAGTTCACAACACATTGACCATCTCATGCTTCTATAATTCTGTGCATATGACTTAGTTGGGCACTAATTCTGCGGGTCATACTATACGATGCAGCTGTTGTACGAGGTATTCGACGTGTCTTCGGAATACTTCTCATACGTTGGCGTATCAAAAGCAATACCAACAAAAAATTGCGACACAACATTTGATGTACGAGCACAAGAAGAAGAATATTTTTATGTTTAATATCCATCTTGCATGCACAATTGGCCAACGACAACAATGTAAGATTCAGTATGGCAATATATAAGCACAGTGGAAATATTGCAAATGGACACGTAAAAGCACAAAGCAGGGATTATAGGCAGTTTTTGAAACCTCTACGCTCTTTCTGAAGCAGTAACACGTAGGTGGGTTTTACGGAAATAGAACTCAGGCGAAAAACGCATACACTATTTTTACAGCTCGTATCAAATAATTCCAAATCTATAATTCTGTTTCAGTAGCCAAGTTTGGAATTTTCAGTCTCCTTACACGAACAACAGTTTGACAAATCATGTAGCCAAACGTTAGGGTCGGACCACAACACACCCAAATCCCCAAAATTTTAATTCTCGAATGCCGAATCAGGGAAAAAAACAATTTTTCATGCTATTACATTGAGTCGCGCATATGAAAAAACCAAAGGGAAGAAAAAAAGCTAGCACAACAACAATACAGATTCAACAAATCTGCTACCTATTTCGACTGCTTCGTCAGGGGTCCAACTTACACGCAAAAAACAAGTTATTTCAGAAAAAAAAATCAACATACATCATGGAGCTACATTGTGTAAGTGGAAGAGAGATTTTCATTTCGAACTTACTTCACGGGCCAAGAACAGCGACCTCTTGGACGCGAGTCGGCAGGAAAAATGACTGACAATAAAGGCGACTTCCTTCTCACAAAGCTGGGTACGCGATTCGGCAGGAAAACTTACTGAGAAGAAGGCGAAATCCTTCTCACAACGCTTTGTTTTGGTTTTCAGGGGTAAAAAAATACCAATTCATCAATCAACACAGACGGATTAATAATAGCGTGTGTTTCTGAGGGATTAGATATCATCGCTATTTCTACTGTAGCGTTTAGTAAACATGGGATCGTTGATTGCAGATTTGTTCTTAAAAACTTACCAAACGCATGATAGATTTGCCAATCAGGCCTAGTCCACCGTACCAAACACAGCATAAGATGACACCTTACGAAGCTTTCTATGGCAGAAAATGCAGAACACCCATTCATTGGGATGAGATAGGAGAACGAGCTGGTTTGGGACCGACTTAGTAGAACAAACTGCTGAAGCTGTTAAGAAAGTAAGAGATCGATTGAGAAGCGCTCAAAGCAGGCAAAAGAGCTATGCTGACAGCAGACGCCGTGAGTTGAGCTTCGAATCTGGAGATCATGTTTTCTTAAAGATAGCACCGATGAAAGGCGTAATGAGATTTGGGAAGAAGGGTAAGCTAAGCCCAAGGTTCGTTGGTCCATACGAGATCTTGGACAAAGTAGGAACGCTGGCTTATAGACTAGCTTTACCCCCACATATGTCCTCGGTACATAATGTTTTTCACGTATCAGCTTTGAGGAAATATGTTCCCAACCCGTTTCATGTTTTAAGTTATGAGCCAATCCAACTTGCACCAGATCTGAGTTATGAGGAACGACCAGAAAGGATTCTTCGTAGAGAGAATAGGAAGTTAAGAAACCGTAGCATGCCAATGGTTAAAGTTTAGGTCTAATCAATCTGAACGGGAAGCAACTTGGGAGACAGAAGAGGATATGCGTAGTCTCTACCCAGAGCTATTTGGTAAGTAAAAAAAAATTTCGAGGACGAAATTTCATTAAGTAGGTTTGTAAAGACCAGAATTTTCTTAACAGGAATTTAGAAATTTGGGGTTCGAATTGAAAGGCCCAAAGATTTCGATCTTAACAAACATAAAGGTCGTTTACTAAAATTCTGGAGTAAATTGCAAATAAACACAATTCATGACTGCTGAAATGCGAAATGAACGAAACAATGACATGATCGGAAGTAGAACCAAAATCTGGTAAACCTTTTCATGACAAATGAAGAAAATCAGATGTAAGAGTGTAGAAAGACACGGAACTAAAACACCAGCTGAACGTAATAACATACGCAGAAGTGATACAACATCTGATAGTAATACGAATGAACTTGCATATATCTTTACACCAGAAGTTCATACAGATTTCTACAAAAAAATAAGGAACTAGAAATCTGTTTACATACAAAACTATAAGTAAGGTTCTGTACATCAAAATCTTAAAGGAACAACGGAAGATGTCCACGATAAACACATCATCCGATCAGCTACTCTCCATCCAGCTTCCTACTGCTCATTACCTGCACTCAATGGAAACTAGTGAGCCAAAGGCTCAGCAGGTAAAATCTGGAGGAACGAAATCATGTAATACAAGTAATGGAATCTGGAATCTGAATACGCTTTAGAATGAACAAGCACAATACATAACGGAGAAATCTGGAAAGAACTGAAAGCATAAAAAATAATCAATTCTGAAATCATTTTCTTTAAACATCTCTAGAGCTGTGATTAAAATCACACTTGCGCTCTTCTTTCATTTACTAAAATTATGACTACACTTTAAAAATTTGGTCCAATTCGTTTGATAAAACTCCTGATATCAGTCTCTTAGCATATGGCTCATGGTGAAGGGGCGTACAGACCCGTCGATCTATAAACCTGATCTTCCTCTGGTTGAAAGGCACACGGTTCGTCAGCCACACACTCACCCTTCCTCTGGGGACCCTCTTCGTTGTCATAACTTAAAACATTTCTAAAACATTGTTCTGCTCTTTCTGAAATCTGTTTTCTTTTCTCTTAGTACGATTTACTGGTTTTTGTTTGTTAAATGATGTTCTGGAACTGTATAAGGATTCTCTTAAATGCTTGCGAAGATGAAAACTGAATAAAATACTACTTGAATCTGTCAATTGAATCGAATAATTCTTTCGAATTGAAGTGGAAATAAACAAGGAATTCAAATCTGTGCTTTCTGTATCAATTGAAGAAGTATTGAAGACACAGAGGATGAAATCTGAATTAGACGTAAGAGTCTCAACGAAGAAGAAACAAATCACATTTCTGCTGGTCAACCAGATGTCAACGCAACTTATACATGACGTCATCAGATGTTACCCAACTAAACGAGTAAATCAGATGTCACCTAATAAGATTACTTCCACCAGATGTCAATGGTCAACGATATGAAAATGACTAAGTTCAGATGTCATACCAAAGGAGAAATCTGAACTTACATAACACATAAACAGACCTCTACTCTTAGAAACATGTTCATCATAGAATTTCAGCGATGGTATAAGAACCAGATTTCAGACTTAACTGTGTGGATAAACATGAACTACGACGGTTATCTTCGTCTGAAGAATTCAAAATATCTTAAGAAGTTTCTGGGATTCATCGAATAAGCTACTTGTAAGCTACTTCGATGAGAAATCTTTTGGAAAACTCAGGATACTACTAGACGAACATCATCAAACCATTTTCTAAAACATTTCTGGATCAAAATACAGTAAAACGCAACTTTCTAAAAAACAGAGCATGAACTTCTGGTTTTTCTGAAGAACAGCCGTAGATATCTTCCTTTTTTTAAATTTCATATAAACATGCAACCGGAATTGAATATATGCTTTCACTGAGTGAGCAAGAAACAGAGTTTACTTGCCTGAATTCTTGAACACAAATCACAGTAGAAATTCAGCAAATCACCAACACTCCGATCGCCTCCTTCGAAAAGCTTTAAAAGACTTTTGCTCGGTTTCTTAGAGAGAGAGCACCACTTTGAACTAATTTGTTTTGAAGATAATGATGCATGAAGCAGCTTATCATCCTATTTATATGATTTAAAATGCCTAAGGAAATAAACACGTTTAATCAAGATGCTCAAATCTCCTAAAAGCGTACTCTGTTTTAAACCAAATGATGCATATGGAAACCGAACGATTTTAGTTAAAACAAAGGATTCGATTGGCTTGCAGTAATTGACTAGACATCTACTGCAATTGCATTCCTGACATCTGAAATCTGTTCAATACTGAAGGTTATTCAAAACATAAATCCAACGTCTGAATCTTTAACATAATGTGACAACTGATATCACGAAAAGCTGAAACTCAACTCAAAGCACATCGAAGGCTGAATTACATAAACATGAAATCTGAAATTTAGCTTTTAAAAGAAGAAAGCTAAACAGTACATATCTGAAATCTGAAACTCGATTAAATCAAGAGTTAAATAGAATAGCATTATAATCCCTCAAATCTCATAACTTTCTAATTGCGGCCTATAAAAATGTCTGGGCGTTACAATCTACCCCCCTTAAAAGAATTTCGTCCTCGAAATTACTTACTTAAAGAGATCTGGGTAGCTTTTCTATAAATATCAGACTCACTTTCCCACATATTTTCTCTTTCAGTGTGATTTACCACTGCATCTTAATCATAGGGATAGTTCTATTCCTTAACTTACGGTTTTATCTTGAAAGAACCTTTACTAGAATTTCTTCATAAGTCAAGTCTGACTCTAATTGAATAGGTCCCTATCTGAGCATCAAATTCTACTATAAGAGACGTATCGCTGAAATGTAATCAGACGCAACAAAGTGGAACAGTATTTGGAAACAAAGCAGATCTTTACTGTTCACCAACATATATATACAAACAGACGTGACTCTGAAACAGACGTAATAAATGAAACGATGTCGTTGAAGTAGGAAACAGACATGATGACATAAGAATATCTGCTAACATGAATAAACAGACGTAAGAATATCTGTTATCAGTCGTGACTATAAATAAATGAAATGATGTCGTTTGCACAACAAACAGACATATGAACAGTGCAACTGCTGATTTCAACAAATGCAACAACTGTTTACGAAACTGATGCAACAGCTGAAATGTAACTACTGAATTTAAATATGAAATTCAATCGCTGACATAGAAAATGAAATCTGAATAAGAACTTGGTGTTGCAACATCAAACGACAGCTACGCTATCAACTGTTGTCTATCAAACCAGACTTTATACTGATTCAACTAACAACTATCGATTACATAGCGTCAAGTTCCGATATTACCATCCACCGGAAGATGAACAATCATAAACATACGGGAATCAAACTCGAACTCCTCACGGCGAAGTACTGGGTCTGACGAAACTCTTGCCTAACAAATCCTGGAACTGATCTTTTAATCCTTT
>KV012875.1:4843-22966 GCA_001598015.1 Dorcoceras hygrometricum
TATCCTTGGTTGAGTTTTCGTATAACAACAGCTACCAGGTGACTATCGGGATGTCTCCATTTGAGGCGTTGTATGGTCGAAAATGCAGATCTCCGATTTGTTGGGAAGAAGTTGGTGAGAGACAGCTTTCTACCCCTGAGTTTGTGCAGCATATGAAAGATCGGGTTGATTTGATTCGAAGTAGAGTGGTGGCTGGCAGGATTCTTTGTCGTTGGTTGAGTTTTCGTATAATAACAGCTACCAGGTGACTATCGGGATGGCTCCATTTGAGGCGTTGTATGGTCGAAAATGCAGATCTCCGATTTGTTGGGAAGAAGTTGGTGAGAGACAGCTTTCTACCCCTGAGTTTGTGCAGCATATGAAAGATCGGGTTGATTTGATTCGAAGTAGAATGAAGGCTGCACAAGATATATTTACCAGCTATGCTAACAGAAGACGTCGACCGTTAGAGTTTGAGGTTGGCGATCTAATATTTCTCAAAGTTTCTCCTTTCAAGAGCGTGATGAGATTTAGATTTAAAGGCAAATTAGCTCCTAGATTCGTTGGTCCCTTTGAGTTTATTGAGAGGATCGGACAGTTGGCTTATCAATTGAGGCTGCCCGATGAGTTAGCAGCGATTCATGACGTCTTTCATGTGTCAATGTTGAGGAAATATGAGCCTGATCCATCCCATGTATTGAGAACCGATGAAGTTGAGCTGGATTCTGCCTTGAGTTATGTTGAATATCCAATGCAGATTCTGGACAGGAAGTAGAAGCAGCTGAGGAACAAAGTAGTTCCGTTGGTGATGGTCCAATGGAGCAAGCATGGCAGGGAGGAAGCAACTTGGGAACCAGAAGAGAAGATGCGACGCGAGTGGCCGCGTCTGTTCGAGTAGTTTGTGGTATTAAATTTAGGGTTCTGGTTGTGTTTCCCTAGTTGTTATTTGTTGGTTGTCCAGTTATCTTGAACTCCTGGCCTTGTATCAGATGAATTTCTGTTTTGCTTTCTGTTGTTGTGATGAATTGATTGAAGTTTCCCTGAGTTTGCCTTTGATTTCGAGGACGAAATCTCTTAAGGTGGATTGAGAAATTCGAATTTTGATTAATCAGTTTCGTAGGATTAGTTATGGGATTTTGGGTTGTCGAATTTCTCTAAGTGTTAGAAATCAGACGCAGCGCTAGTATAAGAAGCAGACGTAGCGAATTTTGGCGAAGTCTATCAGCAGCAAGCTCCTGTAGCGAAAGTCAACACGGGTCAAAATTACTGTAGCTCACATCTGGTGAATTTTGGAAATCAGTAGAGATGACATGAGCGTGACGTCTTGTGTTGCGTCTGGCAGTAGTTGCGCTTGTGATGGTTGCTGCTGGCAGCAGGCGCGCAATTGTGAGAGTGATCGAGGAAGCAAACGTGTTTGGTTAGAAGAGCCAGTCGCTGATGAGAAGCGACGTCGTTTAGTTAAGTGGAAACGCTGCGTTTTGGGTATTGCGTCTGGTACCAGTAGCGAGGGATTGGTTGCATTGTTTATCCAGCCGCGAGGTATCTGTTGACAGATAGGATGACGTAGGCCATGCGACGTCGTTTCGTTGGTTACGCTTGCGTCTGGGTTGTTTTAAGAGATATCTGTTGTCAGCTGGTGGAGCGCTGCGGCGTCGTTTTGTTTTGATTGGAACGGTGTCATTTTGGATGTTCCTTGAGAATGCAACGACTGGTTGTTGCGTCTGGTTTTGTTGTGGGCAACGACTGGTTTCTTTTGACAGATATCTACTGTTCCCGTCGTCTGGTTATTTTGTGAACAGCAGCTGTTGGATATAAGGGTTATATATATAAGTGTTGATCGACACTTAGAATTATTCTGAGCCCGATATTTCTTATCTCTATCTTCAAACCCTCGTTAGCTACTGTTCACCGTGACTTAGTTCCAGCCGATTGCCGCCGTTCTCCGCCGATGATTTGAGCGATTTTGGTGGTGCAGGAATCTCTGTGACTTGCTCTTTCGATTGTTACCCATTTGAAGCTATGTAACGACCTTGGAGAAGATCCAGAAGTGATTTCTTCGTACAGTGGAAACCGATAGTTCTTCCGCTAGTTCCAGCTGTTGGGTAAGGAATTCCTACCGTTCTAAGCTTAGTATTAGATGCTAGTACTTTGTTTAGAAGTAGAACCGGGGTTAGGTTCTCGACTGTAGGAATTGCTACTGAGAATTTCTGATTCAAACTAGGCATGAGTTGATTGTTGAGTTCCCTTAACATATTTGAGGTTCTGGATAGCTTCTGCCGTGGTTGAGGATATCAAGTGAAAGCTGGTTTGCACTGTTGGTATTGCCGTGCCTTTGAAATTCTGTTGAGGTAGAATTCAGTTGATTGAAGGTACGAATTGAGCAGTTCGTAACAGCTATGAGCATGGCTATAATTCGGGTTATGAATTGCTGTTATGTGTTTACGTGAGGCAAGCATGATGAATTGATTGATTATATGTCTTGTTTCATGTACTGTGAATTGTATGCATTTGAATTGAATAGTATGCATTATGAATTGAATATTGATTGGCATACATGCATACATATTGAGCCTGATTGACAGATTGATTAATGACCTGATTGAGAGCCATGGTATAGAGGCTTGACTGAGATGATTGCCAGTTGATACACTGGTCTAGCTATCCGATCCTTGATAGCCCTCATGCATTTCATAGCATCGATTATGGCATGTTGCATGATTAGCTGTTTAGCTCTTCGTACTGAGGTTTGACCTCGTATTTGTTTTCCTGCTTTGTGTTGTTTGGGTCTGTGTTACCCATTTGCAGGATCTTCAGGTAACCAAGCTGGACAGAGTGGAGGTTCAGCTGATCGATCCCCGTTTTCTTGAGTCCCAGTCTATTTATGATATGTATTGAACCGGGGGATGCCCTGTGTTTTATTGTATTTGGGGATCTGTATTTTGAATTGAATATTGTTGTTACCTGATTGTTGGAGTTTGAGTTAACTCTTATTTTGATTATGAATATTTTGAATGATGTTTTAAGTTCAGGCCCAGTTATATTTCGAAAATTTTTAAGCCCGATTTTACGCTTCCGTGATTATGTGCTTAATTGTGCTATTATCTTCTAGTGATTAGCACGAGGCCTGACAAATCTACATGGTATCTAGATATTGGATGTGCGAGGCACATGCCTGGTGATGCAAAGCTACTAACAGATATCAAGCAATGCAATGGACCCAAGATCACCTTCAGTGGTAACTCAAACAGTAACATTGTGGGTAAGGATAAGCATACCCATGGTAACTTTACTATCAAAAACATTCTCCTAGTTGAGAACTTGTGCTACAATTTGATAAGTATCAGTCAATGTGCGACATTAACTATTCAGTTAAATTTCAAAAGCACAAATGCACTGCTCTGAATCCGGAGGGTCTGACCGTGCTGGTAGGTTATAGATCGGGGAATACCTACAAAATAGATTGGTCAGATCAGCCGCACACAGAACAAACGTGCCTAGTAGCTTACTCTTCCAAGAGCTGGCTATGACATCAGCGGATGACTCATCTCAATTTCAAAACAATTGCCAATTTGAGTAAGTGTGAGCTAGATGACGGCTTTCCCAAGATAAAATTTTCAAAAGACGAGATTTGATCTGTCTGTCAGTTAGGAAAGCATATAAAATCAACTTTCAAAAAATAGAGGCAGTAACAATACTTCACGAAAGCTGGATCTTTTACACATGGATATTTTCGGTCACATACCCGTAACCAGCTTAGGGGGAATGAAGTACACCCTTGTCGTCGTTGACGATTTTTCAAAATTTACTTGGGTGTTGTTTTTTGAAACGAACCGTACTCTTAAAATTTTTTTTTCAAATAAAATGCGGAATAAACATTCTTTAAAGAATATAAATTTCAACCCGTAATAATATTTCCTAAACATCACTTTAAAACATGAATAAATAGGTATCTCAAAAGGTTAAATCATTCATACTGGCTTAAAAACAGAGTAAGTAAAAAGTTGTGGAAAACTGAACATGTCTAATAAAATAAGTGTAAGCATCTGCGTGGTCACGACGTAGCAGCTACAGCGGGCGATCAGATGTCCTCACCACCAGTCGGAATAAGATCAACTACAGTATCACCTGCACCATTTAAACCTAGTGAGCCTAAAGGCCCAGCATGTTCTATCTGATAAAAACAAGGTACGTATAATAAAACCACATGCAAGCACATACATATCGTAAAATAGCCTTAAAACATGCATGCATGAGTGATCGTATATCATAACTGTTAGAGTAGGTGCCCAACTAGCCAACTTATGGCGTGTGGGTTCTTGTTGAATCTATGTAAAACGATCTTTATTTATGAAATTCGCATTCTTTTATGGCATTCTTTATCTTCATTATTGTGATTACAATTGTTGGATAAAGACCTTGAATTCACTATAGTGTATGTTAGATGTGATAGTTGATTTGATGGCTATCATGAAGCACATCTAACAGTCACTGTGTATTATAAACCTGTTCCTAGTCAATTGGGCCGTCCAAAAGAGGATAAGGGTCGCCCGAGCTTGAGACTAGCATCTGCGATGTGAATTACCATGTTTCATTGGTAGGAACATAGTGATATTCTGAGCATGCAGATGGGTAGTGACCTGGTGATCTATCGAACTACCCTCGTTCAGAATTTCCAAGTGGTTACCATTTGTCGAGTGGATTAAGTTCGAGGTCTTGGTTGTACAGATTAGCCCTCATTACTCAAAACATCATTGAAACTCTACATGATAGGTGCCTTACTTTGACCCGTTTACCGACTCAGTTGGGGTCATCAGGTGGCGAGATTGGGTGAGGTCCCGATGCATGTAGGAGTCTATGCTTCATTGTCGAGGATTCACCGCTCGCCCTTGTGCGTGGATATCCTATGCTATCTGAGGAGAAAATAGTGTGATAAATCTCTGGCCATAGTATTAGATGTGTTTTGGATAAATGGGTATACCTAGTAACACATGCGATGTCACTATTTGATCTCCAAGATGTATGCATGGTTATTGGATCTCTAGCGACTCTCGATTTGCCAATGGTCGTTGATCTGATCTGGATATTTGAGTTGAAAGGACCGTACTGTACGCTAACATGATCGACTAGTTCTTGCAAGCACTATAGTGATACCTAGGGGATCATGGTAATATGTTGCTAGACGCTTTACCATGATCCGATGGATTAGTCCGATTTGTGGTTTCGGAGTCACAAATGTTCTGAGCCCACGGCTAGCTGTATCCCTGAACCATTGAGGGTCACACAAGTACTGGTTTCTCAATTCCCGTACGGAAATTAAGCTCAATTTGTTGAGTATAGTAGGAGGAAGGATGGAAGTGTGACTTCCTAAAATTAAATAGGGTGGAAATGCAATTTCCTTAAGCTTGGCTAGTATGACTATCCTTAAAGCTTATAGGGGCCTAACTGCTATTTTGTATTAGGTGGTCCGAAAAATTATTTTCACATCATAATGCTCAGTCTTGTAAACTGTGTAGATCGGTCCGATCTGATCGTCGATCGTTATTATGATGAAGCCACAGCGATGGACTTGAAACCAATGTACACTTGGGTCTGGGCCCGACCCAAGCCCATTAACTCGGTTTAAGCCCATGAAAAATCTATAAATAGGGACCCTGGGGTATTCATTTGAAACACACCAAAAGCTATTCAGCAAATATTTTCTCTCTTCCTCTCCTCCCTCTCCTCCCTCGCCGTCGCCGCCGCCGTCGCCTCCGTCGGAATTTATTCCGACCATTCCGGCGAGGAGATTCCGTCCGAGAAATTTTCGTTGGTTTTCTAGTGCAAACCAACGTAGGAAATGAGATTCCGGTCGTGGACCGGATTAGGAGGCCATAGCTGTTCAACCGTTGAAGTGCCAATTTCCTCGTGAAATTGGTCAGAGCCAGGCGCCTAGACGCCAGCAAGGTATATTCTAAACATTCTATGAATGTTTTAATTATTGTGTAGGTGTATTGACTGTTCCCGAGCTCCAATTTTTAATTCTTCCGCTGCGCCTTGGGAGCGAGATCCAGATCCGCCGCTGCGCCAACAATAACATAATGAGGCATGAACAAAACATAACATAAAAGACGTGTGAGTCGTATCCATGATGTGTGGGCCATTACATTAACGATTGATCAATCATAAGAACCAACGTGGCGATGCGGTTCACACGACCTACATTGGGATCCCTCACACCTCTATGTTGCCACTTCACCATGTTGTGAACACATGGATCCATAAACTTATTATAACATTAACAGATGTTCATCGGGCCCGGTATCCCGATTCCGCTCATCATTACTTGCCACATACCACTTCAATCTCTCAAAAAATATTTTCTTTTCTTCCATGCCTTTAACGTTTCGTAAAACTTTTATGATGTGTGTACGTCGTAAATATGCAATTTAAAAGGATTAACCCGTCAATATATATTTAATTCCTTCATTAAACATTAACATATTCATACAAGTAAAATACTACATATATAATTAAATATATATTCACCAGCTTCTACTTTTTTCCTTCATCCCCCGGTCAAGGACTGATTCAAGTGACTGGTCCACTAATTCTAAGCCCAAAAGCGTAGACCTGGATCTTAAACTGTAACTTAACCCCAAACTCGACTTGACCCATTGAACTCAAATTTAATTACAAAATTGATAAAAGTACTCGGTCCTTTAACTTAAAATCAGACATTAAACCTTGACAAAATAACAATCCCATTGACTACAAATTTGACTTTAAAATTTGACACAGTTATTAGGCCCATAAATAAAATAGATTTTGACTTTAAAAGTTGACTTAAAAATATTTGGCCCAAATCGCTTAACATAGACTTTAAACTTTAAAATAAAAATTGTCGGTCCAGAAATGAAATAACCTGGACCCGACTTAAAATATTCAAACCCGATTGATCCAACCCGGTCCAGCCGAACCAACTTAACCGGTCCAACTAAACCGGCCGAACCAAGGCAAGAAACCCTAGCCACCGCCGCCCAACCACCAGCGACTACCAGCCTTCGTTCGTACTCTTCCGGCCACCGCCAGGTCCGGCCGGTTCTCCTAAGTCGGGCCATGACTCGAACCATGGGCTGCATGGTTCGGTCGAAGCCCTCAAAGACAACACTCGCGCCGCGCGAACCATACGGCCAACGTGCTACAGCCTTGGCTCGACCAAGCAGTCGAGCCACCTCCACTAAACCACGAACCACCACCGGACCCCCTTGACTCAAACCCCAGCCCTATGAACCTCCCATGACCGAAGCACATCAAGAAATAAATCATATGGGTGGTAATAATCGTGATACATGCATGGATCTCAAACAACAAGCATATATCTAATCATAACACATAAAAATCATGCAACATCATTTAAAAACAGTATAATATGATTTAAATGGTGAGAAAGAGGAAGAATAGAGCGTGCCTTTCTGGAGAATTACGAAGACTACACGTTACCGTAGCGGAGGACAAGAGATTGGGACGAACAACCATGAGATCACCCAAGAAAACCCGATGGAACTCGATCAAGGGGAGGGGGTGGCGTGAAGCAAGAGTAGAGGAGAGTGGATAGGGTTTTTGAAAATTTTAAGGTTGAGAGAAAATGAGTAGTGTCCCAAAAGACCCCTCCAAAGATGCTTAATTAGGAACATAATAGAGTTTTCTCTCACTAACCCCACCAATTAAAAATGTTGATTAAAACACAAAATTAAACTTTAAACTTCTAATTTTCATAATATAAAATCTTCCAATTTTTAGAATGTAGTATAGTTCATTATAATAGCCCATATAGGCGAAAAACGGGTTCCCTCGACAAATATATATAAAAATCTTATTTTTCGTAAATACTGCTTAATAATAAATTTTTGCTCTTAAAAATCTGAGGGCTTAAAAATTTAAATAAACTTACACTCGGTCATCCCCAGTCTCGTCCACGCGTCCGGAACTCAATCAGGCTACTAAAATATCATGAACATCTTAAAACATCAAATTATCACTTAATCACATAAAATAACATATAATTTTCTAAAAACTAATTTTCTCCCTAGTCATGCACCTATTCTCACGTAATCAGGATTTCTGGGCATTACAACTCTCCACCCCTTATAGAAGTTTCGTCCCAGAAATTAAGTTACGTACTGAAAAGCTCTGGATAGCGCGTCCGCATATTGGCCTCGGTCTCCAAGGTAGCCTCATTTTTTGAGTGATTTCTGCCACCGAATCTTGACCATCGGAATACTCCATGCCCTAAGCCTGCGTTCCTCTCGTGCCAAGATCTGTACTGGTCGCTCCTGAAAAGATAGATCTGGTGCTAACTGAAGCGGCTCAAAACTAACACATGCGACGGATTCGAAACATACTTCTGTAGCATCGAAACATGGAACACATTATGCACTACCGACAGACTGGGTGGTAGTGCTATCCAATACGCCAACGTACCGACCCTCTCCAAAATCTCGAATGGTCCAATGAATGTCGAACTGAGCTCTCTCCGACCAAAACGCATCATGCCCTTCATGGGCGATATCCTCATGAATACGTGATCCCTTACGGCCAACTCAGATCTCGTCGTCTACGATCGGCATAACTCTTCTGACGACTCTAGGCTATCATCATCCGATCTCGTATCCTGGTCACAATGTCTGCTGTCTGCTGCACCATCTCTGGTCCAGTCAAAACTCTCTCTCCAACCTCGTCCCAGTGCATGGGTGACCTATACCTCCTTCCTTACAGAGCCTCATAGGGATCATCATCCGATCTCGTATACTGGTCTCAATGTCTGCTGTCTGCTGCACCATCTCTGGTCCAGTCAAACTCTCTCTCCAACCTCGTCCCAGTGCATGGGTGACCTATACCTCCTCCCTTACGGAGCCTCATAGGGAGCCATCCCAATTGACTCCTGAAAGCTATTATTGTACGTGAACTATACCAAGGGCAATCTAGAATCCCACGTACCCTGAAATTCCGCACGCTCTCAACAAATCCTCTAGAATCTGTATGAATCTATCTGACTGGCAATCTGTCTGAGGGTGAAAAGCTGTACTGAACAATAACTTAGTCCCCAACGTGGTGTGCAAGCTCCTCCAAAATGCAGATGTAAACCTGGTGTCCCGATCTGACACAATAGAGACTGAAATGCCGTGCAGCCTAACAATCTCTATAATGTAAAGCTCTGCATACTGTGTCAAGGTGAAAGTTGTCTTCATCGGTAGGAAATGCGCGGACTTGGTGAGTCGATCCACAATCACCCAAATCACAGTGTAGCTTCTTGGACTCATGGGTAACCCAACCACAAAATCCATCGTAATTTTCTCCCATTTCCACTCAGGGATAGGGAGCGGCTGAAGCAACCCTGCTAGTTGCTGGTGCTCTACCTTGACCTGTTGATAGGTCAAGCACTCAGATACAAATCGTTCGATGTCCTTCTTCATTTCCGGCCATGAATAAAGAGTCTGTAAATCACTGTACATCTTCATACTCCCTGGATGGATGGAGTACATCGACACATGAGCCTCTGATAAGATTCTCAGCTCTCAACTGATCAGTATTCGGCACCCACATATGTCCCATGAAACGAGTGATCCCTTCCTCAACTGTATACAGACCCCGGCCTCTGGCCTCATCTCTCTGTCTCCACTGCTGTAACTGCTCGTCAGTGGTCTGACCGTCCCTAATCCGATCTCGAAGTGTCGGCTGAACTGTGAGTGCTACTAGACTGCGTGCACAGCCCTCTGAATAAAACTCACATCCAAAACCTCTAAATCTCAGTCTGTAGTGGTCGCTCGACTGATAAGCATGCCACCACTGAAGTCTTTCGGCTCAATGTGTCTGCTACCACATTAGCTTTACCCGGGTGATAGCTAATATCACAATCGTAGTCCTTAACTAGCTCCAGCCATCTTTGCTGCCTCATATTCAGTTCCTTCTGTGTGAAGAAGTACTTGAGGCTCTTATGGTCGATGAAAATATGACACTTCTCATCGTACAAGTAGTGTCTCCAAATCTTCAGTGCGAACATTACTGTTGCAAGCTCAAGATCATGCGTCGAGTAATTATGTTCATAAATCTTCAGCTGTCTCGACGCATGCGCAATGACTTTGTCACCCTGCATCAGAACTGCACCTAAACCTCTCAGGGATGCATCTGTATACACCACAAACTCCTCCTAATCTACTTACATCTCTAAGACTGGTGCTGCTATGAGAGCCTCTTTCAACTGATCGAAGCTCCTATGGCACTCAGGACTCCACACGTATTTCGCATTCTTCTTGGTCAGGGCTGTCAAGTGAACTGAAATCGAAGAGAAGCACTTGATGAACTTACGATAATATCCCGCTAAACCCAAGAAACTACGAATCTCTGCTGCATTCTTTGGAATCCCCCAGTTCTGTATTGCCTCGACTTTCGATGGTCGACTGAAATGACATCTCTAGAAATGATATGTTCCAAAAACTCCACCTACTCAAGTCAAAACTCGCACTTACTGGTGAACTGAAATCGAAGAGAAGCACTTGATGAACTTACGATAATATCCCGCTAAACCCAAGAAACTACGAATCTCTGCTGCATTCTTTGGAATCCCCCAGTTCTGTATTGCCTCGACTTTCGATGGTCGACTGAAATGACATCTCTAGAAATGATATGTTCCAAAAACTCCACCTACTCAAGCCAAAACTCGCACTTACTGAACTTAGCATACAATCTGTGCTCTCTCAAAGTCTGCAGTGCGGTCTGCAAATGCTTTCTATGCTCCTCTAAGTCCCTGGAGTAAACTAGGATGTCGTCAATGAATACAATGATGAACTAATCTAAGTACTGTCTGAAAACTCGGTTCATCAAATCCATGAAGATCATTGGGGCATTCTTCAGTCCAAACGGCATCACCAAAAACTCGTAGTGGTCGTAACGTGTCCGGAATGCAGTCTTGGACACATCCTCCTCTCTGAATCGTAACTGATGGTAACCAGATCTCAGATCAATCTTGGAGAAAACCGTATCCCCCTACAATTGATCAAAAAAATCCTCGATCCTCGGTAGTGCGTACTTATTCTTCACTATAACTCGGTTCAACTCCCGATAGTCTATGCACAACCTCATGCAGCCATCCTTCTTCTTCATGAATAGTACTGTGCGTCACATGGAGAAAAGCTAGGGCGAATAAATCCCTTGTCGAGAAACTCCTGAATCTGCTCCTTCAGTTCTTTCATCGTGGTAGGAGCCAATCAGTACGATGCCTTAGAGATAGGCACTGTACCTGGTGTCAACTCAATCGGAAACTCCATCTCTCGCTCCGGTGAAACTCCCACAACGTCATCAGGAAAACGTCTGCAAAGTCCCTGACTTCCTCCACCTCAGACATTGAAGGGCCTATTGAATCCACTGAGGTGGTAACACTGGCCAAGAATGCCTGACACCCAAGCTCGACTAACTTCCTCGCCTGCGGAAAAGAGATAAATCTGGGTTTCCTCAGTCTCTTTGCTGTTTCAAAGAGGAAATTCTCCTGCCCTGGCGGCCTGATCGTCACTGAACTTTGATCAGCTGTCTTGCTAGTGCTTGGAGAGCACTGTTCAGATGTTGTAGCTGCTAGCGCTTTGGTTGGATGGGATGTCGAGGGTCCATCTTCTGCTCTTGTTTCCAACTCAAACTCGTAAGCTTTAAGGTTGGCGAATAGATCATGTAATTCCAGCTTATTCAGATCCTTAGACTCCCGCATCGCCATCGTCTTCACGTCTCATTCCCTGGGCAGCGCTCTCATCACCTTCAATGCTAACTCTCTGTTGCTATACTCCTTTCCTAGACTCGTCAGCTCGATAACAACAGCACTGAATCTCTCGTCAAACTCCGTCATAGTATCTCCATCCTTCATTTTGATTGACTCATACTTCTGTTGAGCCACTGTTAGTTTGTTCTCCTTAGTCTCATCGTTTCCTTCGCAAATTTGGATAGCTTTTCCCATATGTCTTTAGCAGTGGTGCAGGTTTTGATCTTGCTGATCATGTTCTTATCCAGCATCTTGTAGAGGATGTCCCTGGCCACATTGTCCAGATTTGCTTTCTTTTTGTCCTCATTAGTGTACTCATGTCTGCTCTTCTCAAGATATTGAGGCTCGCCATCGGATGTTGCAAATGCTAAATTTGGCTTCATTATCTTCATTGGACCTTCTGTGATAACAGACCACATGTCGTCATTCTGAGCAGCCAAATGCGGAGATGCGCAGGCTCTGATACCAATTGATAGGATCAATGTGGTTCGAAAAACAGCTGCAAGAGTTCAGAAGGGGGGGTTGAATGAACTCTTGGTATTTTCAAATTTTCGTAACCTTTCAAAATAGTTTTACAAGCACCCGCTTAACTTAAATCCGAGTTACCAGATTTAAGGATCTCAGTTTAAATCAAATTTCTCGGCTAACAAAAAGTACGGAAAGAAGCCGATTAATTTGTGAACATATTAAAACAGTAAGAAAATGCAATAATGTATGAGTTTAAGGGTCGAGAGTTTGTTTATGGAAGTTCGGATATCAATATCCTACGTCTACCCCTTCTCCTTTTTAGGAAGGTTCCACTAGAAGATTTGATGGTTACAGGCCTTATACAAACACCCAATCACCGAGTCTCGCTCCAGGTGAACTCCTAGCAACACCAATCACAAAAGCAGTCGCAGCTGCTGTTTACAACACTTGATATGTTTGTCAAACGGCCTTTGTGTAGCACGTTTGTTACAGACTCAATCTAGAATAACAAAGTGAATACAGATCTATTGAGACTGTAAATATTCTGGTTTCTAAACAAAGAAACACGATTCAACAGGTGAACCAGAAGATGACTCGAAGGTAATGTCTGTGAAAATCAACACTTGTGTTCTTCGAGTTTTTTGAGCTTTTGAGAGATAACTTCAACAGAGTGTAAGCTCGAGAATAATGGATACGATGAAAGACTTGGATGAAGAGTCGAGAGTAATAGAGAGTAATCGAGAGCTTCTTCAATTCAAATTTCTGATATTTATACCCTTTGCTCTCAACGGTCATAAAAGCTATTTTCCTCTGTAAATCTTCAACAAATCACGATTATGGTGTATACTGCTCCACTAAGGAAAATTGTGCTTTGTCAGAGCCAAATTGTCGTCTTTCCATATTTGTGCAAACACCGTAAAACGTCCTCTTTACATTGTGTACTATTTACCCAAAATAGTACCGATCTTGTCTCCTTAATTCCAGGAAATTGTACGAAATGATCGAGACCATTGATTCTCTTCAATTTGAATCGTGATCCCATTTGAATTGATTTGTCGATATCACCTGAACATTTTCCATTAATTAGATCTTTCTTTCTCGAAGACGATTTAATAGCCCATCGCTGTTCGAATACATTGTCTGATTACCAAAACACGAAAATTTCTGTTGACAGCAACCATCGCTGTTATCTATTAACACACTGTTACGGTATCTGTTGACATATACCATTGCTATTTGAATAACAAAGTCTGTTGGCAGATATCATCGCTGATAGAATAAAAAAAATCTGTTGTAAGATATCATCGCTGATAGAATAACAAAAATCTGTTCGCAGATATCATCGCTGATAGAATAACAAAATCTGTTGGCAGATATCATCGCTGATAGATTAACAAAATCTGTTGGCAGATATCATCGCTGATAGAATAGCAAAGTCTGTTGGCAGATATCATCATTCTTCGTAGAGCACTTTCAACAGTAGAAATCTGACCTGATAGACTGAATAGCCTGACCTGATAACCCAACTCTTTCAGAACCTGAATCTGATCAAATTTGTAACCCGATAACATATTTGAAATCCACTAAGTCTGATTGCTTCGAACGTCACGTTAAGTCCAATTCTTGTCTTATTTTTTTATCACCAAAACTATAAATTTTATCTTAACAATTTCCCCCTTTTTGGTGATGACAAAACTTAGCAGCCTTGTCTTATTTTTTTTATCACCAAAACTATAAATTTTATCTTAACAATTTCCCCCTTTTTGGTGATGACAAAACTTAGCAGCCTTAAGACTTATATGATTGGGCAAAAGTAAATTGCGCAAGATCTGCTGAAATAGTAAATTCCATTAACTGAAACTTGTACATAATATTTGTACACGAAGAGTTAAAGAATTATTTAAAAATATTTTTCTCCAGTCATCCAAATTTTAGCGCTCCTCTTGGGTGGTGCACCTGGTGGATATGGTCCATATCTTATGCCACGAACAGGTGACTCACCACTCTATCTCCTTCCCTTTGAGGATCCACTTCTTCTCTGACTTCCATTGTTACCACTACCCCCACTGGGTCGGCTTTGATGTGTGTGTGAATCAGCTCTATCATCAGCTGTTGATTTGGATATCACTTTACATGAAGTGCTCGCGACTGATGCATCAGCTGTTGGTCTTGATACCAACTGATATGAAGTGCTTGCGTCTTGTTCATCAGCTGTTGGTTTAGATACCAATTGATAAGTTCTTGTGGCTGATGCGTCAGCTGTTGATTGATGTATAGAGATGTCTGTTTGCGCAACATCTGTCTGAGCGTTGATTGCTTCTCCTCCAGTTGCTGTCAGATCTTGTTGAACAATATTGTGTGGTGTGTCCACTGCTGGTTGTTCTTCAGCTGATTGTCTTTGTGGCGACACGTCATCATCTGACTCATCAAGGCTTGTTGATTCCAAACGTGTGCACAAATCGTGTAAGCTTGCAGTTGAGTTGGATCTAAAGCTTGTTTCATCAAACACCACATGAGCGGATTCTTCGACTGTTAGACTTCTGTTGTTGAATACGCTATATGTTTTGCTAACAGCTGAATATCCTAAAAAGATACCTGCATCAGATTTTGGTCAAAAGCTGTTATGTGCTTTTTGCCATTGTTATGAATAAAACATCTGCACCCAAACACCCTGAAATAAGATATATCAGGTTTCTTGCCATGCCAGATCTCATATGGGGTTTTATCGTGCATCCTATTAATCATAGATCTGTTTTGAGTATGACACGTTGTGTTAACTTCTTCTGCCCAAAGTTTTTGTGAAATACCAGAATAAGCAATCATAGATCTAGCAGCTTCTTTTAAAGTGCAATTTCTCCTCTCAGCAAGCCCGTTCTGCTGAGGAGTTCTAGCTGCTGAAAGCTCATGCTTTATCCCAATGTCTTCTAGATAAGAAGTTAATTTTTTATTTAAAAATTCAGTACTACGATCACTTCTTATCCTGTTGACTGCACAAGATCTGTCATTTTGAAAGCGTTTTAAAAGATGTATCAGCTGGTCAGCGGTATCAGATTTTGATTTTAAAAACAACACCCAAGTGTATTTTGTAAAATCATTAACATCAGCAAGGCTGTAGTTTGTTCCCCCTAAGCTAGTTACGGGTATAGGACCAAAACGATCCATATGTAAAAGTTCTAAGCTACGAGAAGAACGTTTACCACCTTTCTTTTTGAAAGTAGATTTAATTTGTTTTCCCAGCTGACAAGCGGCACAAATCTTGTCCTTAGAAAATTTTAATTTGGGCATACCAGAAACCATATCATGCTGACTCAACTTGAAAAGTGTTTTAAAGTTTAGATGATTCATTCTTTGATGCCACAACCAGCTCTTGAAAGAGTCAGCTGTAAGGCATAGTTGTTCAGATCCCAACTGCTCTGACCAATTTATTATGTAGGTATTCCCCGATCTTTGACCTACCAATACAATCAGACCATTTGAGCTCTGAACCGTGCAGGTGTGTTGTTGAAAATTAACTATGTAACCTTTGTCACTTTGTGTGGAACGACATCTGTCAGCAGCTTTTGGTTCCCTGTCATGTGTCTTTCACAGCCGCTGTCCAGGTACCAGATAATTGAATCATCAGCAGCTTTGTACCTGTTGCCCTACAATCATACAAACAGATTTTGGTACCCAATTTTACTTGGGTCCTGATCGGATTACCTCTTTCGGGACCCATACTTGAATTACCTTGACAGTTTTTCCAGTATAAGAGTCCATCAGGGTCTGTGCATAATTGTGAGATCTGTTGAGCTTTGGTTTGGTATTTTGACCAATTGGATCTCTTCTCGGCTGAATCTTTTTCCAAACAGATTTGACCTTCCTAGAGCCACGTCTTTGTTGGTTCTGAACAAATGACTTGGATCCAGCTTTCGCCTTTTCCTTGTCAAGTTTGTTCTTTAGCCAACCAGACTTAGAACTCTCGGGTTTGTCATAGCCAATGCCAGCTTTTCCTTTCTTATTCAATTGCTCCGAGATCTGGTCATCATACCTTACCGACTCGCATGGATCATGTATCACACTAGCTTTGACAAGGCTCATTTTGTTGAACTTGTCATACACCAGCTGTGACTGAGTACTTGTTTCTTCAGAGTTGCTTTTCACAACATTGAAACCCAACGCAGATTTATCATTTACTGGCTTTTGACTCTCTTGCAGCTTGTTCAAAGAAACTGAAAACTTTGTCTAGGAGCTCATCACCTCATTTAATCTTTCGTTTTCAGCTTTGAGCTCAATGGATTCATTTCTCAATAACTTATTCTCAGCCATCAGCTTATTCATCTTGATTTGTAAACTGTCATCTTCACCAAGTTCAATAGTACTTGGTTCTACTGAACTAATTTTCAAATCAGCGTTTTCAGCTTTAACTTCCTCGAATGTGTGAGAAAGCTTCCTGTACTCTTTGACCATATCATTAAGTGCACTGACAAGGTCTTTAGACTTAATGATGGATTTGAGCAGAGATAGTATTACCCGTTAAGACGATGAACATTCAGTTCATCTCCACCACCGAGACTTCATCGTGACTCCGATAGCCGATCAGATCGGACGGATCGACTCAGTTTCCAAAACTGAGTACTATGATCTGAAAAACCGTTTTTTCAGAACCCCAGTGCAAAATGACCGTTTTGCCCCTCAACAGCGGGAAACCCCGGTTTGACCCCTGTTGACTTTTAGGAAGTCGCACTTCCAGAAATCCTCTTCTCGTGCTCAACACATTGAGCTGAGTATCCGTGTGGGAATCTCGAATCTAGTACTTGTATGACCCTCAATGGTTCAGGGATACAGCTAGCCGTGGGCCCACAACCATTGTGGCTCCGGAATCACAATTCCGGACTTGCCCAACGGATCATGGTAAAGCGTCTAGCAACATCGCCCCATGATCCCCTAGGTATCACTGATAGTTCCTGCAAGAACCAGTCGGTCGTGGTTAGCGTACAGTACGGTCCTTTCAATCCATATATCCCGATCAGATCAACGACCATTGGTAAATCGAGAGTCGCTATAGATCCGATAACTATGTATACATCATGGAGATCGAATAGTGACATCGCGAGTGTAACTAGGTAAACACATTTACCTAAAACACTTCTAGTACTCTGGCCAGAGATTTATACACTATTATCCCCTCAGATAGCATAGGATATCCACGCATGTCTGCGAGCGGTGAATCCTCGACAACGATGCATCGACTCCTACATGCATCGGGGTCTCACCCAATCCCGACGCCTTATGACCCCAAGTGAGTCGACAAACGGGTCAAATTGAGACGTCTATCATGTAGAGTCTCAATGACGTTTCGAGTCGTGAGGACTAATCAGTACAACCAAGACCTCGGACTTATCCACTCGACAAATGGTAACCACTTGGAAAGTCCGAAGGAGGGTAGTTCGATAGATCACCAGGTCACTATCTATCTGCATGCTCATAACATCACAATGTTCCCTACCAATGAAACATGGTACTTCGCATCACAGATACTAGTCTCGAACTCGGGCGGCCTTATCCTCATTTTGACGGCCCAATTGACTAGGAACATGTTCAGAATACACAGCGACTATTAGATGTGGTTCATGATAGCCGTCATACCCACTATCACATCTAACATACGCTTGAGTGCATTCTAGGTCTTTACTCAACGCAATTGTAAATCATTACACACATAATGAAAGTAAAGAACGCCATATAATTAAATGCGAATATCATATATAAAGACTGTTTGTACAAGAGTCTATAAAACCCACACGCCACAAGTTGGCTAGTTGGGCATCTACTCTAACAATCTCCCACTTGCCCTAAAGCCAACTACTCATCAGACGCAGTCCCATTGGTTCGTGATGTTTTTCAAACAACGGTCC
>KV012875.1:45973-63778 GCA_001598015.1 Dorcoceras hygrometricum
TCATCCTCCTGTCCTTCGATTTATCCTTGGATCAGTCATCAGTTTTCTCGTCTCGTTTGTATCGATCCTCCTTCTTGTCATCTCTTCTGTATCTGTCTTCCTTCGTGGCCTGTTGCAATCAGCTGCAAAGTGCCCTGGACGTCCACAATTAAAACAATTCATGTCAGATGCAAGTTTATCAGTTTTATGGACATTATTATAAGAAGTAGAAGGGTTGAAAGATCTTCTCATGAATTTCCCAAACTTCTTAACGAAGAGGGACATGGCATCGTTGCTGATTTGATGAGCTGTCTTGCTAGTGCTTGGAGAGCACTGTTCAGATGTTGTAGCTGCTAGCGCTTTGGTTGGCTGGGATGTCGAGGGTCCAGCTTCTGCTCTTGTTTCCAACTCAAACTCGTAAACTTTAAGGTTGGCGAATAGATCATGTAATTCCAGCTTTTCAGATCCGTCGACTCCTGCATCGCCATCATCTTCACGTCCCATTTCCTGGGCAGCGCTCTCATCACCTTCAATGCTAACTCTCTGTTGCTATACTCCTTTCCTAGACTCGTCAGCTCGATAACAACAGCACTGAATCTCTCTTCAAACTCCGTCATAGTCTATCCATCCTTCATTTTGATTGACTCATACTTCTGTTGAGCCACTGTTAGTTTGTTCTCCTTAGTCTCATCGTTTCCTTCGCAAATTTGGATCAGCTTTTCCCATATGTCTTTAGCAGTGGTGCAGGTTTTGATCTTGCTGAACATGTTCTTATCCAGCGTCTTGTAGAGGATGTCCCTGGCCACATTGTCCAGATTTGCTTTCTTTTTAGTCCTCATTTGTGTACTCATGTCTGCTCTTCTCAAGATATTGAGGCTCGCCATCGGATGTTGCAAATGCTAAAATTTGGCTTCATTATCTTCATTGGCCCTTCTGTGATAACAGACCACATGTCGTCATCCTGATACACAGCGACTATTAGATGTGTTTCATGATAGCCGTCATACCCACTATCACATCTAACATACGCTTGAGTGCATTCTTGGTCTTTACTCAACGCAATTGTAAATCATTATACACATAATGAAAGTAAAGAACGCCATATAAGTAAATGCGAATATCATATATAAAGACTGTTTGTACAAGAGTCTATAAAACCCACACGCCACAAGTTGGCTAGTTGGGCATCTACTCTAACACCTCCTCATGTTCACTATCACTCGATGAGGAGCTGCTGCTGGAGGAAGAGTCTGAATCAGTATCTGCCCAGCTTTTAGTGCTTTCCTCAGCAACCAGCACCTTTCTGTCATTCTTTCTGTTGGGCCTTCTGTCAGATCTAGTTCTCATCCTCCTGTCCTTCGATTTATCCTTGGATCTGTCATCAGTTTTCTCGTCTCTTTTGTATCGATCCTCCTTCTTTTCATATCTCTTGTATCTGTCTTCCTTCTTGGGCCTGTTGCAATTAGCTGCAAAGTTCCCTGGACGTCCACAATTAAAACAATTCATGTCAGATGCAAGTTTATCAGTTTTATGGACATTATTATAAGAAGTAGAAGGGTTGAAAGATCTTCTCATGAATTTCCCAAACTTCTTAACGAAGAGGGACATGGCATCGTTGCTGATTTGATGAGCTGTCTTGCTAGTGCTTGGAGAGCATTGTTCAGATGTTGTAGCTGCTAGCGCTTTGGTTGGCTGGGATGTCGAGGGTCCAGCTTCTGCTCTTGTTTCCAACTCAAACTCGTAAACTTTAAGGTTGGCGAATAGATCATGTAATTCCAGCTTTTCAGATCCGTCAACTCCTGCATCGCCATCATCTTCACGTCCCATTTCCTGGGCAGCGCTCTCATCACCTTCAATGCTAACTCTCTGTTGCTATACTCCTTTCCTAGACTCGTCAGCTCGATAACAACAGCACTGAATCTCTCTTCAAACTCCGTCATAGTCTCTCCATCCTTCATTTTGATTGACTCATTCTTCTGTTGAGCCACCGTCAGTTTGTTTTCCTTCGTCTCATCATTTCCTTCACATATTTGGGTCAGCTTCTCCCATATTTCCTTGGCAGTGGTGCAGGTCTTGATCTTACTGAACATGTTTTTGTCCAGCATCTTGTAAAGGATATCCCTGGCCACATTGTCCAGATTCGCCGTCTTTTTGTCCTCATTAGTGTATTCATGTCTGCTCTTTTCCAGAAACTGAGGCTCACCACCGGATATTGGAAATGCTAAGTTTGGCTTCATTATCTTCAACGGCCCTTCTGTGATAACAGACCACATGTCGTCATCCTGAGCAGCCAAATGCGCCTGCATGCGAATATTCCAATCATCGTAGTCCTCCATAGAAAACATGGGAATCTTGTTGTGAGAAGTCGACATTTGGTTGAATGAACTCTTGGTATTTTCAAATTTTCGTAACCTTTTAAAATAGTTTTACAAGCACCCGCTTAACTTAAATCCGAGTTACCAGATTTAAGGATCTCAATTTAAATCAAATTTCTCGGCTAACAAAAAGTGCGGAAAGAAGCCGATTAATTTGCGAACATATTAAAACAGTAAGTAAATGCAATAATGTAAGAGTTTAAGGGTCGAGAGTTTGTTTATGGAAGTTCGGATATCAATATCCTACGTCTCCCCTTCTTCCTTTTCAGGAAGGTTCCACTAGAAAATTTGATGGTTACAGGCCTTCTGCAAACACCCAATCACCGAGCCTCGCTCCAGGTGAACTCGTAGCAACACCAATCACAAAGCAATCGCAGCTGCTGTTTACAACACTTGATATGTTTGTCAAACGGCCTTTGTGTAGCATGTTTGTTACAGACTCAATCTAGAATAACAAAGTGAATACAGATCTATTGAGACTATAAATCTTCTGGTTTCTAACAAATTAACGTCATTCAATAGGTGAACCAGAAGATGACTCGAAGGTAATGTCTGTGAAAATCAACACTTGTGTTCTTCGAGTTTTTTGAGCTTTTGAGAGATAACTTCAACAGAGTGTAAGCTCGAGAATAATGGAGACGATGAAAGACTTGGACGAAGAGTCGAGAGTAATAGAGAGTAATCGAGAGCTTCTTCAATTCAAATTTCTGCTATTTATACACTTTGCGCTCAACGGTCATAAAAGCTATTTTCCTCTGTAAATCTTCAACAAATCACGATTACGGTGTATACTGCTCCACTAAGGCAAATTGCGCTTCGTCAGAGCCAAATTGTCGTTTTTTCATATTTGTGCAAACACCGTAAAACGTCCTCTGTACATTGTGTACTATTTACCCAAAATAGTACCGATCTTGTCTCCTTAATTCCAGGAAATTGTACGAATGATCGAGACCATTGATTCTCTTCAATTTGAATCGTGATCCCGTTTGAATTGATTTGTCGATAGCGCCTGAACATTTTCCATTAATTAGATCTTCTTTCTCGAAGACGATTGAATAGCCCATCGCTGTTCGAATACATTGTCTTATTACCAAAACGCGAACATTTCTATTGACAGCAACCATCGTTGTTATCTATTAGACACACTGTTACGGTATCTGTTGACATATACCATTGCTGTTTGAATAACAAAATCTGTTGGCAGATATCATCGCTGATAGAATAACAAAATCTGTTGTAAGATATCATCGCTGATAGAATAACAAAAATCTGTTGGCAGATATCATCGCTGATAGAATAACAAAATCTGTTGGCAGATATCATCGCTGATAGAAATAACAAAATCTGTTGGCAGATATCATCGCTGATAGAATAGCAAAGTCTGTTGGCAGATATCATCATTCTTCGTAGAGCACTTTCAACAGTAGAAATCTGACCCGATAGACTGAATAACCTGACCCAATAACCCAACTGTTTCAGAACCCGAAAAATCTGTTGGCAGATATCATCGCTGATAGAAATACAAAATCTGTTGGCAGATATCATCGCTGATAGAATAGCAAAGTCTGTTGGCAGATATCATCATTCTTCGTAGAGCACTTTCAACAGTAGAAATCTGACCCGATAGACTGAATAACCTGACCCAATAACCCAACTGTTTCAGAACCCGAATCTGATCCAATTTGTAACCCGATAACATATTTGAAATCCACAAAGTCTGATTGCTTCGAACGTCATCGTTAAGTCCAATTCTTGTCTTATTTTTGTTATCACCAAAACTATAAATTTTATCTTAACAGAGTCATACCTGAATTAGTAAGGCAATGGTAGTGATATCCGAAACATGGATCCTTCCTAAAATTGAAGAGTCAACACAGGCACGCGTTTACAATCAATCTAGATTTCCCATAAGCAGTTTAGATGCCTAAATCATTTATAGGTTCGCTAGTCCTACCCGTCTAAGTTCTCAAGGCACGTCCTAGAAGGTCTAACAGTTCTACTTAGATTCAACCCAGAAACCTATTGCATAGAATCTCCTAGTCGTGCTCTATTCAACATGCAATTAGAACACATCTACCAAAATTCTAGGATCACGGAAACGATGAAATTTCTAAAGAGGAATACCTGTGATCAGTGTCGTGTCTGGATCTGCAGCCACCGCCTGCATCACATATACACGACCCGTGGAATATCTCTTCTTAGGGCAATCCCTAGAAATATGCGCCGGTTCCTTGCAATGGTAACACCTGCCTGATCTCACAATGCAAGGTCCTGGATGCTGCTTATGGCACTCCTTGTAGATCGGTGTCCCTACAGGTCTAGGGAACTGGTCCCCTGCTTCTGCGGCCTCTGCTGGCCCTGTGGCTTGTGATGCTGTGGCCTCTGAGTCGTTGGGACTTTAGGAGGCCCCTGAAATGGTCTCTTCGTCTGCTGCTGTGAAGACTGTCCCCTGGCGGGCTGCTGTAATTGCCTCTTCCGCTGGAAGTCGTCCCTCATGTCCTTCTGGCCCCTCTCAGACCGGTAAGCTCGGTTCACTGCAGCCAAGTAAGTAGTACTTCCGCCATGTTGACATCGTGGTGGATGTCGGGTCTCAACCTATGAGACTCTCTTCCCACAATCGAAATCATCAAATCTATAATACCGGGCATTACACAACCCATCAGTGAACTGCCTCAATTTCTCACTCTCCACCAGCGCGATATAGGGCACAAAGTGACACCCTTGCTCGAACTGTCGGACATACTCGGCTACAGACTTGTCTACCTGGCGGAGACTCATGAACTCCCTGATCAGTTGACTGACGGCGTCCGCGGTGAAGTACTTCTCGAAGAAGACCGTTCTGAAACTCACCCGGGTCATGTCCTCCAAAACCAATCCGACCACTGCACTCTCGCACCACAGTGCAGCGTCACCCTTCATCATGAAGATGGCGCACCGAACCTTGTCAGCATCCTGCAGACCCATTAAAGAGAAGATGGTCTCCAAAGAATGGATCCAATCCTCAGCAACTAGCGGATCTGTAGTCCCAGCAAACTCCTTGGTACCTACTTGCGGAAACCGCTCAGCCACATCCTCCTCATACGACTTCCCAGGTTGCTCTGACTGTCTCTCTAGCATCCGGGTGATCCCGGATAGCATGTCCACTAGCCCTCTCATAAGGCATCATCTGCGAAGGTTTGGAGGAGGTGGTGCATCATCATCCTGCTGATCCCTGGCACATCTGGGAGGCATACTGGCACACAAAACCCTTCACGTAAATCCAAGTGCATGACTAGGCGTCTAACTCTTAAACTTATAAGGTAAAACTAATGCAACCATAAAACATGTATCATGCGAGAAAATATGAATCGTAAAAACCTTAAAACTTACAGACTGGCAATGCAACTTCTGAGCTCCACGCAGCAGGCTAGTACCCCACCAGAACAACCGCTCTGATACCAATTGAAACGAACTGTACTCTAAAAAAAATTTGAAATAAAATGCGGAATAAACATTCTTTAAAATATATAAATTTCAACCCGTAATAGTCTTTCCTCAACATCACTTTAAAATATGAATAATTAGGTATCTCAAAAGGTTAAATCATTCATACTGGCTTAAAAATCAGAGTAAGTAAAAAGTTGCGGAAAACTGAACATGTCTAATAAAATAAGTGTAAGCATCTGAGTGGTCACGGGGTAGCAGTTGCAGCGGGCGATCAGAGGTCCTCACCACCAGTCGGAATAAGATCAACTACAGGTCACCTGCACCATTTAAACCTAGTGAGCCTAAAGGCCCAGCATGTTCTATCTGAAAATAACAAGGTACATATAATAAACATGCAAGCACATACATATCGTAAATAGTCTTAAAACATGCATGCATGAGTGATCGCAAATCATAGCATAAAAACTATTTGTAACAGTAGATGATCGTATATCATAACATAATGAGGCATGAACATAACATAACATAAAAGACGTGTGAGTCGTATCCATGATGTGTGGGCCATTACATTAACGATTGATCAATCATAAGAACCAACCTACGTGGCAATGCGGCTCACCCAACCTTACCTCGGGATCCCTCACACCTCTATGCCGCCACGTCACCATGCTATGAACACATGGATCCATAAGCTCATTATAATAATAACAGAGGTTCATCGGGTCCGGTATCCCGATTCCGCTCATCATTACTTGCCACAAACCACTTCAATCCCTCAAAAATGTTTTCTTTTCTTCCATGCCTTTAACATTTCGTAAAACTTTCATGACGCGTACGTCATGAATATGCAATTTAAAAGGCCCGTCAATATATATTTAATTCCTTCATTAAACATTAACATATTCATATACGTAAAATACTACATATATAATTAAATATATATTCACGGGCTTCTACTTTTTTCCTTCATCCTCCGGTCAAGGACTGATTCAAGTGACTAGCCCACTAATTTTAAGCCCAAAAGCCGAAACCTAGATTTAAATTGTAACTTAACCCCAAACTCGACTTGACCCATTAAACTCAAATTAATTACAAAATTGATCACAGTACTCGGTCCTTCAACATAAAATCAGACATTATAACTTGACAAATAACAATCTCATTGACTACAAATTTGACTTTAAGTTTGACACAGTTATTAGGCCCATAAATAAAATAGATTTTGACTTTAAAAGTTGACTTGAAAATATTCGGCCCAAATCGCTTAACATAGACTTTAAACTTTAAAATAAACATACCCGCTCCAAAAATAAAATAACCCGGACCCGACTTAAAATATTTGGACGCAACCCCGTCCAGCCGAACCAACCCAACCGGTCCAACTGAACTGGACGAACCAAGCCAAGAAACCCTAGCCGCCGCCGCCCAACCACCCGGGACTACAAGCCTTCGTCAGTACGGTTCCGGCCGCCCTTGGCCGGAACCCCGCCGATACCACCCCCAGGTCTGGCCGGTTCTCCTAAGATGGGCCATGGCTAGAACCATGGGCTGCATGGTTCGGTCGAAGCCCTCAAAGACAACACCTGCGCCGCGCGAACCATGAGGCCAACTTGCTACGGCCTTGTCTCGACCAGGCGGTCGAGCCACCTCCACTCGACACTGACACCACCATCGGCCACCTTTACTTGAACCCGAGCACTATGAACCGCCCTTGATCGAAGAAATCAAGAAATAAATCATATGCGTTGTAAAATCGTGATACATGCATGGATCTCAAACAACAAGTATAGTTCTAATCATAACACATAAAAATCATGCAACATCATTTAAAAATAGTATACTATGATTTAAATGGTGAGAAATAGGAAGGATAGAGTGTGATTTTTTGGATAATTTCGAAGACTACATGTTACCGGAGCGGAGGACAAGAGATTGGGACGAACAACCTCGAGATCACCCAAAAAACCGATGGAAATCGATCAAGGGGAGGGGGTGGCGTGAAGGAGGAGTGGAGGAGAGTGGATAGGGTTTTTGAAAATTTTAGGGTTGAGAGAAAATGAGTAGTGTCCCAAAAGACCACTCCAAAGATGCTTATTTAGGAAAATAATAGAGTTTTCTCTCACTAAACCCACCAATTAAAAATGTTGATTAAACTCTAAAATTAAACTTTAAACTTCTAATTTTCATAATATAAAATCCACCAATTTTAAAATGTAGTAAAGTTCATTAAAATAGCCCATATAGGAGAAAAACAGGTTCCCTCGACAAATATATATAAAAATCTTATTTTTCGTAAATACTAATAATAAATTTTTGCTCTTAAAAATCTGAGGCTTAAAAATTTAAATAAACTTACACATCGGTCTTCTCCAGTCTCGTCCACGCGTCCGGAACTCAATCAGGCTACTAAAATGTCGTGTAACATCTTAAAACATCAAATTATCACTTAACCACATAAAATAACATATAATTTTCTAAAAACTAATTTTTCCCCTAATCATGCACCTATTCTCACGTAATCAGGATATCTGGGCGTTACATTTTTAAATCAAAAGATCAAACTGCCGACCAGCTGATCAAGCTTTTAAAACGTTGCAAAATGAGAAATCTAGCAGTGTCAACCGAATAAGGAGTGACATAGGAACAGAGTTTTTGAATTTTAAAATTTCCTCTTATCTGGATGACACTAGAATCAAGCACGAGTTGTCTGCAGCTAGAACACCTCAGCAAAACGGGTTAGATGAGCGTACAAACCTTACTTTAAAAGAAGCTGTTACAACGATGATTGTTGATTCTGGTATTCAAAGAAATTTTGGACTGAAGAAGTAAACACAGCTTGCTATACTCAGAACATATAATGATTAATAAACAACATGGTGTAACCCCATATGAGATCTGGAATGGCAAGAAACATGATATTTCATATTTCAGGGTGTTTGGATGCAGATGGTTTATCTGATGGTCCCAAAAATAGGATCAATATGCGTATAGGAGTTCAGAAGGGGGAGGGTTGAATGAACTCCTTTCGATTTTAGATTTTCGAAATTCTTTTAAAATGTTTTACAAGCACTGCTTAACTTAAGTCAGAGTTACCAGACTTAAGGATCTCAGTTTAATGCAAATCTCTCGGCTAACTAAAATAGTGCGGAAAGAACCCGATCAATTTGTGAACAGATAAACAATAAATAAAGTGCAGAATATAAAAGATAAGAGTTCAGGGATTTGTTTCTGGAAGTTTGGATATTAATATCCTACGTCTCCCCTTCTTCCTCCTCGGAAGGTATCTCTGCACACACCCGATCACACAAGCCTCACTTGTATGAACTCATAGTATCTCCACAACAATCCACGCAGACGCGGCTGCTGGTTTACAAGTGATGAATAATATTTTTGAACGGCTTTAAAGAGCACGTTCTTTACAGACTCAAATGATATCATCAATGTATACAACTATATGAGTACTGTAAATTTTCTCTGGTTTCTAAACACAGAAACTTGATTCAAAAGATTGAACCAGAGAATAGACTTGAATGTTTATCTATGAATATCAACAGTAGTGTTCTTCGAGTCCTGTGAGCTTTTTGAATATATTCAACAGATAGAAAGCTCTGAGAGTATTTTGACAGCGTGACCGCAAGATAATGAGAGTGAAGATATTTTCTTCAATCCAGCTTCTACTATTTATAGTCTTCGATTTCAAAGGTCATTAAATTCTTCAAAGAAATAAATCCCGTTTGAATTTCTGTCAAATTTGTACACCGTAATTCCTGCTCCACTAAGAGGCAAGTCGCACTATGTCAGAGCAAATTTGGCGTTGTTCCATATTTGTGCAAACGCCGTAAACCACTCTCTGATACAGTGTACTATTTACTAAGAATAGTACTGATATTGTTCCCTCAATTAATGGCATATGTATGATTTAAGTTTATGTAATAACCTCACGATTAAATCAAGGGCTCAGAAGAAATCAAGGGCAAAGATTAAATCGACTGAATCTTAGCGCGAATGCAAAACACTGTCGTATCCACTTATCCAAACGACATTGTTTAACTACCGCTAACATTAAGTACCATCGACTGGTTAATCCAACTACTGTAGCTATCTGCTGATTCTTCTGTAGCCATCTGCTGAATTATCACTGTAGCCATCTGCTGAATTATCAAAGCAAACTCCAATGACTGAGATTATAGCGCTAGATCAAAACGCTGCCGTTTTGACTAATCCAAACGCTGTCGTTTTGTAATCCTTAACAAAACACGCTATCTCTCAAATGCTTGCACCTGCTGATTACCCTGGAAGAATTCACCTGCTGATTTCTAATCATCTGTTGATTATTTCATCTGCTGATTTCCTCTGAATAAACATCCTGCTGAAATCAACTATCGACTGATACTAATCTTCTGTAAAATTGCCACGGCTGACTTTCCAGTAGCAACTAGTCTTATTTTGTTATCACCAAAACTAATAAATTTTATCCTAACATTATCCATAATAATGGTAAAACTTATCCAAAAGCCTTCGATACCAAATCTGATACAGGTATCTTCCTAGGATACTCAGCCGCAGGACATTAACTATTGAAGAATCAGCTCACGTGATGTTTGATGAAACCAGTTTTAGATCAACATCAGCTTCCAAGCTAAATGATTTGTGTTCTCATCTAGAGTCAACTAATCTGGATGAATCAAGACGATGAGGCACATAACAAATTCCAAGTTGGTTACCAACATGCACTGGACACACTGATTACAAACGTCGATATTCGTGATGTTGCACAAGCTGGTGTCCTATGTAACATTAAAGTCAAATATTTGACTGACAGTGACACTGTGGAGGACCAGCTAGCAACAGGTGTACCAGGTGTGAGTGCTAGTTCAAGCAACGTTGATCCGGATCACGTGCAAGCTAGTCCAGATCTCGTTCCAACTGGTGGAGAACATGCGAAAGTTGATGATCCTAATATAACAAGTGGTAATTCAACAAGTGGAATTCAAGATAATCCAGAAGGCATGTAGAGGGAACCAGATGCAAACATCGACTCTCAGAATGAAGCATCAACCTCTTATAGGCAAGGTTTTCGATGGAATAAAAATCATCCACCCGAGCTGGTCAGCGGTTACCCTATTGCACCCCTTAGGACACGAGGCCAGATGATAAGTGAATATTTTAATTCTGCTTTCATTTCGCATATAGAACCTAAGAAGGTAGAAGAGGACTTAGTGGACCCAAGCTGGATAGAAGCAATGCAAGAAGAACTTAGTCAATTCGAACGTAGCAGAGTATGGCATCTAGTTCTTAAACCTACTGACCAAAACATAATAGGCACTAAATGGTCTTTAGGAATAAACTAGATGAAAATGGCAATGTAGTTAAAACAAGGATAGGCTAGTAGCTCAAGGTTATAGACAGGAAGAAGGCATAGATTTCGAGGAATCTTTTGCGCCTGTAGCTAGATTAGAAGTCATGCGCATATCCTTGCATATGTTGTATTTAAGAACTTCAAAGTATGTTAAATGGATGTTAAAAGTGCATTCTTAAACGGCATCCTCAATGAGGAAGTGTATGTTACACAACCTCCTGGCTTCGTAGATCATACCAGACCAGACTTTGTTTATAAGCTTGACAAAAGCTTTGTATGGTCTAAAACAAGCCCCAGAGCTTGGTATGATACTTTGTCCAAGTTTTTAATTAATCATGATTTTGTTATTGGCTCTGTAGATAAGACATTGTTTAAATTTTTAAGAAAGATCATGTCTTGTTAGTACAGATTTATGTCGATGACATTATTTTTGGCTAAACTAATCCGAACCTTTGCGAAAAATTTTCCAAGCTTATGCAGGACAAGTTCGAGATGAGTGTGAAAACCCAAAAAAAAAATCTCAGATCTCTACCGGTCAAAGCAGACCTCTCCTGGTCAAAAAAGATCTCTCCCGATCAACTCAGATCCCTGTCGGTCAACTCAGATCTCTCATGGTCAAAACAGATCTCTCCCGGTCAACTCAGATTCGTCGGTCAACTCAGATCTCTCTTGGTCAACAGAAATCTGTACAGTCAGCAGTGAACAGAAATCTGTACAATCAGCAGTCAACAGAAATCTGTAGTCAGCAGTCAACTCAGTAGTAAACTCAGCAGTCAACTCAGATTTGATGACGGAAATTCAGATTTCTCCGAATGAATTCAGACCTCTCCAAATTCAGATTTCTCCATTCAGACTTCATAACAAAAAATTCAGATTTTTGGCTCACGAATTCCAGCAAGTTTTCTGCATGCGTACAGGCCAGATTTCTCGATTTAACCGACAAATTAGGAGGATTTATGGCCAATTACACCTCTTAATTCAAGGGATTAAATCTTGCATTCGTAACAGCCATTTTATGGCCATAAAAGCAGGAATTGAAGGATGACATTAATGGTAGACTGTCAGACTGTCTTTCCCCTCACCTATAAATACTCGGCTGTACCTTAGAATTTTATACACACTTTCGAAGCTCCTCAGTAAGAAAAGCAGCAATTCTTCATGCCGAAGTCCTGCAGAAATTCTGCCAGAATTCACAGTTGAAATCTTGCGCCAGTTGTGAGCCAACTCTGTGCGAAACTGATCAGAGTTCGTGCTACCAGACTTCATCCAAAAATTCAGATTTCGCACCTTGCACCAGCACAAATTTCAGATTTCTGTAAGTGGGCTTTTGCTAAGTAAATATATTCGATTGATATATATATTATTCTAGTTAAAAATTCAGTTTTGAACCTACTATTCGAGCACTATTTTAATTCAGATTTCTGCTTCGTTCAAACTCTGTTTTTGCACTGATTTTACTGTCGTAATATGGGTCTACGGAATATTCCGTACTCTGGGTTACGTGAACCTCATGGCTTCGACCCCTTAGAGGAGTAAAAATTAGGGACTTATCAGTAAACCATAGACACGAAGTTATTATCAGTGTCGTTCCATTATGTTATGTCTGTTCTGTTATGCTCTGTTATGCTCTGTTACGCTCTGTTATGCTCTGTTATGAGATCTGTTATTCAGTATATGTATATGTATAATTGTTATGCTCGAATGGTATCCCCCACTTGCTGAGTGTTTCCCCAAACACTCACCCCTTACTTCTCCACCCAGATAACAATGAAGAACAGGTTGAAGAAGAGGAACAAGAGCAGTTCTGGGGCTGGTGAAGATTCAGTTCTGTTAATGTAATTTATTTAATTTTTCGCTTCTGCACTCTGTTATTCAGACTTTGTTTTCAGATGTAAAACAGTTATATTTCGGTTATGTAATAGACTGGTTTGAGCTATGCTATGTGGCTTAATGTTTTACAATTTTATAATTGTTTAATATTGCCGATGTCTTGAGTCTCGGGGCATGACATTTTAGTGGTATCAGAGCTCACCTTTGTTCATAATCCAGCTGGGAGACCAAATCTGAAATTTTCAAGGTCCAGGATGAATTTTCAGATTTTGGCGAAAGACCAGTGCTACCCCTCCGAAAACACGTTTTTGCCATTGTTGGAAATATTTGAAAATGCAATAACTTTTTGGTGCAGGACTCCGATTTCAGTTCCGTCAACTGTTCTGTAATCCCTATGGTTAGTACTTTCAGTTTATGGAATAACCTCACGACTTTCTATTTTTGGAAATATCCTCGATTTTAGGAAATGGCCCCCTCAGTTCCCCGTACCCGTGCTGCTGCTGCCATTCGCATGAAACAGATTGCCCTTGACAATCAAAGCCGCATGATTAGGCGCCTTAGAACCCAACTAGCAACCGCAAGCGAGAGGCGGATGCTATCAAGGAAGAGCACAAGGCAAACCAAATAGCATTAGAAGCCTCACACAAGGTCATCACCGGACTTACTGAAATAGGCCTTAGTATGTCTAAGAAGATCGAAAGAATGAAGGCAAAGAAGCAAAATGCTAGAGAGAACCATATGGTGTGCCATCAAAACTTTCAGGCTCGTATTCAAGAATTCGAAGACTCGATGCAAGCACAACACCTAATCATCGAGGCCCTGGTAGAGGAGAATGATGGTTTACTCCAAAAAATCCAAGGTCTGTAAGAAGCTAACGGTGACCCTGCTCCATTTGATGATGAATGGGAGGAAGAACCGGTAGAACAACCGGAAGAGGAAGAGATTGAGGATATTCCTTTGGGCGAAGGAGAGATAGATGATGAATAGGAAATAGCTTTGTATTCAATTCATCTTTCTATTCAAATAAATTGCTTAGCCCTTCATGATATCTTATTCTCGACCTTTCACATTTATACGCCTTCATTCTTAGTATAGCTTTCCTATGGCAGAATATGGCTGGAGACCGTAGAAGTGATAGAAACAATGCAGGTGAAGGACCCTCCAACCCCAATTCGGGAGGTGGTCTTAGTAGAGAAGACCTGATGGCAATTGCTACCTTAGTTGCCACGACTCTGCAAGGGTTGGTTAACACCAACAACAACAACCAAGCTCTCCTCCTCCCCCTCCATCTCATGGGACGAAGTTCTACTATGAGTCCCTCCGTAAGAACAAAGCCCCCACCTTCGATGGGAGCCATGACCCAGAAGTTGCCCAGACGTGGATGAAGAACATCGAAATGCAACTTCGAATACTGGAGGTTCCAGACGCGTTCAAAGTGGATGTTGTAACACCACTCCTCGACAGCAAAGCTGGGAAATGGTGGGAAGCAGTTGAGCCCACCATGACAGCAAATGGACAAAGTACGTGGCAAAGGTTTCGGGAAGCATTCTTGAAACAATATTTTCCCATGAAAATCAGAATGCAACGGCTTAGCGAGTTTGAAACCTTCACTCAGACCGTAGATATGTCGGTAGTAGAGTATACCTCCAAGTTCAATTCATTGGGCACCTATGTCCCAACGATCATGGCGGATAATGCTCTAAAGATGCACCGATACAAGAAGGGTCTGAACAGCCGTATCCAGTCAGCCCTTGCAGTCTACCAAGCCACGAGTCTTGAAGACTTAATGGGAGCTGCAATCCAAGCAGAGACTGACATAAAGAGGCGGGAAGCTGACAACAAGAATAAACGCCCCTTCAATGCTCAAACTTCACACGGTGGGCCTAAGAACAAGCGGCCAAACCTCAACAACCGTGGCTCAGCACCCACACCGAATAACAAGACGTTGCCAACTTGCTCCTCCTACGGCCAACGTCATAGCGGAGACTGTCGCAAGCAGAGTGGTGCATGATTTAAGTGTGGGAAGTTATGCCGCCGAATTGCGGATTTTCCGGAGAACCAAAGTCCAAAGGCTGGATCGAACAATACGGCTCCGAACAAGCCAAAACCCAGGGAGGATAAACCCAATGCTCGGGTTTTCGCAATGACACAAGAAGAAGCGGAAGACGCCAGCGACGTGTTGGCAGGTACCATTTTTATCAACAAGATTCCTGCTTATGTGTTGTTTGATTGTGGTGCTACCCATTCATTCGTATCTAGGAGATTTGCTAAGAAGTTAGGGCTAGAGCCTGAAATTCTATGTGAACCCTATAGAGTAGCAACTCCTACCAACGTTACCATTGAAACACATAAGATCCACCGGGATTGTGAAATGTCCATAAACGGCCGTTCATTCTCTGCAAATCTGATACAACTCAACATGGTAGAGTTCGATGCCATCTTAGGAATGGATTGGCTATCTAAGCACCATGCATTTCCTGCGTTATGTGTTGTTTGATTGTGGTGCTACCCATTCATTCGTATCTAGGAGATTTGCTAAGAAGTTAGGGCTAGAGCCTGAAATTCTATGTGAACCCTATAGAGTAGCAACTCCTACCAACGTTACCATTGAAACACATAAGATCCACCGGGATTGTGAAATGTCCATAAACGGCCGTTCATTCTCTGCAAATCTGATACAACTCAACATGGTAGAGTTCGATGCCATCTTAGGAATGGATTGGCTATCTAAGCACCATGCATTAGTAGATTTCCGAGGTAAGAGCGTGAAGCTCCAAACCCTCGATCAGGAAGAGTTGATATATTATGGCAAGAACAAGGAACGAAAGTCCCTACTTTCTGCTGCCCAAGCATGGACGGCCATGAAGTCAGGAGAAGAAGTTTTCTTGGCTATGATCCATGAAGTAAATGAAGGAGACGAGCTCAAGATAGAAGACATCCCAGTGGCACAAGAGTTCACAGATGTGTTTCCAGACGACTTACCTGGAAAAGTGCCTGACAGGGAAATTGAGTTCAAAATCAACCTAGTGCCAGGGTCGGCCCCAATCTCCAAGGCACCCTATCGAATGGCACCTGCTGAACTCAAGGAGCTCAAGGACCAACTACAAGAACTACTAGACAAAAAGCAGATGAGACCCAGTGTGTCACCTTGGGAGCTCCAGTATTATTCGTCAAAAATAAGGACGGAACTATGAGATTGTGTATCGACTATAGAGAGTTGAACAAGATCACAATCAAGAATAATTATCCTCTCCCAAGAATTGACGACCTCTTTGATCAACTCAAGGGAGCTACAACCTTCTCCAAGTTGGATTTGAGGTCAGGTTATCACCAGCTAAAGATCAAGGCTGAGGATGTTCCTAAAACTGCATTTAAGACAAGGTATGGTCATTACGAATTCACAGTTATGCCATTTGGTCTAACCAACGCACCAGCGGCCTTCATGGACCTCATGAACCGCGTGTTCAAGCTGTTCCTCGACAAATTTGTGGTGGTGTTCATAGATGATATACTCGTTATTCATCAAGTGAGGAAGACCACAAGGAACATCTCCGAATTACTCTCCAAACTCTACGAGAGAAACAACTGTACGCCAAATTCAAGAAGTGCGAATTCTGGCTGAAGAGTGTGGCATTCCTAGGCCATATAATCTCCGAAGCAGACGTATCAGTGGATCCTAAGAAGGTAGAAGCCATCATGGACTGGCCTGCACCTAAGGCAGTGACAGAAGTTAGAAGCTTCTTAGGATTGGCCGGCTATTATCGAAAGTTCGTAGAAGGCTTCTCTTCCATTCGCCTTACCACTCACTAGGCTCACCTAGAAGAACTCCAAGTTCAACTGGAACGAAGAATGTGAGACAATCTTCGAAACTTTAAAGACAAAGCTTGTGTCTGCCCCTGTTCTGACGCTATCCGTGGGAGACAAAAGCTTCACCATCTACAGCGATGCATCGAAGGAAGGACTAGGGTGTGTACTCATGCAAGATGGCAAAGTAATTGCTTATGCCTCAAGGCAACTGAAGACGCATGAACGCAACTACCCAACCCATGATTTAGAGCTAGCTGCGGTAGTTTTTGCTCTAAAGATTTGGCGACACTATATCTACGGGGCAAAGTACGAAGTATTCACCGACCATCAAAGTCTCAAGTACATATTCACTCAGAAGGAATTGAATTTGAGACAAAGGAGACGGCTCGAGCTGTTAAAGGACTAGACTTGACAATAAACTACCACCCTGGAAAGGCAAATAAGGTAGCTGATGCGTTAAGTCTGAAGAACATGAGCAAGGTGATACTATCTTCAGCCTCAGCCCAACCATGCCTTAGAGAACTGGTCAAGCTAAAACAGGATCAAGACCCCAGCTTGATGAGGCTGAAAGAACAAATCAAGGAATGGAAAATGACTGCATTCTGAACAGACCAAGATGGGATTCTTTGGATGAACGGACAACTATGTGTACCGGACGTTGATAACCTCCGCCAGGAAGTGATGTCTGAAGCACATAAATCCAAATTTTCAGTACACCCAGGAAGTACAAAGATGTATAGAGGTTTGAAAGAACACTTCTGGTGGAATGGGATGAAAAAGGATGTTGCTGATTTTGTTGCTAGATGCCACGTATGCCAACAAGTCAAGGCAAAACATCAAGGACCTGGAGGATTGTTACAACCACTGTAAATTCCAGAATGGAAGTGGGAAAACATATCCATGGACTTTGTAGTTGGTCTACCGAAGACAAGATTGGGCCACGATGGAATATGGTTAATCGTGGATAGGTTAACAAAATCCGTGCACTTTCTGCTTGTCCGAATGAACTACGGCTTGGATAAGCTAGCT
>KV012875.1:73922-121903 GCA_001598015.1 Dorcoceras hygrometricum
GTTTTGGAAACTGAGTAGATCGGTCCGATCAGATCGTCGATCGGAATTATGATGAAGCCACGGTGATTTAAATGAACCGAATGTTCATATGGACATGGGCTTGACCCAAGTCCATTGGGCCGGTTCAAGCCCATGTATGTTTTAAATACTAGACTTGGTCAAAAATTATTTTCACAATTCATAATATTCAGTTTTGGAAACTGAGTAGATCGGTCCGATCAGATCGTCGATCGGAATTATGATGAAGCCACGGTGATTTAAATGAACCGAATGTTCATATGGACATGGGCTTGACCCAAGTCCATTGGGCCGGTTCAAGCCCATGTATGTTTTAAATACTAGACTTGGTCTAGGGCTAGAACACAACATAACATCACACACCAAACCCTAGCCTCCATCTTGAGCGCCGCCCCTCCCTCTCCCACACGACCCATTGCGCCGCCGCCGTGCCGCCGCCGTGTGCCGCCGCCTTCGTGGTTGGACTTGTTCCGACCACCACGACGAGGAGATTCCGTTCGTGCCAAATTCGTCAAGCCTTCTAGTGTAGGCTGACGAAGGAGTCGTGTTACCGGTCGTGGACCTGATTAGGAGGATCTACTGCCGCCTACCGCGAAGAGCCAGATTCCCTGTTAATTTGGTTGGAGCCAGGCGCCTAGACGCCAGCAAGGTAGCATTCGATAAAACATCCTATGTATGTTTTATGATTTGATTTATATGTATTGAATGATTTCCGGGGCAATTTTTAAACTTCCGCTGCACCCCCGGGAAACGGGATCCGGATCCGCCATTGTCGCCAACACAATAGCTACCACAGCAGTATTGGAATGGCACCCTTTGAAGTCCTCTATGGACGGAAATGTCGATCACCGCTGTATTGGGACGAAGTTGGAGAAAAGGCTATCTCAGGACCAGAACTTGTACAAGAGACAATAAAAAATGTAGCCATTATAAAAGATAGACTGAAGGCAGCCCAGGATCGACAGAAAAGCTGGGCAGATTTAAAGAGAAGACCCTTGGCCTTCGAGGTAGGTGAAAAAGTGTATCTCAATGTTTCACCAATGAAAGGAGTAGTCCGATTCGATAAGGCCGGAAAACTAAACCCCCGATATGTCAGACCATTTTAAATATTGGAAAGAGTGGGAACACTTGCCTACAGACTGACCTTACCACCCAGTATGTCAAGAATCCACAATGTCTTCCATGTCTCACAACTGAGGAGGTACATCTTGGATTCTAGCCACGTTCTTGATGAAGAGCCACTCCTCGTGAAGGAACTTTGAACCAGGGACTGAGCTATGAAGAAGTCCCAATTCGAATCGTGGATACAAAGGATCAAGTTCTTAGACGAAGAACAATTCCGTATGTTAAAGTCCAATGGTCCAACCACACCGAGAGAGAAGCCACATGGGAAAAGGAAGAGAAGATGCGCAGCCAATATCCCTACCTTTTCGAAAATCAAGGTGACCAAAGTTTCGAGGACGAAACTTATTTTAAGGAGGGAGGGATGTGAAAACCCAAAAAAAAATCTCAGATCTCCCGATCAAAGCAGACCTCTCCTGGTCAAAACAGATCTCTCCCGGTCAACTCAGATCCCTGTCGGTCAACTCAGATCTCTCATGGTCAAAACAAATCTCTCCCGACAACTCAGATTTGTCGATCAACTCAGATCTCTCTTGGTCAACAGAAATCTGTACAGTCAGCAGTCAACAGAAATCTGTATAGTCAGCAGTCAACAGAAATCTGTACAGTCAACAGTCAACGGAAATCTGTAGTCAGCAGTCAACTCAGCTTTGACGACGGAAAATTCAGATTTCTCCGACTGAATTCAGACCTCTCCAAATTCAGATTTCTCCACGAAAATTCAGACTTCACAACAAAAATTCAGATTTTTGGCTCACGAATTCCAGCAAGTTTTCTGCACGCGTACAGGCCAGATTTCTCGATTTTAACCGACAAATTAGGAGGATTTATGGCCAATTACACCTCTTAATTCAAGCAAGTTTTCTTATTTTAGAAACATTTTAGGCTCCTGGATATGTCTTGATTGTGTTTTGCATGCATATGTTCAGGGGGAACAAAATAATTCAAACAGATAATGCCAAAGTCTGCTTTTGTCCCCGAGCTGGTCAGCTTCGTGCTGATCTGGTCTAGCTTAGGAACATACAAGTGTGATATTATCATGGTGTTTGAGTTAATTTTTGTTTCCGCGCTGCTATATTAAATCGAACGGTTGAGATTGGTTTGTATTTTAAAACTCTTTTTAATCAGACAGTAATCTTCTTAGAATTTCAAATGTCTTTTAAATCTCAGGATGACTCGTGTCCATTAGAACCATTCTATCTCCTCGTTCGTACATAAAACCTTTCTCTATCTATTTTTCAGCACACTTTCATATCTTCCAAGCATTCACGCATTTTCTTGCAATCTTTCGCAATCTCTTTTCGATTATTCTCAAATTACCTAACCTTCAATCCACGAAATGGCTGCTTCCCTGTCTATTAACACTCTGCAGGTTAACTTTGAGCTTGTGCTCGGCATGGAGCACACTGGGATGGTGAAAATGTTCAAGACTCTAGAGGAAACAGGGCTGAAGAGATTTCTGGATGTTTCGGGTTCAGTTTTGTAAGGGGTTGTGATGGAGTTTCCACCAATGCGAAGGTCATAGCTGGCACGATTTTGAGTTTCGTAGCCAATAGGAAAATGGTTATAACTAGAGAGGTTTTTGCGAGGTGTTTGGACTTCCAACAGAGGGGATGGTTGGTTTTATTGATCTTCCTGCCCAGGCAGTGGCGGAGATGAGAATTGTGAGACCCGGAAGATTTGTGGATTAATTAAGTTAATTAATCGGGTTTGGTATAGACTAGATCTGGAGTGAACAGATCTGGGATGGATCAGCTTTGAGTTGGTATGCTTGGTGAGCGTATCGGGTTTCTATAATTGTGTATTGGAATCAGTTCTTGATAGTGTTATAGTTTTGCGTGGTAGTAGGCAGATTTGGGGAGTTGAGAAGTGCTGGTTGGTGACTTTGGCTTTGGTGCTGGTAGATGGTAACCGGCGTGGGTGGTCAAATCCGATTATCGAAAGCCATGCTGGGAACGCTGGTTGAATATCCTGTACGGGTAGCGAAACGCAGTCGTTTGGAAAGAAACCAGATTTGAGAGCGTAAGTTGTTAGCACTGTGTGAACCGGCCTGGTTCATGGGTCTGGTGTGGACCGGTTTTGGGTTGTTTAGACCGGAAGGCAGTGCGATGTCGTTTTGGGTAGCATTGAACGCTGGTCAGTGCTGATGTCAGATATGGTCATTCGGATCTAAGTGTTTTGGTTAGGAGCGATGCGACGCCGTTTAGAGAGACACGTGTATGAATTAGTTGGATTGTGGTGTGACGTCGTTTGGTAATAGCACGGTGGTTTAGCGTATGGTACAGATCTGGAGTGGTACTCAGATCTGAGTGGTATCATCTTTGAGGCAGTGTTGTCGGTGGTTACTGTTCATCAGATTTGGGAAACTTAAGTTGTATATATAGAAGACTTTGACCATTCAAACGCTATATTTTTCCCCAAAACTTAGAAATATTTCCCGTAACCTTACTCTATCGCGATACCCTAGTTACTGTTCACCGAACCTTATCTTCTCCGATTGCCGGTGGTAGAAAGCTCAGATTGGAGCAAGAGTGGTAGCATTGGATTCCTCTTGCCAAGGCGTCTCTTCTTATACCTCTTTCAAAGGCTTGAGTTAAGCTGGAAGAAGATCGCGAAAGGAGCTACCTTGTGTCGTCTGTTAGCATTTTGGTGGATTTGTTTTTCCGTTCAGGTAGTGCTTTCATGTAAGAGCTAGATCCTCCCTTATGCTTCGTTTAGAGCTGTCTGTTGTGCTAGAAGGGGAGCTGGTGGAGCTCGTAGCTCCCAGTTCGTAGTTCTATGCTACTGTACCTCAGTTTTGTGATTGTTGTTTGGCCAAGCAGGTGGCAGATTTGAGTTGCTCTAGACTTTGTTGTGGTAATTGTAGCTCAGAAATCTAAGGTACGGATTTGAGCATGTATTACAGCTTTGAGATATGCATGGATATATGTGTATCTGCTGGTATGTGGTACAGTGTATGCTATTGTGTTGATTGTTGCAAGCTGTTGCATTTGCATACATGCATTTCACTTTTGGAGCTCAGATCTTGTTAGCCGTTCTTTGCTATGCTAATCTGTGAGTACCAGGATGATTATATTGAGGACGAGCGGCAATACCGAGCTCCTCATCTCCCTGCTGGGTTATTGTTAGCCGCTATGAGCCGAGTGGATAGCTACCACATCTCATGAGTTGGGCAACAGCAAGTTGAGTGATCTGTTATGCATCTGGTACCGTGTGTTGGGACGAGTGGATAGCTACCATGCTCTCACACACATCATGGCCACTATATTCCATTCGATTGTATCAGTTGTTGAGCTGTTCTTGAGTTCATTTGGCTCCCTGCTTTGGTTGTAGCCTACGGCGATGGTTTTCTGCTGTTCTCATGCATAACACGTGCATTTATATCTGTTGCTATCTACATGTTGTTTATGTTGCTCTACGTACTGGGGTTTGACCCCATGTCCCTATGGGGCTGGTTGTTTTGCATGTTTATGTGTTGTTCAGGTTACCATGGTTTCTCAGCTGGTCGTGGAGATGATTCAGCTGGCGGTGCCCCAGGAGGTGAATAGAGTGTCCCTGTTATGTATATTAATTATGTTAGGCAGTAGAGCAGCCTCCGGGGAATACCCCGGAAGGATGTGATGTTCTATTGTTGATTTGGGATGTACCCTGTTAGGGAGTCACTCTATGCTTGTATTTGTTATTGTATCTGCTATTGTTGTTTTTCGGTTGTTGTAAAACAAATATTTTGAATATCGTTGTATTTTAAGGTATGATTTTCTACGTCAGGCCAAAACGAAAAATTTTAGCCACTTTTTAATTGCTTCCACTATCGTTTATTGTGTGCTTAATCTCTGTGTTGTGCACCGGGCCTGACATTTTTGGTATCAGAGCTTAAACTGGGATAAGCTCGAATTCTTTCGATCACACTTGAGTCTAGGCACTTTGTTGCTTGTTGCATGTGCTTGACTATGTGATATATGTGCTGTGTGATCTTACTGTATTAGTGTTTGCCTAGATGCCGCCTAGACCCTACCAGATAGATTCCGGCAGAATCTGAGGGTTAGAATGAGGAGATTCAGTGTAGTGCTCCTGTTTGTAGACGTGCTAGGCAGGTTGAGGATGAGGTTGATGTGCTGGCAGCCCGTGTGGATGAGATGGAATTGATCATGGCGAGGTTTCAGCGTATGAATCCTCAGACTTTTGATGGTGACGAGAGTAGTTTTGATGTTGAGTCCTGGCTGCAGCTATATTACCGGACTGTTTGATAGAGTGCGCTATGATGATGAGTGCAGACTGAGTTTGGCGACCTTTCGGCTGAGGAAGAATGCAGAGCGATGGTGGAGAGGTGCTTCACGTACTCTCGAGTAGACTGGTGCAGGGATTACTTGCGATAGTTTCTGTACGACGTTCCGTCAGGAGTATGTTCCGAAGTCTTATGTGAATGCCCGGGAGCGTGAGTTTGACAGTTTGGTTCAGGGAACCATGTCGATGGGAGAGTATGCTCGAAGGTTTTCTTCTCTTCTTGCCTACGTTCCTCATGTGTCTGGCTGAGAGAGGGCGAAGAGTAACCTGTTCTTGGAAGGGCTAAATTATGATTTGTACTCCTTGGTGTTGACGAGTTCACCTACCAGTTATGCGAATGCGGTGGACAAGGCAATGGACATCGAGTAAGGGCTACGGAACCACAGGTCTCGGGTTCAGCCTCCAGCATTGCCAGGTTCACGTCCAATGTTCCAGGGGCGCAACCTCCCCAGTTTCCCCAGTCATCTCAGCAGCAGCCCCAGCAGTCAGCGCAACAGTCTGGGCGCCACAGGTTTAGGCCTCGTGGCCATCAGTTTAAAAGAAGCAGGATTCTAGTTCTTTTGGCTTCGGTAGTTCGAGCAGCAGTAGTAGCCCTAGGGCTATCTTCTGTGGTCAGTTTGGTGGAAACACCCCTCGACGCAGTGTACAGGGGTTCAGGGTGCTTGCAATAATTGTGGGCAATATGGACATTTTGCGAGAGTGTGTCCATTGGCTGGATCTCAGCACACCGCAGACCCACCGCAGGATCGTTCTGATGGGTCGTCTAGAGGTCGTTCTTTTCTTGTTCCGTAGCCGAGGGTAGGGGAGACTCAGTATAGGCCGTTCCAGCAGCCTGGTCCTTCGCGATTTGGACAGTCTTTCCAGCCTCAGTTCTCAGGACCTCAGCATGCCCAGGTGAATGCCATGACGAGGGAGCAAGCTGAAGGCACGCCAGGAGGAGTGATTGCAGGTACTTGTATTGTCTTTCATTTGCACGTGTATTGTTTGATACTGGAGCATCACATTCGTTTATAGCTGATGCATTTGTGGTTGAACATGGTTTGCATACCACTTCTTTATGTGATGTTGTTTCTGTTGCGACTCCTGTCGGTGCGAGCCTGTTCTCCCAAGAGATTTTGTTGAATGGCATTCTTAGGTTTGGTGAGAACGTGTTGGTAGCGAACCTTATTCGTATGGTGATGTGGATTTCGATTGCATTGTTGGAATGGACGTGTTGTCTAGCTATAGGGCCACCGTGGATTGTTTCTATGGCATTGTGCGTTTTCGGCCCCAGTATGGCGAGAAGTGGAACTTTTATGGCCTCGATTCCCAATCGAAGATTGCGTTGATCTCTGCGATGGAGATGTTTAGCCTTATGTCGTTGGAGAATGCTGGAATCATGATCTATGCTATGGACGCATCCTTTTCGTCGTGTGTGGAGCTTAGCGATATCCTCGTTGCTCGAGATTTCCCTGATGTGTTTCCCGAGGAGATTCTTGGCTTTCCTCCAAGAAGGGAGATCGACTTCAGCATTGAGTTGGTAGCTGGTACAACTCCGATTTTGCGAACCCCTTATAGTTTAGCGCCAGCCGAGTTGAGGGAGCTGAAAGTACAACTTAGTGATTTGCTGGAGAAAGGTTTTATTCGACCGAGCATGTCACCGTGGGGATCTCCTATCTTTTTTGTGAAGAAGAAGGATGGTTCAATGAGGATGTGTATTAATTTAGGCAACTGAATAAGGCTACAGTGAAAAATAAGTACCCTTTACCGAGGATCGATGACTTGTTTGATCAGCTTCAGGGTTCAGCGGTGTACTATAAGATCGATTTATGTTCGGGGTGCCATCAGTTGCGTATTCGAGAGGAAGATGTTGCGAAAACTGCGTTTCGTACGAGGTATGGGCATTACGAGTTTTTGTTATACCTTTTGGTTTGACAAATTCTCCTGCAGTTTTCATGTATTTGATAAATCGAGTCTTTCGAGAGTTCATAGATAAGTTTGTGATTGTGTTCATCGATGACATCTTGGTGTACTCGAAGACTCCGATGCAGCACAAAGAGCATTTGAGGTTGGTTCTCCAAACACTACGAGACTCGCAGCTATATGCTAAGTTTTCCAAATGCGAGTTTTGGTTAAATAGAGTAGTGTATTTGAGTCATGTCATTTCAGTCAATGAATTGTCTGTTGATCCCAGTAAGGTAGAGGCTGTTGTGAACTGGGAGCGTCCCAAGAATGTATCTGAGATTCGTAGCTTTTTGGGATTGGCTAGCTATTATCGTCGCTTTATCGAGGGATTTTCTAGTATAGCTAAGCTTATGACGCAGTTGACCCAGAAAGACAAGAGATTTGTTTGGACGGAGCAATGCGAGAATAGCTTCCAACTGCTTAAAGAGAAGCTAACTACAGCGCCATGTTAGCGTTACCTTCGGGTTCATGTGGTTTTGTGGTTTGTTCAGATGCTTCGCTAAATGGATTGGTTTTGTGTTTTGATGCAGAATGGTCGAGTCATTGAGTATGCCTCTCGTCAGTTGAAATCGCATACCCAGTTCATGACTTGGAGTTGGCAGCAGTGGTATTTGCCTTGAATATTTGGCGCCACTATCTGTCTGGCGAGCAGTTTGTGGTGTATACGGACCACAAGAGTCTTCAGTATATTTTCTCTCAGCCAGATTTGAACATGAGACAGCGTAGATGGATGGAGCTGCTTAAGGGTTTTGATTATGAGATCCTATCAACCTGGAAAAGTGAATTTAGTTGCTGATGCATTGAGCAGAAAGGCTCAAGTGTCTATGCTTGCTTCTTTACAGATTTCGAAGGTTTATGAGCATCTAAGCACTACTGGTTGGCGTTTTTGCCTAGGTGATGATTATGTTGTGGTGTCATCTTTTCAAGTTGAGCCACAGATTGTTTCGAGTATTAGAGCAGCTCAGAGAACAGATCCATCTATCCATGAATTGAAGTTGAAGGTTAGAGTTGGACAGTTGAGAGATTATTCTGTCTCATCTGATGGTTGCTTGATGTTTCGTGGCAGGTTCATAGTGTCAAATCTGATTGATTTGAAGGAGGAGATCTTGAGAGAAGCTCACTGTAGTAGACATAGTATCCATCCTGGTTCAAGGAAGATGTACCATGCCTTGAAGCGGCACTATTGGTGGGCAGGTTTGAAGAGCGATGTTGCTAGTTTTGTCGCTTGTTGTCTGAACTGCCAGCAAGTTAAGGCAGAAAGGATGAGACCTGGTGGTATATTACAGAGTTTAGAAGTGCCCCAATGGAATTGGGACACGTGGATATGGATTTTGTAACGCATTTGCCTCGTTCCAGCAGAGTTTGTGATGCTATTTGGGTTGTTATAGACAGACATTCGAAGTCTGCTCACTTCATTCCCTACAATATGACGTATTCTTTGAAGAAAATGGTGAAGTATACATAGATTTCGTGGTGCGACTGCATGGTGTGCCTATGTCCATTGTTTCAGATCGAGATCCGAGGTTTACTTCCAGATTCTGAAAGAGTTTACAAACAGCTTTGGGCACCATATTGGCTGTGAGTACTACTTATCATCCCCAAACCGATGACCAATCTGAGAGGACTATCCAGACTTTGGAGGATATGTTGAGAGATGTGGTGATGGATTTCAGTGGTAGCTGGCAAGATTCATTGTCTTTGGTTGAGTTTTCGTATAATAACAGCTATTAGGTGACAATTGGAATGGCACCATTTGAAGCATTGTATGGTAGGAAGTGCAGATCGTCAATCTGTTGGGAAGAAGTAGGGGAGAGGCAGCTGTCTTCTCCAGAATTTGTGCAGCAGATGAGAGAGCAAGTAGATCTGATTCGACAGCGTATGAAAGCTGAACAAGATCGCCAAGCTAGCTATGCGAATCGCAGGCGTAGGCCTTTGGAATTTCAGGTTGGAGAACTGGTTTTCTTGAAAGTTTCTCCTTTCAGAAGTGTGATGAGATTTGGTCTCAAGGGAAAGTTAGCTCCTCGTTATGTTGGACCTTATGAGATTGTGGAGAGGATCGGTCCTTTGTCTTATCGCTTGTTACTGCCGCCAGATCTGTCCTCATTACATGATGTGTTCATGTGTCTATGTTGAGGAAGTATGAGCCAGATCCTTCTCATGTGTTGCGAACTGACGAGGTGGAGCTGGATCGGACTTTGAGCTATATTGAATATCCCTTGCAGATTTTAGACAGGAAGGAGAAACAGCTCAGGAACAAGACCATTCCTTTGGTGATGGTTCAACGGAGCAAACATGGTAGAGAATAAGATACGTGGGAGTTAGAGGAGAAAATGCAACGTGAATGGCCTCGTCTGTTTGAGTAGATCTTGCATTAACTCCCGTAGCTAGTTTTCTTATTGTGTCTTCCCAGTTATCTTGAACTCTTGGTTAGTAGCCTCTTGTTGCGTGTTAGAGGTTACTGGTTGTTTTGTGCGTAGCGTTATTTTCCAGTGTTGGTTTTCTGTTGAGATTTTGTTCAGTTCTGGAGTTGTTCTTTGATTTCGAGGACGAAATCTTATTTTTAGTGGGGGAGGAATGTGAGACCCGAAAGATTTGTGGATTAATTAAGTTTATTAATCGGGTTTGATATAGACCAGATCTGGTGTGAACAGATCTGGGATGGATCAGCTTTGAGTTGGTATGCTTGGTGAGCGTATCTATAATTGTGTATTGGAATCAGCTCTGGATAGTGGTAGAGTTCTGCGTGGTAGTAGGCAGATTTGGGGAGTTGAGAAATGCTGGTTGGTGGCTTCAGCTTTGTTGCTGGTCGATGGTAATTGGCGTGGGTGGTCAAATCTGGTTATCGTAAGCCATGCTGGGAACGCTGGTTGAATATCCTGCGCGGGTAGCGAAACGCAGTCGTTTGGAAAGAAACCAGATTTGAGATGTGTAAGTTGTTAACCGGCCTGGTTCAGGGGTTTGGTGTGGACCGGTTTCGGGTTGTTTAGGAAGGCAGTGCGATGTCGTTTTGGGTAGCAGTGAACGCGGGTCAGTGCTGGTGTCAGATCTGGTCATTCGGATCTGAGTGTTTTGGTTAGGAGCGATGTGACGTCGTTTAGAGAGACACGTGTATGAATTAGTTGGATTGTGGTGCGACGTCGTCTGGTAGTAGCGCGCTGGTTTAGCGTATGGTCCAGATCTGGAGTGGTACTCAGATCTGAATGGGTATCAGCTTTGAGCCAGTGTTGTCGGTGGTTACTGTTCATCAGATTTGGGAAACTTAAGTTGTATATATAGAAGACTTTGACCATTCGAACGCGATATTTTTCCCCAGCACATAGAAAATTTCCCGTAACCTTACTCTGTCGTGATAACCTAGTTACTGTTCACCGAACCTTATCTTCTCTGATTGCCGGCGGTAGAAGGCTCAGATTGGAGCAAGAGTGGTAGCGTTGGATTCCTCTTGCCAAGGCGTCTCTTCTTATACCTCTTTCGAAGGCTTGAGTTAAGCTGGAAGAATATCTCGAAAGAAGCTACCTTGTGCTGTCTGTTAGCATTTCGGCGGATTTGCTTTTCTGTTCAGGTAGTGCTTTCAAGTAAGAGCTAGATCCTCCCTTATGCTTAGTTTAGAGCTGTCTGTTGTGCTAGAAGGGTAGGATAAAGCTGGTGGAGCTCGTATCTCTCAGTTCGTAGTTCTGTGCTACTGTCCCTGAGTTTTGTTGTTGTTGTTTGGCCAAGAAGGTGGCAGATTTGAGTTGCTCGGGACTTTGTTGTGATAATTGTAGCTTAGAAAGCTAAGGTACGGATTTGAGCGTGTATTACAGCTTTGAGATAGGCATGGATATATGTGTATGTCTGTTGGTATGTGGTATAGTGTATGCTATTGTGTTGATTGTTGCATTTACATACACCCATTTCACTTTTGGAGCTCAGATCTTGTTAGCGGTTCTGTAGCTTAGAAAGCTAAGGTACGGATTTGAGCGTGTATTACAGCTTTGAGATAGGCATGGATATATGTGTATGTCTGTTGGTATGTGGTATAGTGTATGCTATTGTGTTGATTGTTGCATTTACATACACCCATTTCACTTTTGGAGCTCAGATCTTGTTAGCGGTTCTTTGCTATGCTAATCTGTGAGTACCAGGTTGCTTATATTGAGGACGAGCGGCAATACCGTGCTCATCATCTCCTCGTTGGGTTATTGTTAGTCGCTATGAACCGAGTGGATAGCTACCACATCTCATGAGTTGGGCAACAGCAGGTTGAGTGATCTGTTATGCATCTGGTACCGTGTGTTGGGACGAGTGGATAGCTACCATGCTCTCACACACATCGTGGCCACTATCTTCTATTCGATTGTATCAGTTGCTGAGCTGTTCTTGAGTTCATTTGGCTCCCTGTTTTGGTTGTAGCCTGCGACGATGGTTTTCTGTTGTTCTCATACATATCACGTGCATTTATATCTGTTGCTATCTACATGTTGTTTATGTTGCTCTCCGTACTGAGGTTTGACCCCATGTCCCTCTGGGGCTGGTTGTTTTGCCTATTTATGTGTTGTTCAGGTTACCATGGTTTTTCAGCTGGTCGTGGAGATGATTCAGCTGGCGGTGCCCCAGGAGGTGGATAGAGTGTCCCAGTTATGTATATTAATTATGTTAGGCAGTAGAACAGACTCCGGGGAATACCCCGGAAGCATGTGATGTTCTATTGTTGATTTTGGATGTACCTTGTTAGGAGTCACTCTATGCTTGTATTTGTTATTGTATCTGTTGTTGTTGGTTTTTGGTTGTTGTAAAATCAATATTTTGAATATCGTTGTATTTTAAAGTATGATTTTCTACGTCAGGCCAAAATGAAATATTTTAGTCACCTTAAATGCTTCCGCTATCATTTATTTCGTGGTTAATCTCTGTGTTATGCACCGGGCCTGACAAGAATGAGTTTCTCAGGTACTGATGTTCCATTTAGAGCACAAAACAAGAAGAAAGAAATAAAGGTGGAATACCGGTTGCTGCATGATATCATGGCCAAGGAACTGTGCGCCAAAGCTGGTCCATTCGATGTGGTGACCAGTGAGAAATTTGACTTGATGGTGGCCAGTAGTGCCGGTTTTAAGGTGAATTGGGCACACGTTCTGTTCCAAACGTTGGTGGCGATGGTGCACACGCCCACAAGGAAGGCTCAAGGATTTGCAGTGCAGATGAGTGTTCTGCTGGAGAAGCTGGTGAAAGCAGACCTCGGGGAGTCTGTCAAGCTGCACCCCTTCAAGGTGTTGAACCACAAGTCTGTTCTCACCTATATGAAGAAGAATCTAGCTGTTGGTCCATCTGGTGAGTCAAGCAAGAAGACAGGTGAAACAGCCAGTGCTGCTGATAGTCTGCAGTCTCTCACTAAGAAGCCGGAGAAGGAGGTTGAAAAGATGAAAAAGAAGGAAAAAGTTGTTTTAGTGAAGAAGCAGGTTGTGGCTGGAAACCAAGCTGCTCCATAGAAGTCCACGTCTGGGACCATCTCAGACGGGGACTCACGCCGTTTGTCCAAACTGGGCATGGTGAACAAAGGTGACGCTGCACCAAAGTGCAAACTGGTTTTGGAGTTTTTAGATTCGTAATCCGCTGTGTCTCTCTGTTGGATCTGTTTTATAGATCAGAATCTAAGTTTTGATTCACACAAAATATGCTACTATTTGACTAACGGCTTTCGTGATATGTGCAGTGCACTTGATTGAAGAAACAGTGATATATCCAAACTGGAACAGTGAGGGGACGCCCAAGATGGTCGAGTTAAGGATATCTTTTCTGATACAGTAAGGGGACGCTCGAGCTGGATCAGCACTGTATTTACCAGGTCAAAGAATATTTCAAGCTGATTGGTAAAGTAGAAGAGCAGTTCAAGCGCAGAATCAAGCAAAGTTGAAGTGCAGCGGATGAAGCACAGAATTGCTCAAGTGCAGATCAAGTGCAGCGCACATGGGCAGTGATTGAGTGTAAAGCCAACGCAATTTCGGAGGCCTAAATGAAGGAGATCGTTTAGGACTATCCACTGAGCAGCTGAGCAGCAAAAAGCAATCAGCTCAGTGGCTCTCAGCAAAGAAAAGAAAACCCGATCAGGGTTCTGGCTCAGCTGGATGATTATGATATGCATGCTGAGGTAGGAGTCGGAAAGCATGAAGAAGGTCGACGCCTGTAAAGACGCAAAGGAGGAAAGACCCTCATAAGAAGCAACCAGCTGGAAGAGAAAACCAGTTGACCAGCTCAGACAAGCGACCTGCTGAGTATGATGAACAAGGTGGCTTCAAGCAGCTCAAGAGAAACAAGAAGAGATCAGCTAGAGACCATCTCGTATAGCAATAGCATATGTCATCAAATATATGAGCTGGTAATCCAAGCTGGTTAAGGTCAAACCAGCTCAGTCAACAAAGCAGAAGTCGTCTGAGTTCAAGAGCAGAAATTAGACAAAACAACAAGCAAAGCGATTTGAATACAAGGCATTACGCAGACTATTTTTCAGTATTCAAATCGATTTGCTGTGGTGTCTTCTCAAAGTACAATGCCCACGTGCTAAAAGCCACATAGCCTTCAGAAGCATTAAATGCAAAGGACACAAAGTACAAGAAGAGAAAACCAGCTGACCAGCTCAGACAAGCGACCTGCTGAGTATGATGAACAAGGTGGCTTCAAGCAGCTCAAGAGCAACAAGAAGAGATCAGCTAGAGACCATCTCGTATAGCAATAGCATATGTCATCAAATATATGAGCTGGTAATCCAAGCTGGTTAAGGTCAAACCAGCTCAGTCAACAAAGCAGAAGTCGTCTGAGTTCAAGAGCAGAAATTAGACAAAACAACAAGCAAAGCGATTTGAATACAAGGCATTACTCAGACTATTTTTCAGTATTCAAATCGATTTGCTGTGGTGTCTTCTCAAAGTACAATGCCCACGTGCTAAAAGCCACATAGCCTTCAGAAGCATTAAATGCAAAGGACACAAAGTACAACCATGCCAGAACATTTTCAGAAGAATTATCAACGGCTGGAAAGATGTGTCCAACGGGCAAAATCTACACAAGGCTATTTATATGAAGAAGACAATGAGCAGTAAGCAGGAGAGCAAGGATGTGCAAATAGAGAGAGCATAGTTGTGTGAAGTCCAAACAGAAAATCAAGAAACGCACAACATTGAACCTGGGAAGACAATGAAAAACCAGCTCGACCTAGGAGCACTTCCCAGGTTGTGTGAGATTTGATTATTGAGAGACTGTGCTTACACTATAAATCTCACACACACACATTCACTCACATTTGAGAGTTGAGCGAAAAATATTAGAGTGAATGTGATTCAATACTCTCCATTGTAGTATTTGGACAGAGACGTTAAACAAGTCTAGTTGTCTTTCGCACTGAGACGTAGAAGTGTATGTATCCTTTCTCACTGAGGCGTAAAAGAAGTGAGTTAGACACACGCAACTTGTGGGCTGGTGTGCAGTGGTGTGGATAGGATTTCTTGCGACTGCGGGTCGTAGGAGTGGGTTGCAGCGGGCGTTGTAATCAAAGTCTTCTAGTGGATCCTTCCCGTTGCGGAAGAAGGGGAGACGTAGGAGATTGAGCTCCGAACTTCCATAAACAAATCAGCGTATCTTTCTTTACTGATTTCAGTATTTGCATACTCACGCATTTCATATTTTTCAAACACATAAAACTGTTTAATCGATTCGAACTTTAGAGTGCAGTTTGAGTTATTTCCGCATGATTCTTTTTCATTACTCAATCTATATCTCGGTGCACATGTATTCAAGAACACTGAGCTATTGCAGCACAAGTTAGGTTAACCAGATCATTCGACTGTGTGTCGAGCTGGTTTTAGCATCTAGCTGGAACCAGCATGTTGAGCGCTTGCTTTGTATCAAGTTGGTTTCAACAACCAGCTGGAACCAGTTTGGTTATCGCAACCCGGCTTCATTGCCTTGCTGAATCCTGCGTCTTATCATTCGATCTGGTTACACCCTCTAAAGTACCGATCATTGTCAAAATAACAAGTATATAGAGGGTAAATCGATCCTAACAAGTGGTATCAGAGCGTGTTGTTCTTGAATAGTGCAATTTCTTCGAAAAATGTTTTTAACATTTTTTAAACTTTTGTTTGCTCTGATAGTCGCTCGAAAGCCTATGCTAAAAATTTTTAAGGCTTTCAAAACTTATTGCATATGGATAGGGGGAGGAATGTCTATTGAATTGCAGAGCAATTTCTCGAAAGGAAAGAGCGGCATCATCTCTTCCGACGAGCTGACGGATTGCGCGAGGTCTGTGGACGCCAAGATCTCTAAGGCGGAGCGAAGCTAAGCCTTAGGGAGAAATGGAAGAGATTCAGTGAATTGAATCTTCTATTGCTCCTCTGGTCCTAATCAATGAGAACTTTTAAGTAGCGTAGATTTTTCAAAATATCATGCATACACAACGTTTTCGACAAAACTGTCTCCCTGTGCGTAATGATTTCATTTCGAAATAAACTTACCCCATGATCTGTTGAGGGGGAGTTTTGTTTAAATATTAAGAGGGAGACAAGATTTCAAACTCTTTTTGATTCCCACAAAAAAGGGGAGAAATATTTTCACACATAAACATACGTGCATATGTTTATTCAGATTTTGTGTAAATCAAAAAGGGGGAGATTGTTGGATTTGTTTTATAGATCAGAATCTAAGTTTTGATTCACACAAATATGCTACTATTTGACTAACGGTTTTCATGATATGTGCAGTGCACTTGATTAAAGAAACAGGGAGATATCCAAACTGAAACAGTGAGGGGACGCCCAAGCTGGTCGAGTTAAGGATATCTTTGCTGATACAGTAAGGGGTCGCCGGAGCTGGATCAGCACTGTCTTTACCAGGTCAAAGAAGATTTCAAGCTGATTGGTAAAGTAGAAGAGCATTTCAAGCACAGAATCAAGCAAAGTTGAAGTGCAGCGGATGAAGCGCAGAATTGCTCAAGTGCAGCGCACAAGGGCGGTGATTGAGTGCGAAGCCAATGCAATTTCGGAGGCCTAAACGAAGGAGCTCGTTTAGGCCTATCCACTGGGCAGCTGAGCAGCAAAAAGCAATCAGCTCGGTAGCTCTCAGTAGAGAAAAAAACCCGATCAGGGTTCTGGCTCAGCTGGATGATTATGAGATGGATGCTGAGGCATGAGTCGGAAAGCATGAAGAAGGTCGACGCCTGTAAAGACGCAAAGGTGGAAAGACCCTCATAAGAAGCAACCAGCTGGAAGAGAAAACCAGTTGAGAGACCGGCTCAGAGAAGCGACCTGCTGAGTATGATGAACAAGGTGGCTTCAAGCAGCTCAAGAGCAGACAAGAAGAGAGCAGCTAGGGACCAGATCGTATAGCAATAGCAGATGTCATCAAATCTACGAGCTGGTAATCCAAGATGGTTAAGGTCAAACCAGCTCAGTCAACAAAGCAGAAGTCGTCTAAGTTCAAGAGCAGAAATTAGACAAAACAACAAGCAAAGCGATTTGAATACAAGGCATTACACAGACTACTTTTCAGTATTCAAATCGATTTGTTGAGATGTCCTCTCAAAGTACAATTCCCACGTGCAAACACAAAGTACAACCATGCCAGAACCTTTTCAAAAGAATTATCAACGGCTGGAAAGATGTGTCCAACGGGCAAAAATCTGCACAAGGCTATTTATATGAAGAAGACAATGAGCAGCAAGCAGAAGAGCAAGGATGCGCAAATAGAGAGAGCGTAGATGTGCGAAGTCAAAACAGAAAATCAAGAAACGCACAACATTGAACCTAGGAAGACAATGAAAAACCAGCTCGACCTAGGATCACTTCCCAGGGTGTGTGAGATTTGATTATTGAGAGACTGTGCTTACACTGTAAATCTCACACACACACATTCACTCACATTTTAGAGTTGAGCGAAAAATATTAGAGTGAATGTAATTCAATACTCTCCATTGTAGTATTTGGACAGAGACGTTAAACCAGTCTAGTTGTCTTTCGCGCTGAGACGTTAAAGAAGTGTATATAGCCTTTCTCACTGAGGCGTAAAAGAAGTGAGTTAGACACACGCAGCCTGCGGGCTGGTGTGCAGTGGTGTGGCTAGGAGTTCTTGCGGCTGCGGGTCGTAGGAGTGGCTTGCAGGGGCATTGTAATCAAATTTTTCTAATGGATCCTTCCCGTTGCGGAAGAAGGGGAGACGTAGGAGATTGAGCTCCGAACTTCCCTAAACAAATCAGCGTATCTTTCTTTACTGATTTCAGTATTTGCATACTCACGCATTGCATATTTTTCAAATGCATAAAACTGTTTAATCGAGCTTTCGAACTTTAGAGTGCAGTTTGAGTTATTTCTGCATAATTCTTGTTCATTACTCAATCTGTATCTCGGTGAACATGTATTCAATAACATTGAGCTATTGCAGCTCAAGTTAGGTTAACGAGATCGTTCGACTGTGTGTTGAGCTGGTTTCAGCATCTAGATTGATGGATCTGTTTTGACAGATCCTGATTAAGTTTTGAATTACACAAAACCTGTTATTGTGTTTCTAACAATTCCACTTAAGTGTGCATATTTTAGGAACGAAGAAGAAGATGAACAGTAGCAGAAGTTTGTCCAGCCGATGGTTCACAATATAAGTTCAGCAGTTGGTTTGGTTTATCATGGAATCGGCAGCTGGATTAGCAATGGAGACGTCCAAAGTTGAGTCAGCTGTTCGTAATCAGGCAGAGGCCAAGTTGAACCAGCTGGAGCATAGTGAATCAGCTGGAACGATATGAACCAGCTGCAAGCGCTAGAAGAGGAAGATGGACCAGCTGGAACATCAAAAGAGAACCAGCTGGAACATCTAAGTGGACCATCGATGATGATGTAATCGGTGACGACATCATGTTCAGCAGATGAAGAAAGATCAGCTGGTGTGAAAGGACCAACTGGAATAGAAGCTAAGAAGAGTCGCAAGCTGGAGCTGGAACGATAAAGATCAGCTGGAGCGCTAAGCGATGATGACATCAGCAGTGTCATCACAATCAGCAGATGAAGAAAGTTCAGCTGGAGCGCTAAGCATAGATGATGTCATCAGCAGTGACATCACAATCAGCAGGAAGATCTATCATCAGAGAGCTTCAACCAGCAGTTGGTGTTTGGAGTTGGCGATAGCAAAACGATGTCGTTCGAATAAGTTGGTACGACAGAGTTTTGCCTTCGCGCTAAGATTCAGCAGATGGTTCTTGCAACGATGGATTCAGCAGAAGCGCAAAGACAAAAGAATTCAGCAGAAGCGCAAAGACAAAAGAATTCAGCAGAGGCGCTAAGATGAAGAAAAGATCAGCTGGAATGATGAGGACCAGCTGGTACATAAAGATGGTTCAGCTGGTGCGTAAAGACAACCAGCTGGTGCAAATCAAATGATGACCAGTTGGAGTGCAAATCAAATGTTAACCAGTAAGCAATAGCTCATCCAGTCGAGAGCTTCAATGAACCAGCTGTTGCTATGCATTCAGTCGCAAGATGTTGTACCAGTCGCAAGCAAGCTTCAGCGCTATGTATCCAGTCGCAGTTATGAATCAGCAGCGAAGCAGTTGACAATTTACGAAGAGTTATCAAAGCTGGATGTCAACAGCTGAGCTCAATTCAAATGGCGAAAACGACAAGAAGCCTGCAAAATAAAAGGACACAAGGACTATTCCCTGTCGGTACTTTACAGAACATATTTGAACGGGAAGAATTTTGTGTCCAACGGTTTGAATTTGAACAGAGGCTTATATACAAAGGAAGCGCCATTGAAGAACATAAGACTCAGAGAGAAAGCTGAAGTCGTGAGAGTTGTTGTTGCACAGAAAAGAAAAATCAAAAGGAGACAACAACGAAAGGGAAGAACACTGGAAGATGAAGCAGTCGACAATCATTTTAGAGAGGAGCTTATTGTAGTGTCGACTGCTGAATCTTCATCAGCTCGTTTAGGAGCATTTTCCTAGTGTGTGAGAAACAGAGAGTTGAGAGCTTCATTGTAAAATCTCACACACAGAGATTCATTCACATCCATTGGTGAATGAATCTCAAAACCATTTCACAACAGGTCCCGTCCAAGCACGATGACGTAAAACTCATGTGTATGTAGTTAGTCACACAGTTGCGGCTGGTGTGCACTGTTGAGTCTAGGAGTCCATACAAGTGTTGCTTGTGTGGGTGGGTGTTTGCAGATGTTCTGTAACCATCAAAGTCTTCTAGTGGAGCCTTCCGAGGTGGAAGAAGGGGAGACGTAGGACATTGAGGTCCGAACTTCCAGAAACAAATATTGTGTATCGTCTTCTTTAAGCTTTCAGCACCTGCATAGTTACTTTAGCATTCTCGCATACGCATAAACAGAATTCAGCACTTGCATTTTATACTTAGCATCGTATACAGTTCAGCACACAAGCACTTGCACAGTTTCGAACAGATTTATGTTGAACATAAATCTGTCTGAATCGTTTTAAAATATTAGGATTCAGTTCTGGTATTTTCCGCATGATTTTTAAATCATACCAGATCTGTCTCCGGTGCTCTTGTGATTTTATGTGTTCAAGAACAAGAGGTATTGCACCTCCAGTTTTAAGTAGCAGCACGCAAAATGCTTTTAACTCTTCAAAAAGCATGGCTACTGATCTTTTTGATCCTATTTTCGGACCAACATAGATGGAACCAGCATGTTGATCGCTTTCTTTGTATCAAGATGGTTTCAACAACCAGCTGGAACCAGTTTGGTTATCGCAACCCGGCTTCAATGCCTTGCTGAATCCTGCGTCTTATCATTCGATCTGGTTACACCCTCTAAAGTGCCGATAATTGTCAAAATAACAAGTTTATAGAGGGTAAATCGATCCTAACACTCTCCCTATGGTGCAAATTACAAAGAAAAAGAGGACAGAGAGGAAGAAGCCGGTGAAGAAAAATGCTAGTGATCAGGCTGAATCCAATCCCGACCCGGTTCCAAAAATTCCAGCTGAGGCTGAGAATGTTTCCACCGCTGATACTCCAGATGGGAATGTGGAGACTACTGAATCAGCAGAGGAGCAGGCTGTTGACAAGGAGCAGTCTATTGTCAGGTCTGAACCAGAACATCCATATCAAAAGCCTATGACTTCTGTTGGTAAGGGTGTATTTGCTCGTGTCGATATTAGAGAAATAAACTGGGCTACGCATTTCTTGCCAAACATTGACCCCGCGGCCAAGGGGAAGGAATTCCTGCAACACCTGGACAGACCAAACCCAGTAGAGGAGCACTTCATGCTGGTTATTCAAGATATCAGGGACAAAGTGGAACCACAAATCCACTTGTTCGATCAATGGTGCAGGTTCTGAACTAGTTACAGGCTGGACAAGGTTACGTCTATGAAGCTCTTGGAAGAGTTTCGTGGGCAGAGACGGAGAAGGTGAGTGAGCTGTTCCAGAGAAGGGAGCTCATTTGGTTCAGGAATGTTTAGCAGCACATGCATGGAGTTGTAGCTGAGCACTGGAAAGAGTTCCACAAGGATAAGCCGCCAGCTAACCGAGATATCACGTCTATTCGTATGCTGGAGGCTGAATTGGCAAAGACCAGGAGGATTATTAGTCTTTTTCAAGCCAAAGTCGGTCTTCCTATCACTTTCCATTAGCAATCTGAAGACCGTGTTGCATCTTTGGAGAACACTCCTAGATTAACATGGCAAGAATATCAAGCTCAGCTTGCGCAGCTCACCAACTCACCATCAGATGAGCAAACGGATCAGGAAAAGGAGCACCAGGCTCCAGAACAAACAACGGAGAAGCAACCAGCTCAATCGAAAGAGCAGGTTGAGGAGATTGATAGGGCTGTTGAGAATGTTGAAGAGACGGATGCCATGAATTATCAGGAGTATCAGGCTCAGGCAAAGGAGCGTCCAGCTCAGGGAGATGAGCAACGGGCTCATGAGCAACAGGCTCAAAGAGAACCAGCTCAGGAAGCCAAGCAGGGAGATGTGCGACAGGCTCAAACTGGTTCCTCCGCTCTAGTCCAAGTGATTTCAAGTTTTTCTGAACATTCTACTACCTTAGTTAGGAATAATGAGGACCGTCAGGGTCCCAGTCCCTCTGATTTGCAGATAGTTAGGTATAATTCACATAGTGAATAGAATAACATCACAGATAACAAAAAGGATTTTGCCCAAGCTGGTTCTCAGCTGATACATTTTTACAGACCCCAAGTTGATGTTGATACTGTTAAAGAGCTCACATCTCTGAAGGATCTTGTATCTTCCTTGGGCTCAAAGATCAATCGGATAGGGGTTGATACATATATTGCGAAGCACATTATTTTGCAATTCAGGAAACATCTCGACACCAAGATATACGAGCTGGAGACTAATCTGATTCGTCATTTTGCCGATAGCCAACAGAACCTTTCGGGTGATATTGCGTTATTAAAATCGTAGGTCGCTGAAATGGTTGACTATCTGAAAGAGATACGTGATTTCAAAAAGGGGAAGGACAAAGCAGTAAAAAGAGACGGCTTTTGTAGGACTTAGGATGGGCGCAAATCTGTATTCGTGTATATAACCTGATTTTGTACAAAGTTTTCAGTATTAATAAAATCTCTTTTTATGCGTAATTTTTTGTCATCACCAAAAAGAGGGAAATTTTTGAAGTAAATTTATGTTTTCGTGAAGACAAAAAAAAGATTAATCAGCTCAGAAATGGATCGACCAGATCAAGACAGATTATACTGCATTGTTTATAGAAACCAGATCAGAGTAGAGCTAAGCTGGTTAAGGACAAACCATCTCAGGATATTTAGTTACCCTGGTTGAGGACAAACCAGCTCAGGTAGTTCAGTTAAGCTGGTTAAGGACAAATCAGTTCAGTTAAACAGATCAGGTATCTATTCAGTTTATCAGTTGATAGAAGAATAGATTGAGCTCAGATCAGTTTACAAGAGCAGAGTTTATCAGTTTTAGAACAGCTAAAACAGTTGAGAAAACAGCTCAGAGCACGAAGTGGTATAACAGACCAGTTGGGAGGCCAGTTTGGAAAAACTAGCTCGGAGAAAAGTTGTTCTACATAAAATATCGGATAACAGAAGTTACTAAACAAAGATTATCATTTGTCTTAGAATAGAACAAAGACAAGAGCAGATTATATCAGAGCAGATTGGAATCGATCAGCTTAGACTAGATTAAAGTAGTTCGATACAGCGGCAGAAACCAGCTAAGTAAAGACAACTTAGCAAAATGGATTTAAGAATATTTGGAGGTCTCGTACATATTGATGTGAAGTGTTTGACCTCTCTGTATCAATTTGTAGTCGTTGGAACTACTTTGAGCTAACTCCAGATATACAGAGATTTGGTTTGAACTGAAGACGGCGCAGAGTATGCTAAAAGAGAAAAAACATTAAATGAAGATGTAAGAGAATAGTACAACCATTTAAGACGCCAAAGAAATCTCACTTTGGATACACGATGTGTCTACTGGTAACATTTATTACCGTTGTATCCAAAGGGTATAAATTGGAAGAGCAGATTAGTTGTGAAGGCCCTCCAATCCTCGCATAACAACGAACTTACGAACTTACAAGCTTTCAAGAGAAAAACATAGTTCATTTTCTTGAACCAGCTCAGAGCTAGTGACACACATTCATAGATTGCTTCTATCAATTCTGTGTCACACAACATTTGTATACACACTCTGCAGTGTTGAGCTATACTTGTAAATCATAGACAGAGAGTGTCGAGTGCTAGAATATCAAACAGCTTAGAGTTGTATCCTTGAACCAGATCGCATGTCTGTGTTCATTGATTGAGTGCTGGGAGTTCTTGCAGCTGCTAGCTGTCGGATTGGGTTTGTACAAGGAGTTTTATAAATCAAATCTTCTAGTGGATATCCTTCCCGTTGAGGAAGAAGGGGAGATGTATGAGATTTAACTCCAAACTTCTAGAAACAAATCTCTCGACTTTATCTTTTGCATTTACGCATTTATCTGTTCATTGTTGAATCGTGTTCTTTCCGCATAAAATATTTTATTACACGAGACAACAGTTAATCACTGAGAACCCTCTAAGTTGATAACTCGGTTTAGAGGTTTGCAACGAGCTGTATAATCTTTTAAAATTGTTTTTAAGAAAAATTAGCAAAGAATTTCATTCACTCCCCCTCCCCCTCTGAACTCATGAACCATTTCTTCGATCCTAACAAACTCCATCTTCAGTTCAGACCTCACATCCACTGTGAAATATTGGTCAAAGAACACCTTCTTGAATTCCTCCCAGGTGAGCATAGCCAAATCTACTATCAGCTTGGCTCCTTCCCACCATATCATGGCATCTCTTTCAACATATAGATAGCACACCTAGGTCTATCCTGGTCGGATAACTGTAGATAGTTGAATATCACCTCCAAAGATTTGATCCAGATTTCCGCTACAAGTGGATCAGTTGTTCAGAAAACTCTTGTGGACGTTGTTGTCTAAACCGTTCCTAGGGGTTCTCATGACTAGACATTCGCCCTGGTGACTGGCCATTCCTTGGGCTAGATTGATCAACCAGGCATTCCAACAGATGGGCCATCTTAACTAATACATGATTACTACCTCTTGCTTCGTCATCTTCTTCTATACTATCTCTTCTTCCCCTTCCTCTTCCTGACATATCTGGACTATAACCCAAATCTACCACAAGACTATCATGAAAGAATATAGTATACTAGAACATGAACTTGAACATGAACAACACAGGTTAACTGAAGTGGCTGGCGAAAACTGTCTCAGACTGGAAGAAGTGTTTATATCAAGGACCATGCTCTCATACCAATTGTAACGATCCACTTTTTCGAATAGCAATTATAAAATTTGAAGGTTCGAATTGAAAGATACACAAAAATTGTACTTGCTCCAAAAACAACTAACCAAATACTTCTGGGCTAAATTGCGAAATTAATGAAATCTCATACTTTGAACTGGAAAACAACTCAGAGTTTATAACTGTGTGGAATTCAAACAAACAATCATTTACGAACTGTTTCACTCGATTTGCGAACAAACTGTATCTATCATACAGATTACAATGAATACATGACGAAGTAATATGAAATGTTCAAAAGTTATATCTAATGTTCTACACAACAAAATAAACTTTGAACTGAAACAACGTGGAAATGAATGTCCACGATAAACACCTCCGATCTGATCCAGCTCGCACCAACCAGCAACCTCTAAATCTAATCACCAGCACTTAGGAAAACTAGTGAGCCTAGAGGCTCAACAAGCAAATATGGAATAATAAAGGCAGACAATACATGCATAACAATAGCTTTTACTGTAACTGAAAGCTCATAAAACGATAGAGCTTGAAAACTGAACCACTCGTAAGTTGAATATTGAATACTGTAACCTGGTAATATGATAAACTGTGAAAACTTGGAACTTAGAAAGTATAAACTGCACATGCTTGAAACATTTTTCTGTAATAAAACATTTACTCATATGAAAGGAAGTAACATAAACTTTTCTCATTTTCTGTGGTTGTAATCAACCCTTTGCTTTGTTCTTTTGAGTTATGGCTCAGAAGCTATAAGTAAGTCGGTATTTTGATCAAACTATCATCTATATATAGGCTCTGGGGAATAAATTCCAAACTACGTGAAGGGGTATATAGGCTCGTCATCCCATAATCCTTGTCCTTCCTATGGAGAGGCACACCGTTTCGTCAGCCAGTGTCCTCACCCTTCCTTTGCTGAACATATGTTATCTTTGCCATAAATCACTTTAAACTTTGAAATGTACTTCCTTTAACTTTCTGGAAAACTTTCTTTACTTTCTGTAAATCTTGCTTTCTATGCTTTTCTTGATATGAAACAGATAGTTTTCTTATATGGTTTGCTATTTTAAAAACTCTTTTGATGTTCGAAGACTATTGAGAGTTCATCGGAGTTCAATTGAAGAAGAACATTAAAATCAGCTCGGACTACAGAAACGAAGCAGCAGATGTTCGAAGACTATTGAGAGTTCATCGGAGTTCAATTGAAGAAGAACATTAAAATCAACTCGGACTACAGAAACGAAGCAGCAGAGCTCTGAGCTGATGAACTATCTCTTATAATGAGTATAACTACGAATAGATTGGAGTTATACATTCGATCAAAGCTAAAGAAATGAAGAATTAACTTGAAGTTACTATATCAGTCCAGAGGGGGACCTAAGCTGGATCAGCTCGGAGTAAAGTAGCATGCGAGCGTATTGGTTCAGAATAGAAAATCAGCTCTGGGCTGTTTGGTCAAATAAAGTCAACTCAGACCAGACAATCAGATCACGAGCAGACTGGACAATGAAATCAAATCAACAAAATCAGATCGCAAGCAAGCTGGACAATGAAATCAGATCGAAACTTAAAAATCAACTGAAAAAATAAGCAGATCGCAAACTTAGCTCAATAATAACTAACAGCTTGAAAGATTTCCCTAGTTTAAAGTAATCGAAAATATCTAAGAAAAATTCCAGAAACAAGGACACGTAAGCTGCTTGTAATCTACTGAAAGAAAAGAATGTAAGCTGCTTGTAAGCTACTTACAGAACATCCCAGAAAACTCTGGAAGAAACTGGAACGAACATCATAAAACGTTTTCTAAAAAAACTTTTCAGAATCAAAACTTTAGCAAACTAATAATTCTCAAGAAACATCTGAAAAACAGTCAACTGTGTTGGAAAAACTTCAAAGAAATCCTCCGGCTTTAATAACTTACAGGCACGACCAAAATCACTTTGAAAGAGTTGAAGTTTTCGGTCGGTTGGGGAGAGCTTTTCACCGCTTTAAAAATGGAAATTCTTTTGAAAGAGTTTGATTGTGGTGTTAAAAGAAACCTTACGTGTATTTAAAGGAAACAAGAAGCATGAGCTCACTATTTCAGAAAATATCTTTGAAAGCATCGCTTGTATACAAGCTGCACAAACTGAACTGGATTTAAAATAGCTTGAACCATGCTTAATAGTATTCGATCGGCCAACTCCTACGAATCGGTTTCCTGCTCTATTCTAAAAATTCAGTTTGGACGAAAACTGAATCGCTGAAGAAGGGTACTGAAATTAGCAAATTAAACCCTTCAAAATTTTAGATATATTATTGTGGATTTATGGGTTTCTGGGCATTACAGTTATATTTCCCACACACAGATTCACTCACATATATGTGAGCCGAGAGTTAAATAGTTAGTCGAGTGAATCACTCCCCAAAACACATAAAAGCTGTCTTGTCACGAAGACGTAAAACTTAGTGTATGTAGTTTTTGAATAGAGACGTTAAACAAGTTTTAGAGATGGAGCTCATTCAACTTGCGAGCTGGTATGTAGAAGAATCTAGGAGTCTCAGCTTTGGGCAGTGGGTAGTGCCAGCTGAGGTGGGTCTATACAGTTGTTGTAAGGTCAAAGTCTTCTAGTAGAATCTTTCGATTTGGAAGAAGGGGGAGACGTAGGAGATTAAGCTCTGAACTTCGATAAACAAGTTCCAAATGACTTCTTTACGCTTTCAGAATATATGCAATTATCTGTGCATCACATGGTTTAGAACCAGAACTATTGCAACTCAATCTTTATCTTTCAGATCACGCGTATCATTTAAAACAACAAATATTATAATGAAAATAATAATAATAACAAAAATAATAACTAATTGACAGATAACAAATAATATCTATAACAATAATAATAATAATAAATCTTAATATTATATTTTCAAAAATATAATAATAAATATCAAATATTAATAATAAAATAATAGTAGGTAATAATAAAAATAACAATCAATTGATAAATATTAAGCACAACAGTGGATTTGATTTATTATTATATTTTCGAATATATATAATAAATATCAAATATTGATAATAAAAATAATAGTACGTAATAATAAAAATAACAATCAATTGATAAATATTAAGCACAACAGTGGAATTAATTCAAGGGACACGAGGCGTGGAATTTCAGGAAGTTGTAAATAATGTAATCCCTCTTTCCAAATGCCAATCAAGGAAATGGACCAAAAAGTCTAACTAAAACCCCGGAAAACATATACATACTCTCGACACTATATGTTATATCGCCTTTCTCGTTTCGATTTTGGTGTATATTGATCATCATCAGGGATCGGCATGGATGACCTGCACATATCTCCGGCCGATCCGCGAGGAAGTCCGGCGAAGGATCAGCAGGCGGCCGGGGTTGGGATTCTTCTGCAAATCATGATGCTTGTTCTTTCATTTGTGCTTGGCCATGTACTTCGCCGCCACCGGTTCTATTATCTCCCAGAAGCCAGTGCCTCACTTCTAATCGGTCACGTTATCGCTCATGTTGCTCTTTTTTTTTTTGTCAATCGCTCGCCGTTTCAATATCACTGTATAATCATTATGGTTTTGAGTGTTATGTGGTCTGATGAATTTGTGATTTGGGAACACAGGTTTAATTGTTGGTGGGTTAGCTAACATTTCCAATACGGAAAATAGCATCAGGTCTTATTGCGATCACCAGTTTCTGTCCCTGTCCCTTTCGCAAAACCCTAGTTCAATTCAGGGGGCAAGGGTGATGTTTTCGATGTCCTGATTTATCTTTATTTTGTAGGGCATGGTTCAACTTCCACGAAGAGTTTTTCTTCTTGTTTCTGCTACCCCCGATCATATTATATCCTTGCGAATTGGACTTTATTCTTCGGTTAAACTATGGAAGATGAGTGCCATTTGTTACATTACCTTCATTTGTTGGATAATTGAAATGATTTCCTTAATTTATTATGTGATTACTCAGTCGGGGTTCAGTCTACAACCGGTGAGTCTTCCGTTTTAAGTTTATGTTTCCTTTGATTTAGGATGTAATCATGGAACTGAAGAAGAGAATTTATATGTATATGATATACATTCTGGATTCAATTTGCAGAAACCATTCTTTTCTAACTTTGGTGCCATTGTCACATTTGCTATATTTGGAACTTTCGTAGCCTCTGTTGTAACCGGCATTTTAGTGTGAGTGTAATTTATATTTGTTGCCAATGTATATATATAGCAATCCAGGGTTATTGGGGATATGCCTTACTGGATTGATGCTGCTTATTGAATGTTATTACTTGTCATTTACAGATATCTTGGAGGAGTGACGTTTCTAATGTACAAACTTCCATTTGTGGAGTGTCTGATGTTTGGTGCTCTCATTTCAGCAACTGATCCTGTCACTGTTTTGTCTATATTTCAGGTGATCCAGTGTTTTAGGCACATAGCATCCAAGTTTTTTTGCTGTTAGCTTGTCACTTCATTAATGACAAGTATTTAAATAGTTGAGAATTTTGTGAATGGGAATGAAACTTACTCACTTCAGACTCATCATGAGACAACGTTGTAGTAATAGGCTGCTGTATGCCTCATGCATATTGAATTAAATGATCAATATTTTAGCACCGGATAAGTTTGCATTAGATTATTGTAAACATATTTGTTAATCTTCTGGCTTCTGGGAAATTGTTTGTTTGACAATAAATGCAAAAGAACTGTCAATACTTCCCAAGGAATTACTTGTGAGCATAGTTTTTTATATCATGGTCCCTGAAGGTCATCCCATGCATTATTTGGAAACAAAGTGGGTTTGTGCTTCATTCTAATGTTTCCAGTTTCTTGACTTATTTACTAACAAGTTGGTCTATTTGACCAGTCATTGTTATTATACATGCTTGAAATGCATTTGCTAGAATTCTGCAAGCCATGTTTTAAGTTGAATGTGTTTTCTTCAAGTTTTTATCTGTTATGAATTTGTACATCTTCAACCAATTAAAGTAGATTGTCGTTCACATAAATGTTTATTCTTCTAAAGCCCCATGTTGAAATTTTTATCTGACATTTCCAATGGTGCTATGCCACGAAATTTTATAGAAATCATTTGGAACTCTTCAGTATTCTTCCCACAAAAAGGATAGACGATAAGATTATTGTAGATCACTACATCCATAGCCCAAAGCCCTTTTTATGGTTGAATTTTTGGTCGTCACTTTTAATTTAGGTTGGGGTGCTAATCTCTGTGTTGATATTCACTAATTGGGTCCATTTTCATATTTGTCAAACAAATGATAGGCTGTTTTTCTTTCATTAACTAATTTTAGAGATGGAAGACATACGTATTAGTACTTTAACTTCAAATCAAATTATATCACAATATGATATAATAGTAATTGACATCTACTTGATATGACATGTCAGGAGCTTGGTACAGATGTGAATTTATATGCTTTGGTCTTTGGAGAATCTGTGCTAAATGACGCTGTAAGTGTACTTATGTATAATTTGTTTGTTCCATATTAAGGATGCTTCTCTGGACATAATTTTCTTCATTGGATAATTTATCTATTCACTGATTTGTTTGCCGGAACTTGCATATTTAACATTTTGAAGATGGCAATTTCTCTGTACAGGTCAGTTAAATTGCATTATGCCGCCATATTTGAAATATTCTTGCATAAGATATTAATTTGGTTCCAAAATCCAGGACATTGTCATTGGTGAGGAGCCATGAGTCATCAGGACAAAATTTTTTCATGGTCGTGGTCAGATTTCTTGAGACCTTTGTTGGTTCAATGTCAGCTGGTTCGTATTTTTTTTATCGTTGTCATAATTGAAAATGTCCTTATTTATTACCATGGTTAAAATTTTCCTGAAATGGCAAGAATCAAGAGGAATTTTCATTAATTCATTTATTACGCAATTTCATACTTAATAATTCTCCCTTCAATTTTGTGCAACGGAGTTTTGAACATTCAACCTCCAGCTTTGATAGCATTATCACTGGCATATTGCTACCAACATAATTTCATATGTATAAATTTTGTGTAACGGGGGTTTTGAACATTTAACCTCTATCTTTGATATAATGCTGAAAATGTTCTTACCACAACCATGAACCTATGGAATGTGACCCAGTAATTGTATTTATACTTTAACAGTAATAGATTTGCTCAATTGATTCTTCAAAAATCTATCTGTGCATATCTGTGAGTTGCTGCATGTTTCACCTTTCCCTCCTGCTCGGTTAATCTTCATGTTCTATTCCCATCGTGTTGACATATTTGATGTTGATGACTTACTAGTCCAATGAGTAATTTGGTAAATTTCTGGTGTCTCTTAAATGAAAATTTATGCTCCTCTACAGTTCATATAATGAATCATACACACCCAATTGCTGCTAACTGTAATTTGTTTATATCTGCAGGGGTTGGAGTTGGATTCACTTCTGCTTTGATATCCTTTCTTCAATTACTTTCTGCTTGTTCGCTACTTTCTTGCAATTATCTTTTCTTCATAGCGTATTTTGTGAATCCTTAACTTTTCAGAACCTTTTCAAGTATGCTGGTTTGGATATTGACAAGTACGTAGATTATTATAGTAGCATACAGTTCAAGTTTCAGATCTAACTAAACCAGATGCTTACTGCAATCATAATATTCGCAGTCTTCAGAACTTGGAGTGCTGTTTATTTGTCCTTTTTCCATATTTCTCGTAAGTCAGTTTGGCACAATTCCATACTGTTTCACCAACATCAGTGTTTTTAGGAGTCTTTAAGAATTAAGACTTAGTTGCGTTGTCTTATTTGATTTAAAGGTATATGCTAGCTGAAGGACTTGGCCTGTCGGGAATTGTATCTATATTGTTCACCGGAATAGTAAGTGAAACTAAGTAATTATACCTTATTGGTCTTAGTTTGGTTTGATTCTTGCTTGTCTCTTTGTTTTGTTAGAATACCTTAAGTAATGGACTTTTATGTTTTAGGTAATGAAGCACTACAGTTTCTCAAACTTGTCGGACAGTTCGCAGAAATTTGTGTCTGCCTTTTTCCATCTAATATCGTCATTGGCTGAGACTTTTATGTAAGAAATCTGTGAGTTCCGTTTAGCATTTCTTTGTTCGTTTGATATTTGGCTTGTTTCTACTGTCGACCTGCTTTTTTGGTTTTTGCAGATTTATATACATGGGATTTGATATTGCAATGGAGAAACATAGCTGGTCACACTTTGGATTTATCTTTTTCTCAATCGTATCCACTCTTTTATTAGTTCTAAGCGGTTATTTGGTGTGTGCTATGCTAATATCACTATGATTTTCCTTAACTTGCTCTAACTTACACCAGCTATTCATTGGAATTGCAAGGTATATTAGCTTTGCCTTCTGAACATAAAACGAGTTTATTGCTGCTATCAACTTTACCTTCAAGTTCATATTTGCAGCCAAATTTCTCCTATTTGATTATAAGATATGGACAATGTAGTGTTGCAATGATTATGATCCCTGCTAAGCCTTCTTTTACTTGTTCTATGAAGAGCTACAAATGTGTTCTCGTGCGCTTATTTGGTGAACTTGGTTAGACCTGCTCATCGGAAAATACCAATGAAGCATCAGAAAGCACTTTGGTATAGTGGTGAGTGGTTGAAAAACAATTATATGATCATGTAGATACCCTCTTGACTGCTCAAACTCGTGATATTTATTTTATCACAGGGCTCCGAGGGGCTATGGCTTTTGCCCTGGCTCTTCAATCGATTCATGATCTTCCAGATGGCCATGGTCAGACAATCTTTACCGCCACAACTGCCATAGTTGTTTTGACTGTGAGTACAGCGATCTGTTCTGATATGAATCGTGTGTGGTGGACCTTGGCTGCATTCATGAAGCATAATGGTAGCATGTTTTTTGTATGATAATCCAACTTTTATTATGTGTAGCTTCCTTAAAATCGGCGTAATTGGTTTTAGAAGTTTAAGATGAAAATATCAGTCTTGTTTGTCTTCTAACTGTTACCCAATGTCTTACTTGGTTATATCAATGCTGCCTTTGTTTATTTGATTTAAACTCGCAGGTAATTCTGTTTCCATAAAAGTTCGGTGCAAATTTTAGTTTTGTATATCAATACATTTGATTGATGTAGCTAGCAGATGTTCCCTAGCACACCTTCAGTTTTCCACATAGATATAGAGGCATTTTATGTCTTAATGTTCTTGGGTAGAATTAATTTAGCTAGTGGATGGGGCCCTGCACTTTCAGTTTTGTACATAAATATAAAGAAGCGGTTTCTGTCTTAATATTCTTGGTGGTTGCAATTTTCAGGTCTTGCTGATAGGAGGATCCACAGGGACCATGCTCGAAGCTTTACAAGTTGTAGGTGAAAGCCATGATGGCCCATTGGGAGAAGTAAGTAAAAACTTTCAATTTAGCTGTTCGTTGCCCATCTTTTGATATATAAAGTTTGTGCATGTGTTATGGTTAAAATTGTACACAATCAAGTAGATTTGGTTCGGCTGAGTGTACCACCATCTTTCTGCCCCATCATTGTCGCTGTCACTTTTGTCTCCTGCAAAACAATGTCTGAAGGAAACCAAGGTGTGCGACGTGTTGAGTTTATTTAGAGGAGTTTCTAGTTTTTACCTAACAGTGGATAACTAGTAGTACATCTCGTGAGTTCATTCCTTGCTGTTGTACCAAGTTGTTTTCACATGATTTCAGAATTTCCTTCGTTAATAGAACCATTAAAAAAAATATGATACGAAATTATTATCCTTACATGAGTTTACTCTTTATTTTCAGAGCTTTGAGACGAACAGCAGTTACCGAGCCCCTTCATACGAGGAGGAATCCTCATCTGGAAACAGGTTCAAGATGAAACTCAAGGAGTTTCATAAAAGGTAGCTACAATTGATTTCCAACTTTTGCCTATTCTATTTTCTTCAATTTGTCCATAGTGTCAACTTATTGTCTCATTCTTGCAGCACTACTTCTTTTACTGCGATAGACCGGAACTATCTCACCCCTTTCTTTACAACTCAAAGTGGTGATGATGATGAGCATGGTAAGATACATTCTGGACTATCTGCACCTTTCATGTATTTTGCAATCTAGGCATTAGTAACATGTATGTGTCTCAAGATCTTCATGTTGAATGGCTACCTTTGGTGCTGACTTCTATTAGCACTTAACAGCAACTCACATTGATCCATTCTGCTTATTTTTTCTCACCATTGCTGCATTCATGATTTGTACTCGACAGTCTTAGAGCCAGATTTCGTATGACAATCCAGTGTTGCACATATAGGTACAGAAGCATAATATAAGTGATTCAATCAAGTGAGATTGTTCACGGTATCAGTAGTATGCCAATTTAGATTTAGTTGGCACGAGTTTGTTTACTATTCATCACATTATTTTTGCCTTCTCCCTTTACCTTGACTTGTTATTTTCAAACTGTTACACAGATGATTTTTTGGGTGATCCTAGCAGGGGAGCATTTCGTTGACAAATCCTGATTAACTCATTCTACAAGAATGACTCATTACGTGGCTGTATGTGGTGCCCTAGTCTACTAATCCTGATTGCATTCATTCTGCGAGTAGAAATAGCTACAGTACTTAGTTGCATGTGGAGTCTGAAGTTAGGGCGACAAGTTCTGGTTACCAAAATCTCCTTACTGTTAGGTGTATATACTTCCATACATTATTGATTAGAAAATCTTAGTACAGAAAGGATGGTCCTAGGAGTGCTGTGCTGCACTCGAGGTCTCTACGAGGCAAACATAATTTCTGTAACATTGTGTATTGATTTCACATTTGATCGGGAGGATGAAATGGTGGTGATGACGCCGATTAAAGATGCCCATTTTCAATTGAATTTTGTATGACAGATAATCTTTATCTTTTGGCTAGGCTTGATAATTTCTTGAATTTCATTTGCCATCACAAAGGAAGAATCCTGGACAGTGTTTGATTGAGCTTATTAGATGATTTAGGGGTTTTTGTCTAAAATAATATATAAAAAAAAAGAATTTCAAAACTATATCAGTTCCTACGGATTTGCAAATTTATAACAATCCGGGACTTATAATCCCGGATTCTACATTTTTTATTTTTTTTAAAATTGTGTCAGCATCCGGGGTTTTGAACCCCTACGCATCTCTTTGTAAATGTATCGCGGAGGAGATAAAGGTTGGTCTAGCTAGCCCTGTAGTGTCCAATTTTGGAGTGAAGACTGGAGTTTTTACGCCAGAGAGTAATTTTCATCCTCTCTTTCTTGGTGAATATGAACCCGTTAAATTGTTTGCAAAATGGAGGAACTTTGCAGAGGGTGTTTCTTTTGCTAGTTCTATTGATCTTGCTGTGTTGACAAGCTGGATTTCTGCCTTTTATCGGTTTAAATGTGGTTATTCGTTGTCTCGATATCACAGTGCCTCTAGTATTGAAGGTCTGGAAGATGAGAGTGAGAATATTCCTGTGGTTAGTAATGATATTACTGTCCGTAATGAAGTCCCTCAAAAAGGCCCTCATTCTGATGATGAGATTTATCGTAGAAGGAAGCAGAAAAGTGTTGCTGCGCTTATGGGAGAAGGCACAGTTAAGCAAAAAACTCAAGAAAGAGTTGCAACTCATGAGGGAGTCGAGTTGGGAAATCCAGGTCTTCCAAAAAGCGGAAAAAGAGCTGTGATGGAGTAGGAGAAGGTGTCGGCCAAATGGATTTTTCCGTAGAGAAATCGAGTGGGAGGAATAAGGTTAAAAAATATAAAAGAAAAAAAAAATCTTAGATCTGACACGAAAATTTAAAAAAAAATAGTATGAATATGGGGTTTACATATTATAAACCCCGGATTCTGCAAACGTATTAAAAAAAAAAAATTTTGTACAGAATCTGGGCATCTAATGCTCGGATTGTACTAGTTTTGAAAAAAATTTCACTGTACTAATTTGGCAATTTCAAATTTTTTTTATATTATTTAAAAAAAAACCGATGATTTAGATACTATAGGCTCTTGAAAATTTTAAAACGGCTTATAAGTTATCATAATAAGTTGCTTTGACAGTGATAAGTATTTTTAGAAGGTAAGGTCATCCCTCTGTTTTTATAAAAGATATATTTTTAGATTTTAAATTTTCAAAACATCCTTCATTGTTTCTTAATCTCTGTTAATCATTATATATTTGATAATTTCTTAAATGAACAATTTTTTATTAAATATATATATGAAAAATTTAAAATAACATTAAATATTTATTTTAATTTTAATTTTCAAATTAAATTAAGTTTCGAAGTACTTAATTTCGTTAACTGTTTGTCCAAAGTAAGTTTATCAAAATATTTCGGTAAATTTATTTTTAAACAAAAATTAACAATTTATCACTGTTCTAATAAGACGGTTCTATATGTTGAGGACTATTGCATCATTCTTATTCGTGTAATGGTCAAATATATCGTGTTATTAAAACATTGCCTTTTATACGGTCATATTAAACAAGAAATATTAGCTAGTTAATTTTATCATGTCTAATTTAACTCAATAGGAATTCAATGTAATGGTGAGCATGTGTTTGTTACACTCGATAATGTTCATCTATTACTATCTATCAAGTGAGAGGGGGAGGGGGTTGGGACAATATTTTTGGTGTGGATATTGAAAAGGAAAAGAAACCACAAATTCATCATCAATCAACAACTAATCCAACTTCACAAAAATAGCCTACGAAATCCATGTTTAAATATTAAAATATAGTTTAGGGTTATCTGATTCGGGTCAACCCCGAACATTTTCAAATATAAAACCAGGAATAGAACCGTTATATGCCGAGCACGGAGAACATTTTGCAACGGCTAGTTTTCAATCAAGCTCTCTTTTAGTTCTCTGTGACAAAGAAACTGGCATTTGTTCATTACCTATTTGGTTTTTCCAGGATTTCAACTTCTGATTATTGAACACATTTTGGACAAGTTTTGTCATCTCTAAATTTGGGGAGGATCGAAGAAGAAAATGACTGACCATACGGATTTGCCAGCGGCGGAGCCGCCAGCTCCGCCTCTCACCCAACGACGGTCAAGAGTGAGGGAAGTTAGTTCTCGCTTCATGTCTCCTCTTATCCAACCTAATTCATCATCCCCAAACCAACGAGATTATCCCCGCTCCAAATCCGTTCAGAGACGGCGAACAGACGAGAACCACGTCCCAGATACTAATCGTAGCTTGGATAAATGTCTGGTTTTTGGTGTTTCTGCTGTACAGAGAAAACAACAGCCGCAACGAGCGAAGCAGCAGTGCAAGGAAAACGGCGATGATCACCAGCTTTCAAATGTTAGGGTTTCGTCAAGACCCGACACACCAATCTCCATCGGCACCGATAGAATTGTTCAGTCTCGATACAGGCAAGTTTTTAATAGTGTCAATCGTTCGAATTCATTGAGTAGTAGTAGCAATGGATGCACACCGGTTTCAGCGGCAGCCAGGCTATTGCAAGAGGCGACTTCTGATGTGGAAAAGAAGCTTTCTAAGATCTCAATATCGAGGGATGGCTCTGATCATCAGAGTAGTTCTTCATGTCCAAACTCACCCCTCTGCATGCCAATGAGTAAGCTGCGGGGTGGGCCAGATACGTGGTCTTCTATGCCAGATGTGGATAAATGGATCGCAGAGAGGATTCCTAGTAATGCGGGCAAAATCCAGAGTGATTGCGCACGTTCCTTGAACTTTTCGTCTTCGGTGAAGGTGGGGGGAGGTACTTCATTGCCTCCTCATCCTTCTTTCAGCATAAAATCGGGGATTGATGCCAGGAAAGGAAAAAAGATATCCAATCATCTAGGAGATTTGCATTCTCTCAAGATCTTAAGCAACCATCATCTGCAATGGCGATGGGCTAACTCAAAAGCAGAGGCCGCTGCTCATGTTCAACAACAGGAAGCTGAGGTTTGTCGCGATTTGCAAGCCCTAATCCTTAGATGTTTTGTAGAACTAATATTTAGAATATGGTTTGTGCAAGACGAGACAAGCATTTGAAGATCTAAAGCTTATGGTTTCTTAGTAGGGAAAACTAAATCAATTCAAAAAGTTATATGTGAAAAAAAGTTCACTGCCATTCTTGCTCCTGCATTGATTGAAATCAGAGATTTGGGTCCAGTTCATTTTTTTGTTGGGGCATGCTCGTGTATATTGAGTTCGCGATTTGAACTTGGTTTGTTCTATTCTATGTACTAGCTACTAATCAAACTTTTCGTTCAATCAAATTGAGTTTATTTATATACCATTTTATTCAATCCTGATATATAGATTGATCTCTTATTTGAGACTAAAAATTTCCCTTCTTAACATCGAGATAATACTTGACAGTTATCTTCTTTTTCTTTCTTATTCAGAAAAAACTCTATTCACTTGGGTGCAAGATATCAAACATACGAGAAGATGTGCAAAGGAAACGCAACGAACTTTCGGCATTGAGAGGAATACAAACTTTGAATTCGATTGTTGAGGCTCAAGTAAGAACAAAATAACAAATCTGGTACTGTCATCTAATCGAATTTTCAGTACCACGAAAGATAGTATGTCAGCGTTGTTTAACAAAACTTCTTTTCGCAACTCTTGTATCCAAGTTACATTTAGAGAACCTTCCTTTCACAACTTTCCAACTCACATCAGCTTATGCAACAATCTATTTTTACTCCAATTAATCATAACATGCATTTTGGTATCGCTACACACCAATTTACTAAGAGCAAGAAGGAAATGTTACTCCCACTGAAATGAATTCCAAAAAAACAAGCATTTCGTTATCAGCTCAACAATTTTCTTGTGTCACTTTGGTGTTGGCTACACATCAATTCTTGTTTGTTATTGACGATCAGGATTGGCTTACTCCAGCAAGTACAAAAGTTCACTATGATGACTATGTCTTCTATCTGCTTGATTCATTTTAAACTGGATTACAAAGAGTTGATGTAAAATATTTACATGTACCTGTAATCCTGATTTCAGATGCCACACCTTGACGAGTGGTCTACAATGGAAGAGGATTACAGCATTTCTCTGTCAGGCATAACAAATGCTTTGCTCAGGTCATCTGCCAGGCTCCCAGTCAGTGGAGAAGTGCGGGTGAGATCTAGTTTGTTGTGTTTTCACTTCATTAATTATCTTTGTTTCTCGAACTTTGGTGATGTTATGTGATGGACTAACCATGTTTCTCGAACTTTGGTGATGTTATGTGATGGACTAACCATGAAGTATCCTTTTTCAGGCTGATATCGACGAGCTAGAAAATGCCATGAGTTCAGCTTATAAAGTTGTTGAGTCTATAGGTTCTCGTATTCAGATATTTATGGAAAAAGTAAGCTTGTGCGTCCTTTAAGTAAAGTAACTGAGGCTAAGATTATCTAATCTTATATCTAAATTGAATGCATAGTGTTCCTGTTAAAGGTAGTAGAATCCTCCTGGTAAATCTTGGAGTAAGCGTATACCATAATGTTCAGTGAGCATAAATATGTTTTAAAAAAGAAAATAGCAACAAGCTAGAAAATATGTTTTGAAAAAGGAACAATATGTTAAGTAATATATGAGATTTCGAAATATGTTGTGTAATATGATGCGATTTCGAAATCAAATTCTTTTTTCTTACGACAGGCTGAAGAAATGGATGGCTCAATCTCAGAATTAGCTAGAATGGTTGGCGAAGAAAGAGTTCATATTGAAGAGTGTGGGGATCTGCTAGCCAAAACACAAAAATCACAGGTACATTTGTTCTTAAAAAAGTAGTAGGCTCCTGAGTTCAAACTACCCCCCGATAGTGCTGTCCTAACCGCAGATCTAAGGCTCATAATATTTTGCTACATTAGTACCATCACCATAAATATTACTCATATGTTGAGAAGTTGATACGTGATACTTGGACACCACAATTGGGATAATATCGTAAATACAGCCTCTCATGGACGGACCATATAGGGTATGAAATTCATACCTTCCTAAAATGAGAGAAGAAATTCGGTTCTATTTATAACTACTTCTCTAAATTGTCTTTTTCCAAAATAAATTAGGCTTACATACCTAATCGGCTATAAACTTTTAAAAGGTTTTTTTTAACCTTTTTAAACTCTTAAATATTATCGACATTTATATTTCGCAGGTGGAAGAGTGCAGCCTCAGAGGAACTTTTATACAACTCTATCATATAAACCATCAGTCAATGCAAAAGAAAGCTCAATAAAAACATAAATCATGGCCGAGGTCTGGAAGTTGTGAGCAAATTGTGGTTTAGATTAAAAATTTCATCAAGAAATTCTTTTGGCACCTTTGCCCCTTTTGTATAATTTGTGCAAATTGTATTCATTTTTTTTAGCAGAAGTATGAAATAAATGATTTTGTACCCATGCTAATACACAAATAAAACTGTGTGATTCAGTGAATTCTTCTTCATTCTTTCATAGTCATAACCATTTCCAGCTTTAGGTAAAGGGGGCGCGAGCTTTAGCTTTTGTACACTCTATGCTTACAATTGTATGAATCATTTTTCTACTTTATATGTAAATGAATTTGACGAATTTTAGTTGATCTAGATAATGTATAATCAATCATCCACAGACTATCTTTGGAGATTAAAATGGTAGGACATGGATTCACATTCCATGTTTCTCTTTGCGATGAAGCAACGTCTGGGCGTATTTTTAGTTTGTATTTAAATGGAAATGTTTGATTTGAGAAATTATTGAAAAATTTAGGGTAAACTAAAGTAAATTCCCTATTCCAAACTTTGAATTAGAATTCAATGTAATATATTTTAGGAATTAATATCTGACAGCCTTTCATATTTAGTATTAACTATCTATAAAAGTTTACAAAATACTTAATTAGATATTCGAGATACTCTATACAGACTTTGTAGGAAATAGTATATATTGCTCGTATGATCAGGATAATCATAATGTAATACGACTAAATACTTGTTTTTTATCTATAAGTTAATTAATTTGGGATTAAGATACTTTATTTGTCGATTTGAGTACTCAACTTTGTAATCATAAAATCTAATGGGGGTGTATTCAACGTAGAGATTTAATGAGTTTTATTGACTTTTTTTAATTGATAGACTTTTGTGGAATTGATAGTAATTTGTAGATTTGTATGGAATCTCATGGAGTTATAAAAAGAATTTAACGGACTTCATTAGACTTTTATAGATTTATTTAGTGGACTCCATTAGACTTTTATATATTTTTAGAGATTTTTATTGATTTGTAAGGAGTTTTTATGGATTTATTTGTTAATATAATTTATGACTTTTATAATGATTTTGTTTGAATTTATAAATATTTACATTTTTCCATATAAAATAAATATTTTATTAACATACTGCATAAAATAATCCAAAAATTAAAATAAGGGTAAATTATGAAAAAATCTCCAAATCAAAACTCATCTTGTTGTTCAGTCCCCAGATCAGAATTTTATTGTTTCCAGTCCCTGACACAACCCAATAATTTGTTTTAACTCCCCATTAATTATAATTTACTATAATACCCTCATCTCTTCAATTTCCATCTCACTCCCTCCCCATTTCTTGGTTCTTGTTTTCTCACATATTATGCTCAATTATATAGGATTTATGCTCGATTTTAGGCTTGTATGCTCTAATTTCTCTATATTATACCCGATTTCAAGATTTTGTGCTCAATTAACTGAAAACGTGGGTTTAGGTATTTTCAAGCATTTGAATGTAAGTACCATGGTATACTACTCCTCAACATCTTCACACTTGCAAATGAGAATATGAGTGTTTGGTTCTTGTGTTCTCACATATTATGCTCAATTATATAGATTTTGTGCTCAACATTTTTAAATTTACAAAAGAACAAATAACATGTAGGACAAAAAAAAACTACCTCCGGGCACTTTAAGTCCATTATTTCTTGATAAAACATCAGCCAATACGTTTGAATCATGAGCAGATCCCTCCCACCCACTGACCACATAAATGAATTCTAAATCAAAATTACAAGCTGCTAATACATTTTGAGAAATTGTTCCATGACGATTACGATAATTGTTCTTGTCACGCCCAACCACCATATCCAGAATATGAGTGCCATCAATAGCTCCAATGCAATCCTAAAGTGAAAAAATTTAAATAACAATTACAGTGACGATAATAAAATTATGCCAGAATTTCCTTACTTACTTTAAATTAAGGATAAAATCTTGTACTCTCCCTTACTCTTTCCGGCAATGTGTATCCAGATTTGCCCATCAATTCTACTGCAATGCTGTTTAATGCTTTCAACAGCTTGTTGAAGTTTCGGCTAGTATTGTAGTGTGACCGACCAAATGTTTTGTGAATCAAACAGTACCGAGTATCATGACCCACAATGAGTAAAAATACGGCAAGCATTTCTTCGATACAAATGTATCTTGTATCTTGTAAATGTATCTTTTCTCTAAGTATAGTACACAATTTTAAAAATACGTCAGGGTACATCCTATGAATTTCTCGAAAGTTTGTTGGATCATATTTTAATATTCTACGAATATAATTGTATCCATATGAAGTTATTGGTCGTCTATTTATGGACGATGGATACGTTCACTACACGTGTTAGCAATATGCAAATATACTGCATAAAGGAACTCAAAATTTCTATTAAAATATGCCTAATAATTTCATCCATTTCTTCTACCCATTCATCTTCCTCCATCTGTTCTTGTTCACACATGTTGATATTTGCCATGAAAATGAATCACCTGATATCAAACAAGAAATTAAAACAATGCAGCTTTGAGTTTATGAAAATCATTACATGAGATAAATAAAAAGAAGGAAAGACGCGTTAAAAATAACTCCAAAATTATACTAAAACAAATTAAAGCCAGATAATCCAAACACAGAAAGTTTGTTTCTAGTTGAATAATCAAAACATAGTTCAAAACAATATGAATAGAAATTGTAAAATAAGTGAATTCATTACTAATTATATCTTCAAAATGCACTCATTCGTTCAGTTTATAATCATCCATCTCGAACGCTCCTCAATTGACATTTTCAAGAAATCCATCTTCAGTGATATGGTAATAAGCAAATCAAGCACCTTGTATCTGGTACGATTATCCAAATTGGGACCTCCTTGATAGCATCCCAACAAGTAGCACCTCCATCTCTAGATTCTAATTTTAATGCTATGTTCTCGAGTTTGTGAGAGAACTTATGTAAAAATTCCTGGTCAATGTTCTTGAATGCACTTGATTTTGCTTCAAACTCGGTCCTATCTCGTTTTCTAGTTGATGGTGGAATCTCAGAAGTTATGTCATGTGAGGGTAGTGGTGAAGCAAACTCTTCATCAAATAGAGGCTGATATAAAGATTCTTGACCATCGGTTTGTACGAATCCACCACTACCACTATCAAATACATAATCATCTATTGTACTAGTAACCCTTTTTTCTTCTGTTTCATATGTTCTTGCATCAGTGTCATCTCCTAGCCCAAATTGAGTATTTTCCTGTTGCAGTACCATTCCCAACTACAATTCTCAAATCTTCGTAGTCCTCAAAAGTGTCACTCCGATAGTGTTCATGTTTAGGGTGAGACTGTAAAAAAACAAGTATTATAATATATTCAAACTAGTTAATTCTATTTAGAAATGTAAATTTTATTTTCTAACCATAAAACTGACCTTTAAATAATCCTCCCAGACTTCTTCAGCAGCCGTGAATTTGTTTGTATTAGAATCCCATCCAAAATCAGAGTTATGACGCATAAGCTTACAATAGTTGTTATATCGTAGTTTAAACCACTTTAAACGGATTTGATATTGTGTGAATGTCTTTTCACACCCAAGTTTTTCGTTTAGAGCAGGTAGTATCTTCTTTTCTACAGTTTTTTTGCTAAACAGTCCATTGCTATCATGCCATCCTCGCATGGCACTATCAACCATTATCTTTAGTAACTCATTACTCTCTTCAATCGTCCACACATTATATTTTCCTTGCGAATCTCCCATTGCTACTATCAGTTATATACACATAATAAAGACAATAGATACATGGTAGTGATAAACTAATAAGAAATGAGAAGCAAAGAAAAGTGATTAATCATAAGCATTCATGTTCTTGCAACATATCTTACGAGAGATGAGACTGAATCGGTTATAAGCTTCAACTAATCAAGAATTCAGCATGGAGCAGAAAACGAGTACAAAATCTAAAAACTAATACAAAGCCCAAAGGCTATCATATCAAACCTAGCAGATAACTAGCCATATTATATATCATTATTTTAACGTATAGATATTGTATATCCAATCTGATAATAGTGGACCAACACATTTTCAACAGAAATGCTCCAGATTCGAAAGCAAATGCCCACTCAGTGAGAGAGATTTGTTCGTGTCATGTTATTAGCACCAATCTAAGCTTATTGATGAGACCAGTGAAACTTTTGAGTCTGAATTCCAGTTCCCTGGATACCTCCTCAAGATATTATTATCTCAGTATCCTATGTATGAACATCTTATATTAAGATCAATGGTCGAGAAGTTGGAGAGAAAACTTCATCTCTTTATCAAGAGCAAATTAAAAAAACAAACAAGTGAAAGCTTCTGGTCATGCATATATACATGTTAAGTAACTATGGTAACTAAATTTAGCTACAAGTGTGTTGGAAAATGTGCTTCTATGAGAACCAAAGGTATCAGCATAGATAGCCTAATATATTTTCTTATTTCTAAATTTAAATATTGAGTGTTATCAAATAAATTATATGTATACCACTCATATATGCTTAAATAGTTTCATATCCCACCGAAGATAGTCCTTATTGAATCTTGATATGTAGAGCATGAACATATAAAGAAAAATCGAAAAAAGAAAGAAAGATGACAAGAAAACGAATACTACTGGTTCTTTTTTTTTTAAAATTGAACTTGTATTTCTTATTTTCCGCTTTCTACAGGTTTGCGCAATCAATTTTTTCTTTTGATTCAATTTATTATTACTTTCCCAACAAAACTAAGAAAAAGAGGGCAGCCGACAGATTGGTAAAACGAATAAAACAAAAATCAGAATGGGTGCGTTGAATAATGTAAAGGCTAATTAATGAGTTTGTCAAACTCCATGTGAAGTTCGTTAAGTCCACTCCATTCATGCCAAACCCATCCAATTCTCATTCGAAACAATCCAATATTCTCATCAACAATTGACGGCACTTTCTTAATCCAATATTTGGAGCAAAAGAAGTACTTAATTAAAACGAGCATAAAATACATACCGGAACTTTGAATTTTGATAGAAGAAGATCCTCTAATTTGTGGAGCCGTAAGAAGAGGAACTTTGAATTTGATAGAAGAATGTGGAGCCGTTCTTGAGAAGGAGAATGAGAATGAGTTGATAAAATAAAAGTTCTACCAAATCCATTGGGTAACAAGTTGACAATTTTTTATTATTTATATTTGTAATATAGTTTAATGGTTTGTACATGAAGAATTCCATAAAAATCCAATAGAATCTATTAGGATTTTGGATATCTATAGATTTCCATAGATTTTAAAAAAGTTTAATTTGAATACCTCTTGACTTTTTAAAAGTCCATAGAAACCTACTTTGGATACCACTAGACTTTTATGAAGTTGACAAAAACTTGAATTGAATACCTCTAGACTTTTGAAATCTATAAAAGTCTATGAAAATAATTAAAAGTCCACAATTGAATACACCCCATAAGTATTTAAGTTCCATATGACCGAAAATAGAGTTTAAAAAGGGGTTAAGTTTGATTTGAGAAATGATTGAAAATTTAGGATAAATTAAAGTAAAATCCATATTTCAATATGTTGGATATATTTCTACAGATCGAAATCTAAGTTTTAATTACACAAAATCTGTTATTATTCTACCAACGTTTTACATGCGATGTGCAGTGCGCTTGAGTAAAGAGACAGGGAGACATCCAGATTGTAACAGTAAGGGGACGCCCAAGTTGGAACAGTTAAAGATGTCTATGGTGGAACACTTAGGAGACGCCCGAGCTGGTACAACCCAATATGAACATGGTGCGAGGAACATCAAGCTGGTTCACCAGCTTGGTACAAGAGCATTTCAGAGATCAAGCGCAAAGAGGTTCAGTGAAGAGCAGAACAAACGCAGATCAAGTGCAACGTACAAGGGCAGTGATTGAGTGCGAAGCCGCTCACAAGCGCAGTGATCGAGTGCAGATCATATCACAAGCGTAGTACGAAGAACTCAGCTGAGCAACTAGTTGAAAGACCAGCTGGGAGGTCAGCTGAGATATACGTGCTGTTTCAGTGAGAGACTAGACGAGCTCGAGGTGACTCCCTTTGATGGAGATGAGGAAGAATCTGTATGCAGGGGGTACTCGATCGGTCTCCATAGGGCTAAACTGGCATGGAAAAATACGAGCTGGATAAGCACATCACACCAGCTCAGCATTGATCCAGAAGAACTCTGAAGCAGACCAACTTGGAGAACAACTCAAATACAGAATCTGCTCAGATATAGAGAGCAGATTAGAGACCAGCTGGTTAAGGTCAAACCAGCTGGAAAAGAAGAAGAAGAGCATCTGAGTACAAGAGCAGATGGCAAGAGCAAATTAGAAGAGCAGCTCAAGAGCAGATAGAAGAGAAGAAGAGAGCTTTGAACAGCTCGAAGTAAAGACCAGCTCAGTACAAACCAGAACGGAGATAAGCTGGCAAACTGGTTAAAGTCAAACCAGTTCGGATAACATGATAGATGAACAGCTCGAAGTAAAGACCAGCTCAGTACAAACCAGAACGGAGATAAGCTGGCAAACTGGTTAAAGTCAAACCAGTTCGGATAACATGATAGATGCTATCAAATCTACGAGCAAAGCGATTTGAATACAAGACTATACGAAGATTGACTTTCAGTATTCAAATCGATTTGCTTGTATTGTCTTCTTAAGTACAGTGCTCACGTGCTTAAAGTAAAGGAAAGCCTGCAACGCATTAAAAGACAAAGGACGCAAAGTACAACAGCGTAAGAAGACTTTCAACGGCTACAACTTTGTGTCAAACGGACAAATATGCGCAGGGGCTATATCCATGTCAAGAGTAGAGTACAAGCAGAAGAGAGAGCAAGCGCGGACAAAAAGAGCAGCGTGAGAAGAGCGAAGTGTTGTGCAAATCCAAAACGTAAAATAGAAGAACGCACAACACAAGCTCTGGGAAGACATTGGTGAAACCAGCTCGGACAGGAGCACTTCCCAGTGTGTGAGATTTTATCTTTGAGAAATTGAGCGTACACTGTAATCTCACACACGATTCACTCATATATTCGAGAGTTGAGCGAAACAGATATTTGAGTGAATCAAATATTAAACTCTCCATTGTAGTATTTGGACAGAGACGTTAAACAAGTCTATGTTGTCTTTCGCACTGAGACGTTAAAGAAGTGTGTGTAACCTTTTTCACTGAGGCGTGAAAGAAGTGAAGTTAGACACACGCAGCTTGCAGGCTGGTGTGCAGTGGTGGCTAGGAGTTCTTGCGGCTGCTGGTCGTAGGATCGGGTTGCAGTGTGGGCCGCTGTAATCAAAGTCTTCTAGCGGATCATTCCCGATTGCGAAAAAAGGGGAGACGTAGGAAATTCAGCTCCGAACTTCCATAAACAAATCGCAGCGTATCATTTTACAGCTTTCTGCATTTACATTCATACGCATTGCATATTTTAACAACTGCGTTAAACAAAATCGTTAATCAGCTTTCGATTATAAGAGTTCAGTTTGAGTTATTTCTGAAACACCCTAACTTTCTATTCCTAAGATTTTAAAAAGATAAAGCAAATTTCCTAAAGAAACAAAAGCTAGAATTTAAAACAGGTAAGATAATCAAGAGAATCCTAACAATATAAACTTAATTACCCAAAACCTGGGAATTCAAAACGACAATAGTAATAATTCAAAATTCGATATGCTCAAATCAAATGATCGCCATCTAAATTTAGAAGCGCAATAAAATAAACTTTGTCCCTCAAAAATCAAATATGCATCTCGACCTTAAAATAAATGTCTATTTCTCAAACTAGTGCGGAATAAAATGGTCACTGGGTCGGGCCATGCTGGACTGCCGTCTCTCAAGGATCCTGCCCCTCGATTTCAGCCTCTACGTCATATGCACCAGTCAAACATAATGATCTAAAGACTCAACAAGTACAAGATTGACAATAGTAAGTACTACATAATATGCTCACATGCATTAAAATATTTGTACTCAAATACCCTTTTCATTTTAAAACATTTAATGCGATAAAAAGGAGTATCAATTTTCTCAAATCATTTTCCTCAAAATCATGCATATGAATTTAAAGAATTATAAAACAAGCATTTTTGGGTGAACTCTGTTTCTCGACTGTGAATCGTCAAATTCTCAAGTCGCTTGATCAAGCTATAAAACCATAGTACTAGACTTGGAAAGGCATCCTAGTGCTTTTGTGGAATCCAGTCCCGTCAATGCAAGGCACCCCAGTGCTTTTCTGGAGTCCGTTATGTTGGGGTATCCCGGATCCGCCCCCCGGTCAGGCAGCGGAAGAACAAGAAACAGAGAACCGGGAGGCGATCAATACGAAAAACTATCAACATACTACGACATTCATAGGATGTTTAGCATGTTACCTCGCTGGCACTTGTGCCTGGCTCCAACCGGTGTTTCAAGAACCCGGCTCTTCTCGGTTGATTGCGGTAGTTACGCCAATCCGGTCCATGACCAGATCCGAGACTCCTTCGTCAGACTGCACTAGAAGCGCTGACGAGATCAGCACGAACGGATTCTCCTCGTCGAACTGGCCGGAACAAATTTCCGGCGACGATCGGCGGCGG
>KV012876.1:18499-33504 GCA_001598015.1 Dorcoceras hygrometricum
CCACGGTGGCGCGCACGGCGTGCAGCACAGTTGCTGCAAGCGTGCGGGCGGTGGCGCACCGCCCGTGCGGCAGTTCCGTGGCGGAGATGCGACGACTGTTTTTGAATTCTAGGGTTTTTTCGGGCCTGTCCCGGGCGGCCCGAAGGATTTTCGGGCCAATATTTGATATTGGGCCTTTTTGGTCGGACCAAAATTAATTTTTGAGATTTTGGGCCTAAAATAATTTTGAACCCAAATTTGATGCAATTATAATAACAAACTAAGATTTTATTTATAAAATGTGATTTTATATTTAAAATGCGATTTTGTTGGATTATATCAAATTTGATTTGATTATTTTATTTATGTCAATTAATTGAATTGATAATGTTTGGGATGATCGAGAGCCGTGCCCAATGTGTTAGGTGTATGCTAGGTTTTACAATTCTTGGTTGTAATATTATTGAAATCATTTCAAAGTGGGCCTGGTTTATGGCCCGTTCCCACCCCTTTAAATTGTATCCCTATTTTTCATGATTATTTAAATGTAAATATTAGACTTAGTGGGAGGATAATTTTGAAGATGGTGGAGATGATTATCAAAGATATTGAAGACCGAAGACTTGTAAAACTGGAAGCTTATGTAATAGGATTTCATTTGCATACTACATGTCACCTAGGATTGGACCTAGATCCGTGCTTGGCAACCACGGATCGTATAGCTCTCGCTCATCGATCATCCCAATTATATATATGTGATATATGTCTGTTGAATCCATAATTTTGAATTTGATTTAAAATTATTGAGACCAAATTTCAAAATTAAAAATCTCTCATTTTAAATTTGATTTAAAATTTTTATCAAGATTAAAAGTTTATCCGATAAGCTAGGGAATTTAAATATTGTTTAAAATTTCCTACCTTCCATCAACAATGGGTGTACGTCGATGCTACCCGTATACATGGCCCGGCTCATATTATTGAGGGGGTTATGTATGCCGGAAAGCTGTACACGACATTGACACTTGCTGTGAGTTGGTTGGAACTTCCTTTAACGTTGGCTCATATTATTGGGGACATTAAGAGGACCGTCCATCACAACTCAACATTGATGGGTCGTCTTGACACGTGATAGTAATCGGCGTCATATTATTGGGCCCTTACTAGACGTGAGGTAAACACATGGAGGTTGCACCTGTTGCAATTGTGCTCTATCCTTTGAGGATCATGGTTGGCTGATATTATTCGGGACCATGATTTCTTGATTGGACTCTGTGTACCCACTAAGGAAACTTTCTTTCTCGATTTAATTAGAGGGTGGTGAAATCGTTAAAATAGTGGGAGGGTAATTCATAAAACTAATTGACCATGTTTTATGTCTTAGCGTTTTTCATGAATAGTTAGTAATGCATGTCTGTTTTTCTTTTCAGTATAAATTGCTATTACAATGTCTTCAATCAAAAATCCACTTGCTTCTATACTAGATAGCAACAAGTTCACTGGTTTGAACTACCAAGATTGGCTTCGAAACCTCAAGATTGTCTTGGCTTCGGAGAAACTTCTCTACACGCTAGAGAATACCCCTCCGAAGGAAGCCCCTACCGATGCCAGTCCTGACGAGCTGGAAAATCTGGACAAATGGTGAGACGACGAGCTAAAGGCACGGTGCTATGTGATAGCATCGATGTCTAACGAAATGCAACGGAGTTTTGAGAAGACGGTGTATGCTGCTGACATACACCTTCATCTCAAGGAGCTGTATGGGGAGAACTCTTGGACTGAGAGGTTCACTACTGTCAAGGAGCTCATGACGAGCCGCATGCACGATGGGACTTCGGTCCGCGAGCATGGGGTTCATATGATTGGGCTCATTTGCTTGTCGTGTTCGAGGGGACCATAAAGAAGGACAAGCCCGTCCTCCTTATGGGATCCTCTTCCTCTGCGAAGAAGGGGCCCAAACGCAAGGGTAAGAAGCGTTCTGCCCCTGCGAAGGAGGAAAAGCCCTTCAAGAAGCCCAAGGAAAGGACTTCAAAGCCGAACAAATCTGAGGATGTTTGCCACCACTGTCACAAGCCTGGACACTGGAGGAGGAACTGTAAGGATTACCTCGAGCAGTTGCGAACTGCAAAAGGTATGTTCTACATCGAAATAAATATGTCTCTTAATTCGACTTCTTGGGTACTTGATACCGGATGTGGATCTCATATCTGCAATGATTTGCAGGTAATGACAAGAAGCCGGCGTCTTAGAGAGGGTGAGAACCACTTGAGGCTTGACAACGGAGCAAGGGTTGCTGCTATAGCTATAGGAGATGTTTATTTATTTCTGTCTTCAAATTTTAAGTTGTTATTGAGAAACGTTTTATTTGTTCCTGAATTAATAAAGAACATCATTTCTGTTTCTATGCTTGATAGTGATGGATATTCTTGTCATTTTGCCAATTCGATTTGCAATATATACAAGAATGAATATTTGATTGGAATTGGGGAACGCGAAAACGATCTATACACCTTAAAATTAAAAGAAGTTTCAACTCGTGATGTGGAAACACATGCAACAACAATAAAAAGGAAAAACGATAGTTTGAACCCGGCACAACTTTGGCACGCTAGGCTAGGTCATGTTTCTTTAAATAGGATGAACAAGTTGATTAGGAGTGACATGTTTGATATGTCTGACATTAACTCCCTACAAACTTGTGAGTCTTGTCTCAAGGGAAAAATGACTAAGTTGCCCTTCACGGGCAAAGCTGAACATGCTGAAGGCCTACTGGATTTGATCCACACTGATGTGTGTGACCCACTTAGCATTGGTACTAAGTCCGGGCACACCTACTTCATCACCTTTACCGATGATCACTCTAGGTATGGGTACTTGTACTTAATGAAGCACAAGTCTGAATCCTTTGAAAGGTTCAAAGAATTCAAGGCTGGAGTGGAAAATAAATTGGGAAAAAGTATTAAAACACTTCGATCCGATCGAGGTGGAGAATACTTGAGTGCGGAGTTTCAATACTATCTTAAAGAGAATGTGATTCTCTCAAAGTGGACCCCTCCGGCCACACCACAGCTCAATGGTGTAGCGGAGCGTCGTAATCAAACCTTGATGGACATGGTTCGATCTATGATGAGTTTCACTGAACTTCCTGCCTCGTTTTGGGGCTATGCGCTCGAAACGGCGGTTATGTTGTTGAACAATGTCCATACCAAGGCAGTGGATAAGACTCCATATGAGATATGGATGGACAATCCACCCAAATACTCATACTTGAGGATTTGGGGATGTCCTGCTTATGTGAAGCAGACAGTGGGAGATAAGCTGGATAATAGATCCATCTTATGTTACTTTGTTGGGTATCCAAATAATTCTATTGGATACTACTTCTACTATCCCAATGAAACAAAAGTGTTTGTTTCTAGAAATACCACCTTTCTGGAAAGGGAATTTCTACTTGATAGAAAAGGCAAGATAGTAGAACTCGAAGAGGTTCGAGAACCAAATGAAGTACCAAGTGAGTCTCCCGCACCTCAAGAGCCAATACTTGATATGGACACACCTAGGAGATCTGAAAGGATTCCTAGGGCTCCGGTTAGATATGGGTTCCTCCTTGAAGATGATCAAAGTGATCAAAGTATTGGATGTGATCCAAGAACTTTCAAGGAGGCAATTTCCGATGCCGATTCTAATTTGTGGCTTGAAGCAATACAATCTGAGATTGACTCAATGCATTCAAACCAAGTTTGGACCCTTGTTAATCCTCCCGAAGGAATAGTTCCTATTGGGTGTAAATGGATATACAAGAGAAAGCTTGGGCCTGATGGTAAGGTACTGACCTACAAGGCACGACTGGTCGCGAAAGGTTACACTCAAAGACAAGGTGTTGACTATGATGAAACCTTCTCACCAGTCGCAATGTTCAAGTCAATTAGAATCCTACTAGCCATAGCCGCATGGTACAACTATGAGATATGGAAAATGGATGTGAAAACTGCGTTCCTCAATGGAAACATTAAGGAAGAGATCTATATGATGCAGCCTGAGGGTTTCACATCTGTAGAAAGTGAGCATAAAGTATACAAACTTCAGAGATCGATCTGCGGTCTCAAACAAGCATCGAGAAGTTGGAACCTGAGATTTGATGAAACATTAAAAAATTGGTTTCATCAAGAATCCCGAGGAGCCATGTGTGTATAAGAAGGTAGTTAAAAATGCTGTGACATTCCTTGTACTTTATGTTGATGACATTCTACTCATTGGGAATGATGTAGGAATATTGCAGTCGACTAAAGTATGGTTTTCTAGTAGATTCTCTATGAATGAGATATGGAAAATGGATGTGAAAACTGCGTTCCTCAATGGAAACATTAAGGAAGAGATCTATATGATGCAGCCTGAGGGTTTCACATCTGTAGAAAGTGAGCATAAAGTATACAAACTTCAGAGATCGATCTGCGGTCTCAAACAAGCATCGAGAAGTTGGAACCTGAGATTTGATGAAACAATTAAAAAAATTTGGTTTCATCAAGAATCCCGAGGAGCCATGTGTGTATAAGAAGGTAGTTAAAAATGCTGTGACATTCCTTGTACTTTATGTTGATGACATTCTACTCATTGGGAATGATGTAGGAATATTGCAGTCGACTAAAGTATGGTTTTCTAGTAGATTCTCTATGAAGGACATGGGTGAAGCATCCTATATTCTAGGAATACAGATCTATAGGGATAGATCGAAAAGGATGCTCGGACTCACCCAAGCTGCCTACATCGATACCATACTTAAGCGGTTCTCTATGGAATAGTCCAAGAGAGGACACCTACCTATGGAATAGTCCAAGAGAGAACCTGAGATTTGATGAAACAATTAAAGAGGCGGTTTGGATGAGGAATTTCGTCCAAGAGTTGGGCGTAATCCATGAAGGAGTTGGTCCAGTCCCGGTGTACTGTGACAACACGGGTGCCGTTGCGCAAGCAAAGGAACCTATGTCTCACCAAAGATCCAACACATACTGAGGAAATACCACATAATCCGGGATATTGTGGCTAGAGGTGACATAGCAGTCGAGAGAGTCGCCTCTGCAGACAACATTGTTGATCCACTTACGAAGCCATTTCCAGGACCGTTGTTTGAAAAACATCGCGAGACAATAGGACTACGTCTGATGAGTAGTTGGATTTAGGGCAAGTGAGAGATTGTAAGAGTAGGTGCCCAACTAGCCAACTTGTGGCGTGTGGGTTCTTGTTGACTCTTTGTAAAACGATTTTTATTTATGAAATTCGTATTCTTTTATGGCATTCTTTATCTTCATTATTTTATAATGTTAACAATTGTGTTGGATAAAGACCTGGAAAGCACCATAGTGTATGTTATATGTGATAGTGGATATGATGGCTGTCATGAAATACATCTAATAGTCACTGTGTATTATAAACTCGTTCCTAGTCGATTGGGCCGTCAAAATGAGGATATGGTCGCCCGAGCTTGAGACTAGCATCTGCGATGTGAAGTACCACGTTTCATTGGTAGGGAACATTGTGATGTTCTGAGCATGCATATGGATAGTGACCTGATGATCTATCGAACTACCCTCGTTCGGACTTTCCAAGTGGTTACCATTTGGCGAGTGGATTAAGTCCGAGGTCTTGGTTGTACAGATTAGACCTCATTACTCGAAACGTCATTGAGACTCTACATGATAGGTGCCTCACTTTGACCCGTTTACTGACTCAGTTGGGGTCATCAAGTGGCGGGATTGGGTGAGGTCCCGATGCATGTAGGAGTCGATGCTTCGTTGTCGAGGATTCACCGCTCGCCTTTGTGCGTGGATATCCTATGCTATCTGAGGAGATAATAGTGTGACAAATCTCTGGCCAGAGTACTAGGTGTGTTTTAGGTAAATGAGTTTACCTAGTAACACATGCGATGTCGCTATTTGATCTCCAAGATGTATGCATGGTTATTGGATCTCTAGTGACTCTCGATTTACCAATGGTCGTTGATCTGATCGAGATATTTGTGTTGAAAGGACCGCACTGTACGCTAACCATGACCGACTGGTTATTGTAGGCATTATCAGTGATACCTAGGGGATCATGGGGCGATGTTGCTAGACGCTTTACCATGATCCGATGGGTTAGTCCGAAAATATGGTTTCGGAGTCGCAAATGTTGTGAGCCCACGGCTAGCTGTATCCCTGAACCATTGAGGGTCACACAAGTATTGGTTTCTCAATTCCCGCACGGAAATGAAGCTCAATTTGTTGAGTATAGGAGGAGGAAGGATGGAAGTGCGACTTCCTAAAATTAAATAGGGTCAAAATGCAATTTCCCTAAAGTTTGGGTTAGTTTGACTATCCTTGAAACTTGCAGGGGCCAAACTGATATTTTGGATTAGGTGGTCCGAAAATTGTTTTCGCATCATAATTCTCAGTTTTGTAAACTGTGTAGATCGGTCCGATCTGATCGTCGATCGGGATTATGATGGAGCCACAGTGATGGACTTGAAACGAAAGTGCACTCTGGGACTGGGCCGACCCAAGCCCATTAAGCCGGTTCAAGCCCATGTAGAATCTATAAATAGGGCCCTAGGGTTTGCATTTGACATTGTACCAAAACCCTAAACACTTCCTCCCTCTCCTCACATCCTCACGCCGCAGCCGCCGCCTCGCCGTCGTCGCCGCCGCCGCCCCGCCGCCGCCGCCGGTCGTACTTGTTCCGACCGTTCCGACGAGGAGATTTCGTCCGTGAAATCTTCGTCTTGTTTTCTAGTGCAGACCGACGAAGGAATCGAGAATCCAGTCGTGGACCGGATTAGGAGGACGACAACCTCCTACCGTTGAAATGCCGATTTCCTCGTGAAATTGGTCGGAGCCAGGCACCTAGACGCCAGATAGGCACCAATCTAAACATCCTATGTATGTTTATGTACTGTTTTAATAGTGTATTGACCGTTCCCGGGTCCAAATTTTTAAATCTTCCGCTGCGCCCTGGAAGCGGGATCCGGATCCGCCGCTGCGCCAACAGTGAAATATAATACAAATATTTCCCATTCATCTTCTCTTATGCTTGTGAGTTTAAAAGTGAAATTATCTCCACATTCTAACAAATTGGTATCAGAGCCTGTTGAGAGCTTGAAGAGAAGATTACTACCGGAACTCCCTTCCAAGTTCCACCTCTCACCAAAGATAGTTATGATAATTGGTGTATAAGAATGTAGGCTTTGCTTGGAGCCTTTGAATGTTGGGACCCTATGGAGAAAGAAGCCGAGGGTAATGACGCTGCCGCCAAGAAGAAAGATCAAAAGGCGCTTACACTCATTCATCAAAGTTTGGATGAGAAGATGTTCAAGAAGGTTGCTAGTTCAACCACCTCCAAGCAAGCATGGGATGTTATTCAAGCTTCTTTTCAAGGAGTTGATAAAGTGAAGAAAGTGCGTCTCAAAACTCTACGAGGTGAGTTTGAATCATTGCACAAGACTGACTCTGAATCAGTTTTGGATTATATTTCACGAGTCTTGGTTGTCACTAACCAAATGAAGAGATATGGAGAAGATGTGAAGGATGAACGGATCGTTGGAAAAATCCTATGATCGTTGGATTCAAAATTTGATTACATTGTTGTTGCCATTGAAGAGTCCAAGGATTTGGACACCATGACTATTGATGAACTTTCCGGATCGCTGCAAGCTCACAAAGAAAGATTGAATAAGCCGTATGAATCGACGGGACAAGCTTTGAAAGCAATTGTAACGCCCCAAAATCCATAAGACCACAATTTTACCCCTTTTTATTTTAAGAGCCATGTTGATATTTTCATGTTCAGATTTCAGCTTAAGTTCATGTTATTTATTTAAAAAGCTGATTTCTTCATTTCAGATTTGAGATACGGCTCAGAAGGTTTCAAATTTCGTTCGAAATCAATTTTAATGAGCAAATTGTCTCTTTCCAAAATCATTTGGAAAATTTGCAAATTTAAATAATGAGAGGGAGTTTTTATCAAATTTAAAAGTAAAGGCATGGTAAGCCATTCTTAATCATGGTGCTTTACCTACTACAACTGCACTATCGTATATTACTGATTTTTGTGGAAATGAATCTTATTTTACTTGTCAAAGAATTTTCTCTCTCGTTCTCTCAAACCTTTCTAAGGAGCTCGTCGTTGATTGCTTGAGGAGGATTTCTGCAGGAACCAGCTGCCTTCGTGTTTCCAGTGTTAAGGCAAGTAAAAGCTGATTCTTTGCTACACCATTAAAGTATATATTGTTTTTCCTCAGTTCTGCGTTTGCTTGCCTGTTTAAGTCCAAGATATAGCTATGTTTATGTTCATGCTTGGTTACGAATATGAAAGTTTGGGTTCGCAGAAATGTTTTCTGTTTTAAAACTCTCTAGCATGTTTCAATGAAGATATTGTTAATTTCAAAACCACTGAGCTTACAGATTATAGTTTATGGTAAAGTATGAAGTTCTTCCTTCTGGTGAATGGCGGCGTCTGGACTTGACTCCAAGAAATCGGTGATGCTGGTCGAATCGGGATTTTGTTCTGGTTTGATTGGCGGAACTGGTATCTTTGGATGTCGTCCGTGATGCTGCAACACTAGTTCCACTGCCAAATCTGTTTTCTACGATAGCGACTGGATTCTATAGTCAAATCTGAACTTTCCATGTCAAATCTGTTTTTCCCTCAAACACTATTTCTACAGTCGCATCTGTTTTTCTCGCTAGCGATACAAACCCTGAGGTCAAATCTGTTTCGTGCTAAGCATTACTATTTCCGATAACCAAATCTGCTTCGATGCTAGCGACACCCTAGTCAAGTCTGCTTCACGCTAACGATGTTGTTCCTTGACCACATCTGTTTTAACGTTAGCGAAACCACTCTTATAGTCAAATCTGTTTCCGTTACTAAGATCTGATTTGTACCCGAGTATTGTTTCTTTTAGCCAAATCTATTTTCACCCCAGTAATAGCCCCACTAGTCAAATTTGATTCTCAGTGAGATTTTAAGGAGAAACGAGTTTTTAAAAGAAGCGTACCCTGATGATTTCCAGATCTGATTTCAACCACATATGAGTCTAAAGGAAGAAATGTTTAGTTTTAAATGATTTATGGCGTAGATAACAGACGGTTAACATGGAAGGGTGAGCAACTGTCGAGAGTGTCAGTTGCCCCTTCATAAAGGAAGGGTTTGAAGTCGTCGAGAGTGTCAGTTGCCCCTTCATATTAAAGACAGAATTCAGATGTAGCTTGATCAAGCGCCTACGGACCTAAGGAGAGCTTCTAAGCCATAAATCACAAGAAAATTATGACGAGATCTGGGTCATTTCCCAAATCTGATTTTATGAAAGATGTTTATGTTTAAATGCCTTCCTTTAAACTAAGTTATATTCAGATATGAATGCGTCTGCCTGCATTAAGTGATCTTGTTATTCTCAGATTTTACTTGCTGAGCCCCTTGCGGCTCATTAGCTTTTAACGGTGCAGGTGAGACAGATCTGGGACAGACGGGCGGCGGGAGCTGAACCAGCTGTGGTGCATGTGTTTATCAAAGGCCGGCGTTTCCGTATCTATAATTGCTAGTATTGTTTTTTTGATCTTTTGTCAAATCTGTATTAAGATCCATTACAATAATAGTGAGTTCATATAGAGTTCCAGTAGTTGTAATATCGCACTTTGCACTTTACATCAAATCTGTTATCCAGATCTATTTCCGCTATTTATTATTTGGCGCCAATTGTGTTGTGTTTCGATTTTTTTTATGTTGTAATAAATACAACTTACAATAATTATTATTCAGCCCTTCTTTTCCTTTTGTTAATTCGATTCAACCCAAATCCGTTGACACCCACAGGAATGGGCGTCACAACAATAGTTTTCACAACAATTAATCAAGCCAAAACTTCAACCAAGGAAGAAGTCATGGACGAGGGAAGGTCCAATAGGAGTAGGCAGACAAACTCAACAAAGGTATGATAAGTCAAATGTTTAGTGTTATAATTGTCATAAACACTTCGAATCATTTTGATCTTGGATGTCATTTGATTCTCAACTTCACTCTTATAATTCTTGTACGCTTCTATTGCTTCATCCATATTTCTTAATAAGTAAACATAGCAATAGCTTGTACAATCATCGATAAACGTTATGAAATACTTTTTGCCACCTCGAGTTTTAAATCGCGTACATCGGTGTGAATTAACTCAAGTGGCTTTGTATTTCTTGTTACGGAATGGAATGGAGCCTTGGCCAATTTCGTTTCAACACAAATCTCACATATTTCTTGTGGATTTCTTTTAAATACAGGTAATGCATTTAAGTTAACTAGTTTTTGCAGCGTGTTGAAATTTAGATGTTGTAATATTAATAGGATATTAACTAGTTAACTATTATACTTATCTTCTCAAGTTCCACCCTGATATTTTCTGGGCAAGCGGTGGTAACGTACTATTAATTGGATATGTTGTAATTCTGATTTTGGAAAAAATGCAATGAAGTAACGATCGAACCAAGGAAAAAAGAAAAGCTTCGGAATCTATTCTGTTCGTCCCTCAGCTGACAGTGGGATCACCGTAATAAGTAAGGACAGAGTTATAATCTTATATCATTTCCTATGGGAATGAATACTTGAGAGAGATGAGATTCTCGAGTTTCCTTGAAACCACATACGTACTTGTTTTATTGGTTTTATGTGCTAAACTTGATTATGTGATTTCTTGACTGACTACTCTGTGATCAGTATGAGATTTATTGTTGATTGTGTGAATGCATGCTGACATGATTGCATTCATCTTGAGCCCAAAAAATCAAAGCATTGAGGGTAGATTCAGCCGCGAAGACGTTTGGGAAACTATAGTTGAGTGGCGAGGGATGTTGAGTTACTCCTGAAGCTAGAATACTCACTGTAGTTGCTCCAAAGTCGGGGGATTGAGAAGCAGGACCCCACCTCGAAGGGGTGAGCAGGTGGTTTGTTCCGAGATCTTAGTCCTCGGGATCCCAATAACCTTCGATCTTTTGATATCAGATTTGACATTCCTTGTTTTTTAAACATGCATTGCATTCATGATTATTATGTTGCATGTTATATTGATTATACTGAGATTGTATTTCTCACAAGAGTTTTCTGGCTGTTGTTCTGTTTGTATGTGTTAGAGTATATGCCCAACTAGCCAACTTGTGGCGTGTGGGTTTTATTGACTCTTGTGTACAACGATCTTTATATATGATATTCGTATTTACTTATGGCATTGTTTATTTTCATTATGTTATAATGTTAACAATTGTGTTGGATAAAGACCTAGAATGCACCATAGTGTATGTTGGATGTGATAGTGGATGTGATGGCTATCATGAAACACATCTAATAGTCACTGTGTATTCTGAACACGTTCCTAGTCGATTGGACCATCAAAATGAGGATAAGGCCGCCCGAGCTTGAGACTAGCATCTGCGATGTGAATTAGCATGTTTCATTGGTAGGGAATATTGTTTAATGTTCTGAGCATGCAGATGGATAGTGACCTAGTGATCTATCGAACTACCATCGTTCGGACTTTCCAAGTGGTTACCATTTGTCGAGTGGATAAGTCCGAGGTCTTGGTTGTACTGATTAGTCCTCACTACTCAAAACGTCATTGAGACTCTACAAGATAGGCGCCTCACTTTGACCCGTTTGCCGACTCATTTGGGGTCATTAGGCGGCGGGATTGGGTGAGGTCCCGATGTATGTAGGAGTCAATGCTTCGTTGTCGAGGATTCACCGCTTGCTTACATGCGTGGATATCCTATGTTATCTGAGGAGACAATAGTGTGATAAATCTCTGACCAGAGTACTGGATGTGTTTTAGGTAAATGGGTTTTCCTAGTAACACTCGTGATGTCACTATTTGATCTCCAAGATGTATGCATAGCTATCGGATCTCTAACGACTCTCGATTTACCAATGGTCGTTGATCTGATCGGGATATATGGATTGAAAGGACCGTACTGTACGTTGTGGGACCACGGCTAGCTGTATCCCTGAACCATTGAGGGTCACACAAGTACTGGATTCATGATTCCCGCACGGAAACTGAGCTCAATGTGTTGAGCAAAGGAAGAGGATTTTAGGGAGTGCGACTTCCTAAAAGTCAACAGGGGTCAAATTGCGATTTCCCAAAAGTTGAGGGGCTAAACTGTAATTTTGGTCTAGGTGATCTGAAAAATTGTTTTTCACATCATAATATTAAGTTTTGGAAACTGAGTCGATTGGTCCGATCTGATCGGCGATCGGAGTTATGATGAAACCACAATGATTTAATTGAACCGAATGTTCATATGGACTTGGGCCTGACCCAAGTTCAATGGGCCGGTTCAAGCCCATCATATGTCTATATGTTGATATGACCTAGGGCTTTAATCATGACATTACATCACACAACCCTAGCTCCCATATAGGCGCCGTCCCCTCCTCCCTCTCTCGGCCGACCACCGTGCGCCGCCCACGCGCCGCCGCGCTCCGCCGTCCGCGGCCTCTTGCCATGATCGGACTTGTTCCGATCAGATTTTCGAGGAGTTTCCATCCGTGACAAATTCGTCAGGCCTTCTAGTGCAGGCTGACGAAGGAATCGTATTTCAGGTCGTGGACCTGATTAGACGATCTACCGCCGCCTACCTTTTGAAGTGCCGGTTTCCCTGTGAAACTGGTCGGAGCGAGGCGCCTAGACGCCAACAAGGTAACAATCATTAAACGCCCTATGAATGGTTTATTGATTAGTTTTAATGTATTGAACGTATCTCGGGGCAAAATTTTAACTTCCGTTGCGCCCCCGGGAAACAGGATCCGGATCCGCCATTGTCACCAACAGTGGTATCAGAGCCTGGCTCGGATCCTTCAATATATATTATTGCCTGAATTGCATAGATTTCGAATTTTTCAAAATCATAAAACAAAATAAAAAAAAAATTGCACGACGGCCGCCGGCACCGCCGCGCGCGGCGGCGTTAACGCTCGCGCAACAGCGCGCGTCGGCTAGCGCAATGTGTTGCACAACTGGCCGGCCTAATGTAGCGCACGGTGATGCGCATTCCGCCGCCTTCTTGGCACGGCGATGCTGCGCACGTCGCGGCCAGCGTGCTCCACGACGTGCGCGGCATCGCCGCACGCTATGTGTTGGCGGCGGCCGCCGTCCGGCGATGTTTTCGGCAGCGTTGCGACGGCTGATTTCTTCTAGGTTTTGTTTCGGGCCTGTCCGGGCAGCCCATGGAGTTTTCGGGCCAATATTCGATATTCGGCCGATTTTGGTCGGACCAAAATTGATTTTGAAATTTTTGAGATTTTGGGCCTAAAATTGTTTTAAGCCATTTGATGCAATTAAAATTACAAAATGTGATTTTAGTTATGAAATATGATTTTATAATTAAAATATGAATTTGTTGATTAAAATATGATTTTGTCGACAAAATGCGATTTTATTTATAAAATGCGATTTTATAATTAAAATATGATTTTATAGGTAAATATCAAATAAGATTTGATTATTTAAATTTATGTCAATTAATTAGATTGATTGCATGTTTGGGATGATCGAGAGCCGTTCCCAATGTGTTAGGTGTATGCTATAGGTTTTGCGATTTTGGTTGTATATATATTGTTGATATCGATTAAAGTGGGTCTGTTTGTGGCCCGTTCCCACCCCTACAAATTTGTATCCCAATATGTCATGGCAATTTAAATGTAAATTACTAGATTTAGTGGGAGGACAATTTGAAGAGGTGGAGATGACGATCAAAGATATTGAAGACCGAAGATCTATAAAACCGGAAGCAATTGTAATAGGATTGCATTGCATATTGCATTTCACCCAGGACTGGACCCAGGTCCGTGATTGGAAACCACGGACCGCATAGCTCTCGCGATCGATCATCCCAAAGTTTGTTTATATATTCGATATATGTCTATTGAATCCGCATGTTTTAAATTATGATTTAAAATGTTGTTGAGACCAAATTTTCAAAAATAAAATCCCTCGTTTTAAATATGATTTAAAACTGATATCAAGATTAAAAGTTTATTCTATAAACTAAGGGAATTTAAATCTGTTTAAATTATTCCTACCTTCCATCAACAATGGGTGTACGCCGATGCTACCCGCATACATGACCCGGCTCATATTATTGAGGGGGTTATGTATGCCGGAAAGCTGTACACGTCATTGACACTCGTTGTGAGTCGGTTGGAACTCCCTTTAACGTTGGCTCATATTATTGGGGACGTTAAGGGGATCGTCCTTCACGACTCAACATTTATGGGTTATCTTGACACGTGATAGTAATCGGCGTCATATTATTGGGCCCTTACTGGACGTGAGGTAAATACATGGAGGTTGCATCGGTTGCAATTGGGCTCTACCTTTTGGGGGTCATGGTTGGCTGATATTATTCGGGACCATGATCGCTCGATTGGACTCTGTGTACCCACTAAGGAAACTTGTTTTCTCGATTTCATTAGAGGGTGGTGAAATCGTTAAAATAGTGGGAGGGTAATTCATAAAACTAAATGACCTTGTTTTATGTCTTAGCGTTTTTCATATATAATTAGTAATGCATGTCTGTTTTTCTTTTCAGTATAAACTGCTTATAAAATGTCTTCGATCAAAAACCCACTCGCTGCTATACTGGATAGCAACAATTTTCACCTGTCTGAAATACCAAGACTGGCTTCGAAACATCAACATTGTTGGCTTCGGAGAAACTTCTCTATACGATAGATAAGAGCCCTCCGAAGGAAGCCCCTGCCGATATCAGCCCTGAGGAGCTGACTACGCTTAAACAATGGTGGGACGACGAGCTTAAGACTCGATGCTATGTGATGGCATTGATGTCCAACGAAATACAACGGCGCTTTGAGAAGACGAAGTATGCTGCTGACATACTCTTTCATCTTAAGGAACTGTATGGGGAGAACTCTCGACATGAGAGGTTCACCACTGTCAAGGAGCTTATGACGAGCCGCATGCGCGATGGGACTTCGGTCCGCGAGCATGGGGTTCGTATGAT
>KV012876.1:34102-45641 GCA_001598015.1 Dorcoceras hygrometricum
CATATCTGCAATGATTTGCAGGTGATGACAAGAAGCCGACGTCTTAGAGAGGGTGAGACCCACTTGAGGCTGGGCAATGGAGCAAGAGTTGCTGCAGTAGCTATAGGAGATGTTTATTTATTTCTGTATTTAGATTTTAAGTTGTTATTGAGAAACGTTTTATTTGTTCCCGAGTTAATAAAGAACATTATTTCTGTTTCTATGCTTGATAGTGATGGATATTCTTGTAATTTTGCTAATTCGATTTGCAGTATATACAAGAATGAATGTTTAATTGGAACTGGGGAACTCGAAAACGATTTATACACCTTAAAATTAAAAGATGTTCCAACTCGCGATGTGGAAACACATACAACAACAATTAAAAGGAAAAGCGATAACTTGAACCCAGCACAACTTTGGCACGCTAGGCTAGGTCATATTTCCCTAAGTAGGATGAACAAGTTAATGAGGAGTGACATGTTTGATTTGTCAGACATTAACTCCCTACCGACTTGTGAATCTTGTCTCAAGGGAAAGATGACTAAACAGCCCTTCAAGGGCAAGCCTGAACGTGCTCAAGGCCTATTGGATTTGATCCATATTGATGTGTGTGGTCCACTTAGCATTGGTACTAAGTACGGTCACACATACTTCATCACCTTTACCGATGATTACTCTAGGTATTGGTACTTGTACTTAATGAAGCACAAGTATGAATCCTTTGAAAGGTTCAAAGAATTCAAGGCTGAAGTAGAAAATCAATTAGGCAAAAGTATTAAAGCACTTCGATCCGATCGAGGTGGTGAATACTTGAGTGCTGAATTTCAAGACTATCTAAAAGAGAATGGGATTCTCTCGCAGTGGACCCCTCCGGCCACACCACATCTCAATGGTGTAGCGGAGCGTCGTAATCGAACCCTGATGGACATGGTTCGATCTATGATGAGCTTCACTGAGCTTCCTACCTCGTTTTGGGGCTATGCGCTCGAAACGGCGGTAATGGTGTGGAACAATGTCCACACCAAGGCAGTGGATAAGACTCCATATGAGATATGGATGGGCAAACCACCCAAATACTCATACATGAGGATTTGGGGATGTCCTGCTTACGTGAAGCAGACAGTGGGAGATAAGCTGGATACTAGATCCATCTTATGCTACTTCATTGGGTATCCAAAGAATTCTATTGGATACTACTTCTACTATCCAAACGAAACAAAAGTGTTTGTTTCTAGGAATGTCACCTTTATGGAAAGGGAGTTTTTACTTGATAGAAAAGGAAAGATAGTAGAACTCGAAGAGGTTCGAGAACCATCTGAAGTACCAAGTGAGTCTCCCGCACCTCCAGAGCTAGTACCAGAAATGATCGCACCTAGGAGATCCGAAAGGGTTCCTAGGGCTCCTGAAAGATATGGTTTCCTTCTTGAAGATGATCAGGGTGATCAAGTTGTTGGATGTGATCCAAGGACTTTCAAGGAGGCAATTTCCAATGCTGATTCTAATTTGTGGCTTGAAGCAATGCAGTCTGAGATTGACTCAATGCATGCGAACCAAAATTTGGACTCTTGTTAATCCTCCCGAAGGAATTGTTCCCATTGGGTGTAAATGGATATACAAGATAAAACTTGGGCCTGATGGTAAGATACTGACCTACAAGGCACGGCTGGTCGTGAAAGTTACACTCAAAGGCAAGGTGTTGACTATGATGAAACCTTCTCACCTGTCGCAATGTTCAAGTCAATTAGAATCTTACTTGCCATAGCCGCATGGTACGACTATGAGATATGGAAAATGGATGTTGAACTATGTTCCTTAATGGAAACATTAAGGAAGAGATCTATATGACGCAGCCTGAGGGTTTCACATCTGTAGGAAGTGAGCATAAGGTATGCAAACTTCAGAGATCGATCTACGGTCTCAAACAAGCATCGAGGAGTTGGAACCTGAGATTCGATGAAACAATTAAGGAATTTGATTTCATCAAGAATCCCGAGGAGCCATGTGTATATAAGAAGGTAGTTAAAAGTGCTGTGACATTCCTTATACTTTATGTTGATGACATTCTACTCATTGGGAATGATGTAGGAATGCTGCAGTCAACTAAGGTATGGTTGTCTATTAGATTCTCGATGAAGGACATGGGTGAAGCATCCTATATTCTTGGAATACAGATCTATCGGGATAGATCAAAACGGATGCTCGGACTCACCCAAGCCACCTACATCGATACCATACTTAAGAGGTTCTCTATGGAAGAGTCCAAGAGAGGACACCTACCTATGAGCCACGGGGTCACTCTATCTAAGTCTATGTGTCCGAAGACTAGTGAGGAGATAGAGAGTATGACACGTGTGCCATATGTCTCGGCAATAGGTAGTATTATGTATGGCATGATCTCAACTAGACCGGATGTCGCATATGCTCTGAGTGTCACGAGCCGCTACCAGGCCAACCCCGGGCAATTGCATTGGAAGGTTGTGAAGGATATTCTTAAGTACTTACGAAGGACTAAGAATATGTCCATGGTCTATGGGGGTGGTGAACTGAAATTGGAAGGCTACACTGATTCTAGCTTCCAATGTGACGTGGATGATTCGAAGTCTACCTCTGGATTTGTATTCATGCTCAATGGTGGTGCTGTCTCTTGGAAGAGTTCTAAGCAAGACACCATCGCGGATTCAACCACTGAGGCTGAGTACATCACAGCATCAGCTGCTGCTAAGGAGGCGATTTGGATAAGGAATTTCGTCCAAGAGTTGGGCGTCATTCCTGATGGAGTTGGTCCAGTCTCGGTGTACTGCGACAACACGGGTGCCGTTGCGCAAGCAAAGGAGCCTAGGTCTCACCAAAGATCCAAACATATACTGAGGAAATACCACATAATCCGGGATATTGTGGCTAGAGGTGACATAGCAGTTGAGAGAGTCGACTCTGCGGAAAACATTGCTGATCCACTTACGAAGCCCTTGCCAGGACCGTTGTTTGAAAAACATCGCAAAACAATGGGACTGCGTCTGATGAGTAGTTGGCTATAGGGCAAGTGGGAGATTGTTAGAGTAGATGCCCAATTAGCCAACTTGTGGCGTGTGGGTTTTATTGACTCTTGTGTACAACGATCTTTATATATGATATTCGCATTTTTTTATGGCATTATTTATTTTCATTATGTTATAATGTTAACAATTGTGTTGGATAAAGACCTAGAATGCACCATAGTGTATGTTGAATGTGATAGTGGATGTGATGGCTATCATGAAACACATCTAATAGTCACTGTGTATTCTGAACACGTTCCTAGTCGATTGGGCCATCAAAATGAGGATAAGGCCGCCCGAGCTTGAGACTAGCATCTGCGATGTGAAGTACCATGTTTCATTGGTAGGGAACATTGTGATGTTCTGAGCATGTAGATGGATAGTGACCTAGTGATCTATCGAACTACCCTCGTTCGTACTTTCCAAGTGGTTACCATTTGTCGAGTGGATAAGTCTGAGGTCTTGGTTGTACTGATTAGTCCTCACTACTCGAAACGTCATTGAGACTCTACATGATAGTTGCCTCACTTTAACCCGTTTGCCGACTCATTTGGGGTCATTAGGCGGCGGGATTGGGTGAGGTCCCGATGCATGTAGGAGTCGATGCTTTGTTGTCGAAGATTCACCGCTCGCTTACATGCGTGGATATCCTATGTTATCTGAGGAGACAATAGTGTGATAAATCTCTGGCCAGAGTACTGGATGTGTTTTAGGTAAATGGGTTTGCCTAGTAACACTCGCGATGTCACTATTTGATCTCCAAGATGTATGCATAGTTATCGGATCTCTAGCGACTCTCGATTTACCAATGGTCGTTGATCTGATCGGGATATATGTGTTGAAAGGACCGTACTGTACGCTAACCACGACCAACTGGTTATTGCAGGCACTATCAGTGATACCTAGGGGATCATGGGGCGATGTTTCTAGGCGCTTTACCATGATCCGTTGGGCAAGTCCGAAATTCTGATTTCGGAGTCACAATGGTTGTGGGCCCACGGCTAGCTGTATCCCCGAACCATTGAGGGTCACACAAGTACTGGATTCATGATTCCCACACGGAAACTGAGCTCAATGTTTTGAGCAGAGGAAGAGGATTTTAGGGAGTGCAACTTCCTAAAAGTCAACAGGGGTCAAATTGCGATTTCCCAAAATTTGAGGGGCTAAACTGTAATTTTGGTCTAGGTGATCTGAAAAATTGTTTTTCGCATCATAATATTCAGTTTTGGAAATTGAGTCGATCGGTCCGATCTGATCGTCGATTGGAGTTATGATGAAACCGCAATGATTTAATTGAACCGAATGTTCATATGGACTTGGGCCTGACCCAAGTCCAATGGGCCGGTTCAAGCCCATCATTGGTCTATATGTTGATATGACCTAGGGCTTTGATCATGACATTACATCACACAACCCTAGCTCCCATATAGGCGCCGCCCCCTCCTCCCTCTCTCGGTCGACCACCGTGCGCCGCCCACGCGCCGCCGCGCTCCGCCGTCCGCGGCCTCTTGCCGTGATCGGACTTGTTCCGATCAGATTTTCGAGGAGTTTCCGTCCGTGCCAAATTCGTCAGGCCTTCTAGTGCAGGCTGACGAAGGAATCGTATTTCCGGTCGTGGACCTGATTAGACGATCTACCGCCGCCTACCTTTTGAAGTGCCGGTTTCCCTGTGAAACTGGTCGGAGCCAGGCGCCTAGACTCTAGCAAGGTAACAATCGATAAACGCCCTATGAATGGTTTATTGATTAGTTTTAATGTATTGAACGTATCTCGGGGCAAAATTTTAACTTCCGCTGTGCCCCCGGGAAACGGGATCCGGATCCGCCATTGTCACCAACAGTATGTGTGCATAACAACAAGTGGGGCGAGAGATGGACCAACTAGACAAGGGTAGATAGAAGTGGGACGACGGGATTGAGAAGGATACCTGCTGTCAGCTTAGCCTGAGAACGATAATGCTAGCTGTGTATTTACGATGTATTTAGATTTGAATAAGACAGTAGGAACTTTGTAATCGTTTGTAACGTTTATTCTCAGGTTTGTACATTAACAGATTTTTTGCAAGTAAATAGAAGTATTTGTGGCCAGCTCAACGTTTTCGTGATCTTGTTAAAAAATATATATATATATACAAAGTTCTCATATACACTGTTAATTACATGAGATTAATTCTGTTTATTGGATAATTGCCCTCTAAGAATTGATTAGCACAGAGGTCCTCACATTAGGTGTTATCAGAGCATAAGTTCTTGGACTATGTGAAAGGTTATTGAGCGGGGTAGATCGAACCCGCTTGCTATATTTATGTTGTGTGAGCTTGATAATATTTGATTGAGTTACATGCGAGCATGCCTTCTCATGCCTTCTATGCCTATATGTCGTAAATGGAAAATCATGTGTTATTTAAAAAACGAGAAACAACTTCAGAACTGACCCTTGACCAGCTTTGGGATTCTCATGCGAATACATGGGTATATCGATCATAGAAAGAATGAAAACAAAAAGTGTGAGCCTTGAATTATGCCCTAGCCATGTGAATTTTAGATATGCCTCCACGTCGAGCACAGCAAGTCCCATGGACAATGGCCATTCCTCAAAATGAACAGGGCAGTACAACTCACGATCTGATGGACGTTACCCCAACACCGATTGAAACGTTATTGACCAGATTTCAATCATTTAAACCACCAACGCTGAAGGGAACAGAAAATTCGATGTAATGTGAAAGCTGGTTGGAGGATATTGAACAGTTATTTGAATCTCTGGACTATTCTGACAACCACCGAATCAGATTATTTGTGCATCAACTGCATGATGTGGCTGGTGGATTACTTTGAAAAAAGCGTTGGAGAATCAAGGTAAGACTGTGACCTGGAATGTGTTCGAAATTGAATTCTATCGACGTTTCTTTCCAGTGTCATACAGAAAGGATAAAGGGGATGAATTTGCTAGTCTGAAGCAATGTAACCCAACATTGAGGAATAAGTGGCCAATTCTCTAGTTTACTGAGATTTGCACCACATATAGCTGATAACGACGAATCCAAATGTTGGATCTGTGTGTACAGATCAGAATCTTAGTTTTGATTCACACAAAATCTGCTATTATTGTACTAACGCTCTACGTGAAATGCGCAGCTTGCTTAGTCCGGAGTAGACATGAAGATATCCAAACTGGAACAGTGAGAGAACGCTTGAGCTGGACTGGTCGAAGATATCTAGATGGAACGGTAAGGGGACGCCCAAGCTGGTTTAGTAGTTTACTTCCAGAATTCTTGGAACACCAAGCTGGTTCACCAGCCTGGAGAAGGAGCATCACGTAGATCAAGAACAGAGAATTAAGAAGATACGTTGCAAACGAGAGGATAAGAAGAGAGCGTCGAACAGATCGATGAAGCAACCAGCTCGAAGACAAGACCAGCTCAGTACAAACCAGAACAAAGAAAAGCTGGCAAGCTAGTTAAGGTCAAACCAGCTAAGATAGCATGACAGATGCTATCAAATCTACGAGCAAAGAGATTTGAATACAAGACTATACGACAAATGATGTTCAGTAATCAAATCGACTTGATAGTATTGTCTTCTTAGAACAGTGCTCACGTGCTTAAAGTGAAGAAAAAGCCTGCAACGCATTTAAAAACAAAGGATGCAAAGTACAACAGTGTCAGAAGACTTTCAACGTCTACATCTTTGTGTCCAATGGATTAAACTCCGCGTCAGGCTATAAATAACAAGAGCAGAGCACAAGAAAAGTAGGAGTGAATAGAGAGAGAGAGAGAGACGCACAAAATGAAAAAAGAGCGCAAGAAGAGCGAAGTGTTGTGTGAACAAAAATGTAAAAACAAAAGAAAGCACAACACAAGCTCCGGAAGACATTGGTGAAACCAGCTCAGACAGGAGCACTTCCCTGTGTGTGAGATTCCATCTTTGAGAGATTGAGCATACACTATAAATCTCACACACGATTCACTCACATATATTTAAGAAAGCTGATTAGATTAGCTGAGTGAATCAAATACAAAACTATCCATTGTAGTCTTTGGACAGAGACGTTAAACAAGCCTAGTTGTCTTACGCTGAGACGTTAAAGAAGTGTGTGTAGCCTTTCTCACTGAGGCGTTAAATAAGTGGAGTTAAACACGCGCAGCTTGCGAGCTGGTGGGCAGTGGTGTTGCTAGGAGTTCTTGCGACTGCTGGTCGTAGTAGTGGGTTGTAGCGAAGGGTCGCTGCAATCAAAGCCTTCTAGTGGAATCCTTCCCTATTGAGGAAGAAGGGGAGACGTAGGAGATTCAGCTCCGAACTTCCATAAACAAATTACAGCGTATTTCTTTATTGCTTACTGCATTTACATTCATACGCATTGCATGTTTGTTTAACACGCATAAAACCGTAAATGAGCTTTCGAATATAAGAGTTCAGTTTGAGTTGTTTCCGCATGATTTTAACTCATTACTCAATCTGTATATCGGTGCATAAACATTCAAGAACACTGAGCTATTGCAGTTCAAGTTGTAAGAAACCAGATTGTTAGCATTGAACCAGCTCGCAGAGCAGCTGGTGATCTGGACCAGCTCACAGAGCTGTATTCCAACTTCACGTAAATCTGGTTTCGAAGTTGCGTGATTATTTTAAACTCCAAAAATTTCAAAAATGCACGTAACTCATGGGATTAATGTTTGGGCTGTGTGAGAGCCTACGTGAGTTGTGGCAGAGCTCATGAACACCACCCCCTATTTTTCAATCCCAACAAGTGGTATCAGAGCGTTTATACGATCTGGTACCCCGTAAAATGGGACCAACACCAAATCTTATCAGTTCATAAATGACTTAAATCCGGAGGTATTTACTTTGGTGAATACTGGAAGACCCAATAATTTTGCAGAGGCGCTCAACCGGGTGAAAGGAGTAGAAGCTGGACTGATAAGACAAAGAGGAGCACCCTTTGTGCCTCGTCCATCACATCAGTCACCATATTCATCACAAACACAACCTTACCCCAGATTTGAAGGGGGTAGTGGCAGTAGTGGTAAAAGAGCTTTCTTCAAGCCAAGAGGGAAGCAATTCAAAATAGGAGTAGTTCCTCCAGCTCGAGTGGATCAAACTAGGGTAGTTTTGATCAGAGTTCTGGGAATACAGATGGGAGTAAGAATGAATAATAAAATCGAGCTCATGGATTTTCCTGTGAGACCTGGAAAGTTGATTAAGATTAATTTGTTGGAATTAATCGGATTTTAGAGATTTCTGGTGGTTCAGATCTCTGTTTGGAAGTTTGGTTAGTATTTTCGGGTCAGATTTCTCATTTTAAGCAATTCTAGAAGTTTTTGTATTTTTGAGATTTTTGGGTGAAAGCTGGTTTCGTGGTGAGAGCTGGTCGATTTGGTGAAATCCAGTCGTAGCGTGTTTTGGTAGCGCGAGGTTCCTAAACACCGTCGTTTTATTAAAATCTGGATGCGTTGTGTTAAGTGAAAGCTGGTAGCATGTTTGTATCCAGCTACTGCTTTATCTCGTTTGTTGAGGGCAAAATGGTAGCGTTTTGATTAGTTGGTGCGACGCCGTTTTGAGTGTTGCGTCTGGTACCAGCTGGTGGCATCTGTTCGCGCGTGTTCCTGCTGGTTGTCCAGCTGAGAGTAGATGTCAACGATGGTCAACTCTACTGTAGCTTGCGTCTGGTTTCCTGTAGCTTGCGGCTGGTATTGCGGGAGGGTTATCGACCGGATTTGATTACGTCAGCTATGCGACGCCGTTTTATTAAGTTGGAACGCAGCGTTTTGATGCAACGTCTGGTATCAGCTTTTGAGTGTTATACAATCCAGATTTTGGATTTGAGAACCAGCCGATGGTTTTAGGCGACCAGCTGGTGGCAGATTTGATGACGTAAGCGGTGCGACGTCGTTTTGTTAAGTCGCTGCGACACCGTTTTGATTAGCGTTGTTTGAGTTTCAGCAGTTGGTTTCTTTGCATCTGCTGGTTGTATTTTTAGCGTGCGTCGACTGGTTTTGTCGGTGGATGATTTTAACCAGCTTTTACGTGCGTATTTAAGGAAGACTTGGTCTTCGATTTTAAACACCAGATCTCATACTTAGCGAAATATTATCTTGGTTGTCGACCTCTGTTCTTCGAACCCTAGTACTGTTCACCGTGAGATTTTCTGGTGAATTCCCGTCGTTTCCGACCGTTGTTTGGTACGCGTGCGTCGACTGGTTTTGCGGTGGATGATTTTACCAGCTTTACGTGCGTATTTAAGGAGACTTGGTCTTCGATTTTAAACACCAGATCTCATACTTAGCGAAATATTATCTTGGTGTCGACCTCTGTTCTTCGAACCCTAGTACTGTTCACCGTGAGAGTTTTCTGGTGAATTCCCGTCGTTTCCGACCGTTGTTTGGTACGTGCGAGGTAGCGTTGGACTCCTATCGAGAAGCTCTTCCTTTCTATACCATTCTTGGAGGCTGTTGTTGGCTAGAGCGAGATCACGAAGTTGCTGTCTTCGGCCGTGTGTTGTGTCATTGAGGTAGAACTTCGAACTGTTGTTGAGATCTTAGTATTAGCCTTTGTTTAAGCTTCTTGTTTAGCTGTATGGGTGAATTGTTGCTGGTTGAGCGTGGCTCCCAGCCGTGAGCTTATGATAGCATCCCTGAGAATTATGATTCGTTGTTTAGCAGGTTTTAACCAGATTTCTCTGGATTCCTTTGTGGTAATTGTTGAGCAGAATTGAGGTACGGATCTTGAGCTTGTAATTCAGCGTGGAACCTGGCTTGGATAAATTGTGAGATGGCTGTGTTTGGACTGCCGTGTGATGTTGTTGCTTTGTGTGAGAGCTGTGTATGCTTACCGTGTGTAATTGTTGTGTTACATATGGTTATATGTTTTTTGTTCTAGCATGTTGCATACACGCATTCCATTTAGCTATTGCAGCCTTTGTTCGTTGTTGTTCTCTGTTTTCTTACCAGGATGCGAGGGCGAGCGGTGATTCCGCACTCTCATTTCCCCTATGCGCCGAGTGGCTAGCTACCACAGTTCATAGGTTGGGTTGTTGATGCATCTGGTAAGGGTGGGCGAGTAGGGGTGAGTGGGTAGCACCCACATGTCCTACACTCACCGTGGCCACATATTTCTGTTGCAGATTCCGTTGAGCTGTTGTCTCCTTTCTCATGCATAGCATCTGCATTTTATTCTTGATGTTTACTGCTGTTTTATAGTTGCTCTCCGTACTGGGGTTTGACCCCATGTCCCTCTGGGGATTGGTTGTTTTCCTTGTTTGTGTTGTTTTCAGGGAACCCAGGTTTTACAGCTTGTAATGCCCAGAATCATTAGAAGAGGATTAGTCGAGTAAGTTCGACATTTACGAATTGATGAAGTTTAATTATGAGCTCGGATTTCTTCTGGAAGTGTTGGATGATTCAAGAACTGTGTATTGTTAAATCGCGAAGTGTGAGAACCAGTCGAAGTAACCAGGCGAAGCGATTTGATAAAATCAGCAGCAGGTTACTGTAGCTCGCGACTGGTGGAAATTTGAAATTCAGTTGAAGCGTTATTGCTGATTTCAGCTGGAAGCGAACGCGCGAATAGAAGGGTCAATGAGAGAGCGCCACGTGTTAGTTACTGTTACACACGAGAAATCAGCAGCAAGAGTTTCATACGCATCTGCTGGTTTTGATATATACTTGCTGGTTGGTAGTGTATCGGCTGGATGACGTAGGTGCGACGTCGTCGTTTTCATATTAAACGCAAACCAGTCGAGGGGAAATTAGTTCCAGCTGAGAGAAAATACGACAGCGTTTTGGATTATGACTATGAGCCTTGATACGATGTCGTTTAGCAACCAGACGAGGAATTGGAATCAGTCGAGAGATTTTGGTATCTGCTGGTTATCCAGTCGAGGGATCAATGCGACACCGTTTTGACTATAAACAGGAGATGTTGATACGATACGTTTCGACTATTATTGCAAAATAAGCTGTTAGAATAGAGGTGCGACCAGCTGCTGGTTCTTAGTACCAGCTGATGACATGTAACGACATCGTTGAGATTAGTTATAACGACATCGTTTTGAGTTTTGAGATGTTGCGACTGGATTTATGTTGCGACTGGATTTATGTTGCGACTGGATTCCTGTTGTTGCGACTGGTTATTACCACAGCTGATTCTTGCGTCTGCTGAAGAACAACAATATTCGAACAGCGACTGAGGACGATGAACAGCGGTCGAATAATCCGTTTATCGTTATCCATCTTCGAAGCGGTGGGAGTATATCTTGTTTGACTACTCAGCATGACACGTGGAACTCGAATTGAATACGTTGGAAATGCTGCAAGAAAATACAGAGATTGTTGTCTATAAATAAGAGTGAATTTGAAATACTGAGAACATCCTGATTTCAGTTATCGACCTTTGATCTTGCAAGAATCTTCGGAAGTGAAGAACAGAGTGTAAGAACACTGATTGAAGTATTTGAAAACAGAGAAACAAAGGTATAATCTGACAGAAGAGTCAGGAACCAGATTACTCGAGAATGATAGTTCT
>KV012876.1:48498-64950 GCA_001598015.1 Dorcoceras hygrometricum
TGGAAATTCTATGGTAAAGGATCACGAGCTAGAATTCCTTTGATATCTGCCATTACAATGAATAAACTATTACAGAAAGGAGCGGAGGGATTTCTGATTTATGCCATAGATACAAAGAAACATAGCCCGAATTTAGTTGATATACCAGTAGTATGCGAGTTTGCTGATGTTTTTCCTGAAGAGATCCCCGGATTACCTCCATATCGAGAGGTAGACTTTAGCATTGAATTGATGCCAGGCACACAACCAATATCGAAAGCACCATATAGAATGGCATTAATTGAACTTAAGGAATTGAAAGATCAGCTGGAGGATCTTCTCACCAAAGGATACATTCGACCAAGTGTCTCTCCTTGGGGTGCTCCAGTACTATTTGTGCGAAAGAAAGATGGATCAATGAGGCTATGCATTGATTACCGACAACTGAACAAAGCAACTGTAAAGAATAAATATCCTTTGCCACGAATAGATGATTTATTTGACCAGTTGCAAGGTTCGACAGTGTATTCAAAAATTGATTTGAGATCGGGATATCATCAATTGCGAGTAAGAGATGAAGACATATCAAAGACTGCTTTTCGAACAAGATATGGTCACTATGAATTTGTAGTTATGCCTTTTGGATTGACTAATGCACCAGCAGTGTTCATGAGTTTAATGAACCGAGTCTTCCAACGATACCTTGATGATTTTGTGATTGTATTTATTGATGATATTCTAATCTATTCAGAGAATTTGAATGATCATGCGAGTCATCTTCGAACGGTGTTGCAGACTTTGAGAAATGAAAAGCTGTATGCAAAGTTGTCAAAATGTGAGTTTTGGCTCCAAAGAGTTGTTTTTCTTGGCCATATTATCTCTGGAGCTGGAATTTCAGTTGATCCCAGTAAGATAGAGGCAGTAATCAATTGGCCTAGACCAAAATCTGTGCCTGAAATTCGAAGTTTTATGGGTCTTGCAGGGTATTACCGAAGATTTATTCAAGATTTCTCGAGTATTGCAAAGCCTATAACTCAGCTGACACAGAAAAATGCGCCCTTTGTTTGGTCAGAAGCATGCGAGAACAGTTCTCTTGAGTTGAAGAAGAGACTAACTACTGCACCAGTTCTATCAATTCCTGTATGTACTGGTGGATTTGTAGTATATTGCGATGCATCTCACCAAGGATTAGGATGTGTTCTAATGCAGCGAGGTCATGTGATTGCATACGCCTCAAGACAGCTCAAACCTCATGAAATTCGCTATCCAATTCATGATCTTGAATTAGCAGCTATCGTGTTTGCACTGAAGATATGGCGACATTACTTGTATGGTGAGAAATTTGAGATCTTTTCTGATCATAAGAGTCTGAAGTATCTGTTTTCCCAGTCAGAATTGAATATGAGACAACGCAGATGGCTGGATTTATTGAAAGATTTTGATTGTGAGATTAAGTACTATCCAGGGAAGTCGAATGCAGCAGCTGATGCTTTAAGTAGAAAGATTTGTGCTTTATCTTTGACTACGATTGGAGTGTCGATTTTGATAGAAACTTGCTGCATTTCGGGATATGTATTTGAAACAGCCGGAAGTAAACCAATGAGAATTTGTGCTATCAGTGCTGAACCTGATCTGTTGATTCGAATTAAAGAAGCACAAAGGAGAGATTTGAATATTCAGAAATCGATTGAGATGGTGAAAGCCGGACACCAATCTGAGTACCGCATCAACAACGAAGATGTGTTGTATGTGAACAGCAGACTTGTTGTTCCAGATGTTGTGGAATTGAAAGAACAAATTTTGAGTGAAGCACATCGAAGTAAATTCAGCATCCACCCTGGTGGCAGAAAGATGTATAATGATTTGAAGAAACAATACTGGTGGAAACAAATGATGACTGATGTGGCTGAATTTGTTTCAAAATGTTTGAATTTTCAGCAGGTAAAAGCGGAAAGAAAGAAACCTGCTGGGTTATTACAGAGTCTATCAGTTCCTGAATGGAAATGAGATCATATTTCCATGGACTTTGTAACGAAATTGCCAAAATCATCCAGAGGTTGTGATGCAATTTGGGTGATTATCGATAGGTTGACAAAATCTGCGTGTTTTATTCCTTATCGAATGACCTATCGACATGATCAAATGGCAGATTTGTATGTTAAAGAAGTGGTAAGATTGCATGGAGTACCAAAATCAATTGTATCTGATAGAGATCTCAGATTTACTTCTCATTTTTGGAGTAGTTTACAGCAAGAACTGGGTACAAAACTACATCTAAGCACTGCTTATCATCCGCAAACTGATGGGCAATCTGAGAGGACGATTCAGACACTTGAAGATATTCTTAGAGCAGTAGTATTGGATTTTGGGATGTCATGGCAAGATTCATTACCGCTGGTGAAATTTTCATACAACAACAGCTATCAAACCAGCATTGAAATGGCTCCGTTCGAAGCGTTGTATGGAAGGAAGTGTCGTTCACCATTATATTGGGATGATGTTTCCTCCATCTCTTTCGGGTATACATGATGTTTTTCATGTATCTATGCTGAGAAAGTATATGCCTGATACTTCTCATGTTATTTCCTGCTGAAGAAGCTGAGTTGGATGAAACTTTGAGCTATTTTGAACAACCAATTCAGATTCTTGATCGGAAAGACAAACACCTTCGAACGAAGACGATTCCATTAGTGAAAATTCAATAGAATCGACATGGCGTTGAAGAAGCAACCTGGGAAGTGGAAGATGAAACAACGATTCCCATATCTTTTCCAATAAGGTTAGCTCTTGTTCAGCATCAATTTCTCCTTATGTTCATATATCTATATAGCGACTGCTGATGAGTTCGAGGACGAACTCGAATCATAGAAGGGGAGAAATGTAATGCCCAGAATCATTAAGAAGAGGATTAGTCGAGTAAGTTCGACATTTACGAATTGATGAAGTTTAATTATGAGCTCGGATTTCTTCTGGAAGTGTTGGATGATTCAAGAACTGTGTATTGTTAAATCGCGAAGTGTGAGAACCAGTCGAAGTAACCAGGCGAAGCGATTTGATAAAATCAGCAGCAGGTTACTGTAGCTCGCAACTGGTGGAAATTTGAAATTCAGTTGAAGCGTTATTGCTGATTTCAGCTGGAAGCAAACGCGCGAATAGAAGGGTCAATGAGAGAGCGCCATGTGTTAGTTACTGTTACACACGAGAAACCAGCAGCAAGAGTTTCATACGAATCTACTGGTTTTGATATATACTTGCTGGTTGGTAGTGTATTGGCTGGATGACGTAGGTGCGACGTCGTCGTTTTGATATTAAACGCAAACCAGTCGAGGGGAAATTAGTTCCAGCTGAGAGAAAATACGACAGCGTTTTGGATTATGACTATGAGCCTTGATACGATGTCGTTTAGCAACCAGACGAGGAATTGGAAATCAGTCGAGAGATTTTGGTATCTGCTGGTTATCCAGTCGAGGGATCAATGCGACACCGTTTTGACTATAAACAGGAGATGTTGATACGATACCGTTTCGACTATTATTGCAAAATCAGCTGTTAGAATAGAGGTGCGACCAGCTGCTGGTTCTTAGTACCAACTGATGACATGTAACGACGTCGTTGAGATTAGTTATAACGACATCGATTTGAGTTTTGAGATGTTGCGACTGGATTTATATTGCGACTGGATTTATGTTGCGACTGGATTCCTGTTGTTGCGACTGGTTATTACCACAGCTGATTCTTGCATCTGCTGAAGAACAACAATATTCGAACAGCGACTGAGGACGATGAACAGCGGTCGAAGAATCTGTTTATAGTTATCCATCTTCGAAGCGGTGGGAGTATATCTTGTTTGACTACTCAGCATGACACGTGGAACTCGAATTGAATACGTTGGAAATGCTGCAAGAAAATACAGAGATTGTTGTCTATAAATAAGAGTGAATTTGAAATACTGAGAACATCCTGATTTCAGTTATCGACCTTTGATCTTGCAAGAATCTTCGGAAGTGAAGAACAGAGTGTAAGAACACTGATTGAAGTATTTGAAAACAGAGAAACAAAGGTATAATCTGACAGAAGAGTCAGGAACCAGATTACTCGTCATAGGTAGTGGATCTTTTATATTTGCATGAGTTTGCATATTGAAGAGAATTGAATTGATTCTAATGCCCAGGACTGAGTTTGCCTGATTTTCGAAGCCGGAGATGGTTTCGATAGATGAATATTCATGTCAAGATCGGATACGAATCTTGATGGCGTCGAACTGATATGGAATCAATTCGGAGATGAAAGAGAAGAACTAGAATCATTTCATGTCATTGCATTTAATTGCAGTTGATACACTGTTATGCATTTTATTGTTATTATGCGTACCTGCTGATTATATTGAGATGATTCTCACCGGAGTTTATCCGGCTGTTGTTTTGTTTTGTATGTGTGCATGACAACAGGAAGAAAGAATTAGGGGGGAGCAACCACGGGTAGCGAGAGCTAATTATCTAGACGCTGGATCAGCAGCAGGAAGGCGAAACACCAGCTGATAGTCTAGATATTTGGATAATTGATGTTAGGTTGCCCAATTCTGGTTTTGTATATAAGATAGACACATGTACTAGGAAACTTAGGTTGAACTTAGCTTGTAACCGAAGTGAACTATGAAGCATGTGTATACACGAATCAAGTTTGTGCTACCAGTTGAACTTATTATGCTTCTGCTGAATTGAATACGCTTCTGCTGATATGAAATTTTTTTTTAGTACGTTATGTATAAACCAGATTAGGTTGTTAAACTTGTTTAGTTTACATTAATAACCCACTGATTAAGATTAGAAGATTAATTATGGGCAGAGAGCCTCACACGGCTGGTCGTGGTTTTAACCCAGCTGGTGGTGTCCCAGGAGGTGGTTGAGTATCCCAGTTGCGTATAGCATATTAATATGTATCAGTTGAGTTAGCCAGGGGATGCCCTGTGCTTCGTTGTTGTATCTAGTAATTGGAGTCTGATACTTGTTTTCGTATGCTATATTGATTGTGTTGTTTAGCGGTTTTTATAAACTGGGATCTATTTTAAGTATCGCACTATTTTGAATTATATTGTTTTAAACCGTCAGGAAAAAAGCGAAAATTTTACCCGCTTTTTAGTAGCTTCCGCTTGTGTTTGTATGTTTTATCTCTGATTTGAGCACGAGGCCTAACATTTTGGTATCAGAGGTTAAGCTGGGATAAGCTCGATTTCTTTGATCACACTTGAGTCTAGGCACAGTGTTGTGTGTTGCATGTGCTTTACTTATGTGATTGTGTGCTGCATATTTCTGTGTTATATGCTGTATCTGTTCTGTTTTGCTTGATCCTATTGAGTGTTTTCGTAGATGCCGCCTAGACGTCGTGGTAGAGGTAGGGGGCAGTTTGAGGAATCAGCAGGACAGAATCAGGATCGGCATAGCGTTCCTAGTCGTTCTCGTAGTAGGCATGATGAGGAGGAGGAAGTTGGTGACTTGCCTCCCCCGGTGGAGCAGATGGATGTTGTTATAGCAAGGTTTCAACGGATGAACCCTCCAGTCTTTAATGGTGACGAGTCCAGTGAGGATGCGGACTCGTGGCTCCGTAACATTATTGGTCTTTTCGATCGGGTGCAGTATGATGATGATCTTCGGCTGAGTTTAGCGACCCTCTTGCTTAGGAAGGCTGCAGAGCGCTGGTGGCGAGGCGCTTCGAGTACCTTGTTAGAGACCGGTGTTGGGATCTCTTGGGACAGTTTCTGCGAGACCTTCTGACAGGAGTATGTACCCGAGTCTTATGTGAACGATCGGGAGCGAGAGTTCGACCATCTGGAGCAGGGTTCCATGACTGTTCGGGAGTACGCTAGGAAGTTTTCTTCTCTGTTGGCGTACGTTCCCCATGTTTCTGGCCGGGAGAGGGCCAAGCGGACTAGATTTCTTGAGGGCTTGAACGAAGAGTTGTATCAGATGGTGTTGACCAGCAAACCCAAGAGCTATGCTAAAGCAGTTGACACTGCTATTGATATCGAGGAGGGTTTGCAGAGTCGTCGTGCTCGCAGACAGCAGGTAGCGCAGGTTAGTCGTCCTGCTATTCATGGAGCACAGTCTTCACAGTCCTACCAGTCAGCCCATCAGCCCCAACAGCAGCAGCAGCATCAGCAGCAGGTGGCTCAGCAGTGTGGCCGTCAGAGGTTCCAACCCCGCGGTCAGCAGTTCAAGAAGAAGTCGGGTTCTGGATCTTCTGGTTCAGGCAGCTCGAGTAGCAGCGGTTCTCGGGCTGAGTTTTGTGGTTTTTGCGGTGGAAAGCATCTGTCCACGCAGTGTGTTGGTGTGCAGGGCTCCTGCAACCTTTGTGGTCAGTACGGGCATTTTGCTAGAGTGTGTCCGTCAGTTGGATCACAGCAGACCGCGGCCCAGCCTCAGGGTTGAGGAGGTCAGTCTAGGGGTCGTTCCCCTCAGTTTCAGCAGCCCCGATTAGGTGAGACTCAGTTTAGGCCGTTTCAGCAGCCTGGTCCGTCGCGATTCGGACAGTAGTCTCAGCCTTTCTTCTCAAGACCCCAGCATGCTCAGGTTAACGCCATCACTAGGGAGCAGGACGAGGAGACACCAAGCCGGGTGATTGGAGGTACATGTCTTGTCTTTGACTTTCCTGCACGTGTGTTGTTTGACACCGGTGCATCGCATTCGTTTATTTCTGATTCGTTTGTTGTTGAGCATGGTCTGTGTACCATTTGGTTGCACGATGCTGTTTCCGTGTCTACCCCTGGTAGTGTGAGCTTGTTCTCCCAGGAGGTTTTGTTAGATGGTGTGTTGTGGTTTGCTGAGCATGTCCTGTTAGCGAACTTGATCCGATTGATGCTGTGGGATTTCGATTGCATAGTTGGGATGGATGTGCTGTCCAACTATAGGGCCTCCGTGGACTGATTCCATGGAATTGTTCGTTTTAGGCCTTTGTCTGGCGAGAAGTGGGACTTCTACAGCCAGGATTCTAGATCGAAGATCCCGTTGGTCTCAGCGATGGAGATGTTCAGCTTGTTGTCGTTGGGGAATGCTTGCTTTATGATTTACGCTTTGGATGCGTCTTCTTCTTCCCACGTTCAGCTTAGTGACGTTCCTGTGGTGCGACATTTCCCTGATGGATGGAGATGTTCAGCTTGTTGTCGTTGGGGAATGCTTGCTTTATGATTTACGCTTTGGATGCGTCTTCTTCTTCCCACGTTCAGCTTAGTGACGTTCCTGTGGTGCGACATTTCCCTGATGTGTTCCCGGAGGATATTCATGGTTTTCCTCCGAGGCGGGAGATTGACTTCAGCATAGAGCTGGTGCCTGGCATAGCTCCGATTTCGCGTGCTCCTTATCGTCTAGCGCCTGCGGAGTTGAGAGAACTCAAGGTGCAGTTAGATGATTTGCTGAAGAAAGGTTTTATCCGTCCTAGTATGTCACCGTGGGAAGCGCCCATTTTATTTGTGAAGAAGAATGATGGATCGATGCGGATGTGCATTGATTTCCGCCAGCTAAACAAAGCCACTGTCAAGAACAAGTACCCGTTGCCGAGAATTGATGATCTGTTCGATTAGTTGCAAGGTTCTGCGGTGTATTCAAAGATTGACTTGCGTTCAGGGTACCATCAGCTGAGAGTGAGAGAACAAGATGTCGCAAAGACTGCTTTTCGTACAAGGTACGAGCATAAAGAGATTTTGGTTATGCCGTTTGGATTGACTAATGCCCCTGCAGTCTTTATGGATTTGATGAACCGAGTTTTCCGTGAGTTTATTGATCAGTTTGTGATCGTGTTCATCGACGACATCTTAGTCTATTAGAAGACTCCTTTGGAGCACAAGGAGCATTTGCGTATTGTCCTTCAGACGCTGAGAAACCAACAGTTGTATGCAAAGTTTTCCAAGTGTGAGTTCTGGTTGGATCGCGTCGTATTCTTGGGACATGTGATTTCAGCCGAGGGGATTTCGGTGGATCCCAGTAAGGTTGATGCTGTTCTGAACTGGGAGCGTCCCAGGAATGTTTCCGAGATTCGTAGTTCTTGGGTCTGGCTGGCTATTATCGTCGCTTCATTGAGGGATTCTCAAGTATAGCAAAGCCGATGACTCAACTGACGCAAAAGGATAAGAGTTTGTGTGGTCTGAGCGGTGCGAGAATGCCTTTCAACTGCTTAAGGAGAAGCTGACAACTGCGCTTGTGTTAGCTCTGCCGTCTGGTTCAGGTGGTTTCTGTTAGAGTAGATGCCCAACTAACCAACTTGTGGCTTGTGGGTTTATAGACTCTTGTATGAAACGATCTTTATATATGATATTCGCATTTTTCATGGCATTCTTTATCTTCATTATGTTTATATAATGTTAACAATTGTGTTGGATAAATACCTAGAATGCACCATAGTGTATGTTAGATGTGATAGTGGGTATGACGGCTATCATGAAACACATCTAATAGTCACTGTGTATTCTAAATTAGTTCCTAGTCGATTGGGCCGTCAAAATGAGGATAAGGCCGCCCGAGCATGAGACTAGTATCTGCGATGCGAAGTACCATGTTTCATTGGTAGGGAACATTGTGATGTTATGAGCATGTAGATAGATAGTGACCTGGTGATCTATCGAACTACCCTCGTTCGGACTTTCCAAGTGGTTACCATTTGTCGAGTGGATAAGTCCGAGGTCTTGGTTGTACTGATTAGTCCTCACGACTCGAAACGTCATTGAGACTCTACATGATAGGCGTCTCACCTTGACCCGTTTGCCGACTCACTTGGGGTCATTAGGCGGAGGGATTGGGTGAGACCCCGATGCATGTAGGAGTCGATGCTTCGTTGTCGAGGATTCACCGCTCGCTTACATGCGTGGATATCATATGCTATCTGAGGGGATAATAGTGTATAAATCTCTGGCCAGAGTACTAGAAGTGTTTTAGGTAAAACCGGAAGCAAATGTAATAGGATTGCATTGCATATTATATTTCACCTAGGATTGGACCCAGGTCCGTGATTGGCAACCACGGACCGCATAGCTCTCACGATCGATTATCCCAATGTTTATATATGTGATATATAGTTAGTTGAATCCGCATGTTTTAAATATGATTTAAAATATATTGCATAAAACCAAACTTTTCGAAAATAAAATCCCTCGTTTTAAATACGATTTAAAACTAATATCAAGATAAAAGTTTATTCGATAAACAAAAGGGGATTTAAATTTGTTTAAATTTCCCTACCTTCCATCAACAATGGGTGTACGCCGATGCTACCCGTATACATGGCCCGGCTCATATTATTGAGGGGGTCATGTATGCCGCAAAGCTGTCCATGCCATTGACACTCGTTGTGAGTTCGGTTGGAACTCCCTTTAACGTTGGCTCATATTATTGGGGACGTTAAGGGGACCGTCCTTCACGACTCAACATTGATGGGTCATCTTGACACGTGATAGTAAACGGACTCCCTTTAACGTTGGCTCATATTATTGGGGACGTTAAGGGGACCGTCCTTCACGACTCAACATTGATGGGTCATCTTGACACGTGATAGTAACGGAGTCATATTATTGGGCCCTTACTGGACGTGAGGTGAAAAACATGGAGGTTGCACCGGTTGCAATTCAAAACTACCTTTTGGGGGTCATGGTTGGCTGATATTATTCGGGACCATGATCACTTGATTGGGCTTCGTGTACCCACTAAGGAACTTGCTTTCTCGATTTCATTAGACGGTGGTGAAATCGTTAAAATAGTGGGAGGGTAATTCATAAAACTTAACGACCTTGTTTTATGTCTTAGCGTTATTTCATATATAGTCAGTAATGTATGTCTGTTTTCTTTTTAGTATAACTGCATTTATAATGTCTTCGATCAAAAACCCACTCACTGCTATACTGGATAGCAACAAGTTCACCGGTCTGAACAACCAAGACTGGCTTCGAAACCTCAACATTGTGTTGGCTTCGGAGAAACTTCTTTATACGATAGAGAAGAGCCCTCCGAAGGAAGCCCCTGCCGATATCAGCCCTGAGGAGCTGGCGACGCTTCAACAATGGTGGGACGACAATCTTAAGACTCGATGCTATGTGATGGCGTCGATGTCCAACGAAATGCAACGGCGCTTTGAGAAGACAAAGTATGCTGCTGACATACTCTTTCATCTCAAAGAACTATATGGGGAGAACTCTCGACATGAGAGGTTCACGGCTGTCAAGGAGCTTATGACGAGCCGCATGCGCGATGGGACTTCGGTCCGCGAGACTCGATGCTATGTGATGGCGTCGATGTCCAACGAAATGCAACGGCGCTTTGAGAAGACAAAGTATGCTGCTGACATACTCTTTCATCTCAAAGAACTATATGGGGAGAACTCTCGACATGAGAGGTTCACGGCTGTCAAGGAGCTTATGACGAGCCGCATGCGCGATGGGACTTCGGTCCGCGAGCATGGGGTTCATATGATTGGGCTCGTTGAAAAGCTGTCGGTCCTTGATATCACACTTCCACACGAGCTGTCTGTGGATGTGCTTCTCCTCTCACTGCCTGCTGCATTCGACCCCTTTGTGGTCAACTTCAACATGAACAAGCTGGCAGCCACCCTTGAAGAGGTGGTTAACATGCTTGTAGTGTTCGAAGGAACCATAAAGAAGGACAAGCCCATCCTCCTCATGGGCTCTTCTTACTCTGCGTAGAAGGGGCCCAGACGCAAGGGCAAGAAGCGTTCTGCCCCTGCGAAGGAGGAAAAGCCCACTAAGAAGCCAAAGGCAAAGGCTTCCAAGCCGAACAAGTCTGAGGATGTTTGCCACCACTGCCACAAGCCTGGGCATTGGAGGAGGAACTGCAAGGAGTACCTCGAGCAGTTGCGAACTGCGAAAGGTATGTTCTATATCGAAATAAATATGTCTCGAGCAGGGGCGGCTTATGTCGAAGCACATACAACAATGATTAAAAGGAAACACGATAACTTGAACCTGTTAGAGTAGATGCCCAACTAGCCAACTTGTGGCGTGTGGGTTTATAGACTCTTGTATATGACAATATTTATATATGATATTCGCATTTATCCATATGGCATTCTTTACTTTCATTGTGTGTATGATGATTTACAATTGCGTTGAGTAAAGACCTAGAATGCACTAAAGTGTATGTTAGATGTGATAGTGGGTATGACGGCTATCATGAAACACATCTAATAGTCACTGTGTATTCTGAACGTGTTCCTAGTCGATTGGGCCGTCAAAATGAGGATAAGGCCGCCTGAGCTTGAGACTAGTATCTGCGATGCGAAGTACCATGTTTCATTGGTAGGGAACATTGTGATGTTCTGAGCATGCAGATAGATAGTGACCTGGTGATCTATCGAACTACCCTCCTTCGGACTTTCCAAGTGGTTACCATTTGTCGAGTGGATAAGTCCGAGGTCTTGGTTGTACTGATTAGTCCTCACGACTCGAGACGTCATTGAGACTCTACATGATAGGCGTCTCACTTTGACCCGTTTGCCGACTCACTTGGGGTCATAAGGCGTCGGGATTGGGTGAGACCCCGATGCATGTAGGAGTCGATGCACCGTTGTCGAGGATTCACCGCTCGCAGACATGCGTGGATATCCTATGATATCTGAGAGGATAATAGTGTATGAATCTCTGGCCAGAGTACTAGAAGTGTTTTAGGTAAATGTGTTTACCTAGTTACACTCGCGATGTCACTATTCGATCATCAAGATGTACGCATAGCTATCGGATCTATAGCGACTCTCGATTTACCAATGGTCGTTGATCTGATCGGGATATATGGATTGAAAGGACCGTACTGTACGCTAACCACGACCAACTGGTTCTTGCAGGCACTATCAGTGATACCTAGGGGATCATGGAGCGATGTTGCTAGACGCTCTTACCATGATCCGATGGGCAAGTCCAGAATTGTGATTCCGGAGCCACAATGGTTGTGGGCCCAGGGCTAGCTGTATCCCTGAACCATTGAGGGTCACACAAGTACTGGATTCGAGATTCCCGGACGGATACTGAGCTCAATGTGTTGAGCATACGAAGAGGATTTTGGGAGTGCGACTTCCTAAAAAGTCAACAGAGGTCAAATCATGATTTGCCGATGTTGAGGGGCAAAACGGTCATTTTGCACTGGGGTTCTGAAAAATGGTTTTTCAGATCATAGTGTTCAATTTCGGAAACTGAGTCGATCGGTCTGATCTGATCGGCGATCAGAGTTACGATGAAGTCGCGGTGATGGGGATGAACCGAATGTTCATCCGTTGGACCAGGGCCCGTTGGGCCGGTCCAAGTCCTTCACTTAGTCTATTTAATTAAGACTAGACTTCATTAATCAACACTTAATGCTTGTAACCCTAACCCTAAGCAAAACACACCGCCCCTTCCTCTCATAAGCCACCGCCGCCGATCGTCGCCGCCGCCGCCGCCGATCGTCGCCACTGCCGCCGCCGCTTCTCTCGCCGGAAAATTGTTTCCGGCCAACTCGACGAGGAGAATCCGTCCGCGTAGATCTCGTCAGGCCTTCTAGTGCAGGCTGACGAAGGAGTCTTGAATCCGGTCGTGGACCTGATTGACGATATCTACCGCCGCCTACCGTGAAGTGCCGTTTTCTTTACGAAACCAGTCGAAGCCAGGCACGAGTTGCCAGCAAGTCTTGAATCCGGTCGTGGACCTGATTGACGATATCTACCGCCGCCTACCGTGAAGTGCCGTTTTCTTTACGAAACCAGTCGAAGCCAGGCACGAGTTGCCAGCAAGGTAGTCACCTAAACATCCTATGAATGTCATAGAATTGAATTAGTATATCGTATTGATCGTCTCCCGGCACATGTTTTTCGTTCTTCCGCTGCCTCGTTGGGGGGCGTGATCCGGATCCCAACAGTGGTATCAGAGCCAGGTTTTCGGATCTGATCAATACTTTATGCCTTATTGTATCTATATCTCGAAATTTCAGATCAAAAACACAAAAAAATTTTTGGTAAAACCATCGGCCGGCCGCCGCCTCGTGCGGCGGCCCATCGCGTGCGCCACAGCACTCGCGACGCCATGCGCGCTGGTCGCGCATGGTGGCCGACCGTGGCCAGTTCGTTGCGCTCCTGGTCGCGCCTCAGGCCGCGTAGCCTTGCGCAAATTTTTGCGCTGTGGCTGGCCGCTGGAGTGCGCACGGTTGTGCCGCTGGAACGATGGTGGCAAATCGCTAGGAGCGCTGTTTCGCGCCGCTGTTGCTTCGTTGGTCGAGCGCCGCTGCGCGCGACGGGGACGACGAAGGATGGAGGCGTGGCGCCACGGGCTGGTCGCTGACCGACCAATGTGCTCCGACGATGGCACACGATGGTGCATGGAGCGCCGCTCTAGGCGCGGCCGCGTGCGTGGCCTTGCTCCGCGCACAAAATTCGTAGTGGCGGCCGCCTGCCGGCCGCCGGCCGGTGAAAATCCGGCGATGTTGTGACCACTGGTTTGTTCTCTAGGGTTTGGTTCGGGCCTGTCCCGGGCAGCCCGTGAAGTTTTCGGGCCGGTATGCGATATCGGGCCCGTTTTGATCGATTTTGAAATTTTAAGATTTTTGGGCCTAGAATTGTTTTAAGCCCAATATGATACAATTAAAATTAGTAAAATGTGATTTTAATTATGAAATATGATTTTATAATGAAATAGGATTTTGTTGATTAAAATTTGTTTTTATCGGCAAAATACGATTTTATTATAAAATACGATTTCGTAATTAGAATATGAATTTGCGATAAATAATTAGATTATTTAATTTATGCATGTTAATTAGATTATCTGCATGATTGGGGTGATCGAGAGCCGTGCCCAATTTGTTAGGTGTATGCGATAGGTTTTTGTGATTCGGTTTTGTAATATATTTTGATTATCATTTAAGTAGGCCTGTTTGTGGCCCGTTCCCACCCCTTGATAAATGTACCCCTTGTATGTCATGGTTAATTTAAATGTAAATTACTAGATTTAGTGGGAAGAATCCGAAGACGGTGGACAATGACGATCAAGATATTGAAGACCGAAGATCTGTAAAACCGAAAAGCTTTGTAATATGATTGCATTGCATATTGCATTACCCCTAGGATTGGACCCAGGTCCGTGGCTGGCAACCACTGACCGCATAGCTCTCGCGATCGATCATCCCAATATTTGTTTATATATGTTGATATATAGATTAATTGAATCCGCATGTTGCATGTGTTAAGGGGACCGTCCTTCACGACTCAACATTGATGGGTCAATCTTGACACGAGATAGTAAACGGCGTCATATTATTGGGCCCTTACTGGACGTGAGGTGAATACATGGAGGTTGCACCGGTTGCAATCAGAAACTACCTTTTGGGGGTCATGGATGACTGATATTATTCGGGTCCATGATCGCTTGATTGGGCTCCGTGTACCCACTAAAGAAACCTGTTTTCTCGATTTCATTAGAGGGTGGTGAAATCGTTAAAATAGTGGGAGGATAATTCATAAAACTTAACGACCATGTTTTATGTCTTAGCTTATATCTTATATAGTTAGTAATGTATGTCCGTTTTCCTCTCAGTATTACTGCATATAAAATGGTTTCGATGAAAAACCCACTCGCTGCTATACTGGATAGCAACAGGTTCACCGGTCTGAACTACCAAGACTGGCTCCGCAACCTCAATCTTGTATTGGCTTCGGAGAAACTTCTCTATGCGATAGAGAAGAGTGCTCCGAAGTTTGCCCCTGCCGATATCAGCCCTGAGGAGCTGGTAACGCTTAAACAATGGTGGGACGACGAGGTTAAAGCTCGGTGCTATGTGATGGCATCGATGTCCAATGAAATGCAACGGCGTTTTGAGAAGACGAAGTATGCTGCTGACATACTTCATCATCTCAAAGAGCTGTACGGGAAGAACTCTCGACATGAGAGGTTCACGGCTGTCAAGGAGCTGATGACGAGCCGCATGCGCGATGGGACTTCGGTCCACGAGCATGGGGTTCGTATGATTGGGCTTGTTGAAAAGCTGTCGGGCCTTGATATCGCACTTCCACATGAGCTGTCTGTGGATGTACTTCTCCTCTCGCTACCCGCTGCATTTGACCCTTTTGTGGTCAACTTCAACATGAACAAGCTGGAAGCCACCCTTGAAGAGGTGGTTAACATGCTCGTAGTGTTTGAAGGGACCATAACGAAGGACAAACCCGTCCTCCTTCTGGGTTCTTCTTCCTCTGCGAAGAAGGGGCCCAGACGCAAGAGCAAGAAGCGTTCTGCTCCTGCGAAGGAGGAAAAGTCCGCCAAGAAGCCAAAGGCAAAGGCTTCCAAACCAAACAAGCATGAGGATGTTTGCCACCACTGCCACAAGGCTGGGCATTGGAGGAGGAACTGCAAAGAGTACCTCGAGCAGTTGCGAACTGCGAAAGGTATGTTCTATATTGAAATAAATATGTCTCTTAATTCGACTTATTGGGTACTTGATACAGGATGTGGATCTCACATCTGCAATGATTTGCAGGTGATGACAAGAAGCCGACGTCTTACAGAGGGTGAGACCCACTTGAGGCTTGGAAATGGAGCAAGAGTTGCTGCTATAGCTATAGGAGATGTTTATTTATTTCTGTCTTCTGATTTTAAGTTGTTGTTACGAAACGTTTTATTTGTTCCCGAATTAATAAAGATCATTATTTCTGTTTCTATGCTTGATAGTGATGGATATTCTTGTATGTTTGCTAATTCGATTTGCAATATTTACAAGAATGAATGTTTAATTGGAATTGGGGAACGCGAAAATGATTTATACACCTTAAAATTAAAAGAAGTTCCAACTCGCGATGTCGAAGCACATACAACAACGATTAAATGGAAACACGATAACTTGAACCCAGCACAACTTTGGCACGCTAGGCTAGGTCACATTTCCCTAAGTAGGATGAACAAGTTAGTTAGGAGTGACCTGTTTGATCTGTCAGACATCAACTCCCTACCGACTTGTGAATCTTGTCTTAAAGGAAATATTACCAAGCAACCCTTCAAGGGCAAGGGTGAACGTGCTCAAGGCCTATTGGATTTGATCCATACTGATGTGTGCGGCCCGTTTATTATTGGTACTAAATATGGTCACACATACTTCATCACCTTTACCGATGATTACTCTAGGTACGGGTACTTGTACTTGATGAAGTACAAGTCTGAATCCTTTGAAAGGTTCAAGGAATTCAAGGCTGAAGTAGAAAATCAATTAGGCAAAAATATTAAAGCACTTCGATCTGATCGAGGTGGTGAATACTTAAGTGCTGAATTTCAAGACTATCTGAAAGAGAATGGGATTCTCGCACAGTAGACCCCTCCGGCCACACCACAGCTCAATGGTGTAGCGGAGCGTCGTAATCGGACCTTGTTGGACATGGTTCGATCTATGATGAGCTTCACTGAGCTTCCTACCTCGTTTTGGGGCTATGCGCTCAAAACGGCGATAATGTTGTTGAACAATGTCCACACCAAGG
>KV012876.1:67904-101970 GCA_001598015.1 Dorcoceras hygrometricum
TCGTGATTTGCCGATGTTGAGGGGCAAAACGGTCATTTTGCACTGGGGTTCTGAAAAATGGTTTTTCAGATCATAGTGTTCAGTTTTGGAAACTGAGTCGATCGGTCCGATCTGATCGGCGATCGGAGTTACGATGAAGTCGCGGTGATGGGGATGAACCGAATGTTCATCCGTTGGACCAGGGCCCGTTGGGCCGGTCCAAGTCCTTCACTTAGTCTATTTAATTAAGACTAGACTTCATTAATCAACACTTAATGCTTGTAACCCTAACCCTAAGCAAAACACGCCGCCCCTTCCTCTCATAAGCCGCCGCCTCCGCCGCCGCTTCTCTCGCCGGAAAATTGTTTCTGGCCAACTCGACGAGGAGAATCCGTCCGCACAGATCTCGTCAGGCCTTCTAGTGCAGGCTGACGAAGGAGTCTCGAATCCGGTCGTGAACCTGATTGACGATATCTACCGCCGCCTACCGTGAAGTGTCGTTTTCTTTACGAAATCGGTCGGAGCCAGGAACGAGTTGCCAGCAAGGTAGTCACCTAAACATCCTATGAATATCATAGAATTGAATTTGTATATCGTATTGATCGTCTCCCGGCACATGTTTTTTGTTCTTCCGCTGCCTCGTCGGGGGGCGTGATCTGGATCCCAACAGAACCCAGCACAACTTTGGCACTCTAGGCTAGGTCATATTTCTCTAAGTAGGATGAACAAGTTAGTTAGGAGTGACATTTTTGATCTGTCAGACATTAACTCCCTACCGACTTGTGAGTCTTGTCTCAAGGGAAAGATGACTAAGCAACCCTTCAAGGGCAAGGGTGAGCGTGCTCAAGGCCTATTGGATTTGATCCATACTGATGTATGCGGACCATTTAGTATTGGTACTAAATACGGTGACACATACTTCATCACCTTTACCGACGATTACTCTAGGTATGGGTACTTGTACTTAATGAAGCACAAGTCTGAATCCTTTGAAAGGTTCAAAGAATTCAAGGCTGAAGTAGAAAATCAATTGGGAAAAAGTATTAAAGCACTTCGATCTGATCGAGGTGGTGAATACTTGAGTGCTGAATTTCAAGACTATTTGAAAGAGAATGGGATTCTCTCACAGTGGATCCCTCCGGCCACACCACAGCTCAATGGTGTAGTGGAGCGTCGTAATCGAACTTTGATGGACATGGTTCGATCTATGATGAGCTTCACTGAGCTTCCTACCTCGTTTTGGGGCTATGCGCTCGAAACGGGGGTAATGTTGTTGAACAATGTCCACACCAAGACAGTGGATAATACTCCATATGAAATATGGATGGGCAAACCACCCAAGTACTCATTTATGAGGATTTGGGGATGTCCTGCTTACGTGAAGCAGACAGTGGGAGATAAGCTGGATACGAGATCCATCTTATGCTACTTCATTGGGTATCCAAAGAATTCCATTGGATACTACTTCTACTATCCAAGTGAAACAAAAGTGTTTGTTTCTAGAAATGCCATCTTTATGGAAAGGGAATTTCTACTTGATAGAAAGGGCAGAATAGTAGAACTCGAAGAGGTTCGAGGACCAACTGAAGTACCAGGTGAATCTCCTACACCTCCAGAGCCAGTACCAGAAATGGTCGCACCTAGGAGATCCGAAAGGGTTCCTAGGGCTCCTGAGAGATATGGTTTTCACCTTGAAGATGATCAAGGTAATCAAGTTGTTGGATCTGATCCAAGAACTTTCAAGGAGGCAATTTCAGATGCTGATTCTAATTTGTGGCTTGAAGCAATGCAGTCTGAGTTTGACTCAATGCATGCGAACCAAGTTTGGACTCTTGTTAACCCTTCCGAAGGAATTGTTCCTATTGGGTGTAAATGGGTATACAAGAGAAAACTTGGGCCTGATGGTAAGGTAATGACCTACAAGGCACGACTAGTCGCGAAAGGTTACACTCAAAGGCAAGGTGTTGACTATGATGAAACCTTTTCTCGCCAGTCGCAATGTTCAAGTCAATTAGAATCTTTTTAGCCATAGCCGCATGGTACGACTATGAGATATGGAAAATGGATGTGAAAACTGTGTTCCTTAATGGAAACATTAAGGAAGAGATCTATATGACGCAGCCTGAGGTTTCATTTCTGTTGGAAGCGAGCATAAGGTATGCAAGCTTCAGAGATCGATCTACGGTCTCAAACAAGCATCACGAAGTTGGAACCTGAGATTCGATGAAACAATAAAGGAATTTGGTTTCATCAAGAATCCCGAGGAGTCATGTGTTTATAAGAAGGTAGTTAAAAGCGCTGTGACATTCCTCGTACTTTATGTTGATTACATTCTACTCATTGGGAATGATGTAGGAATGCTGCAATCAACTAAAGTCTGGTTGTCTAGTAGATTTTTGATGAAGGACATGGGTGAAGCGTCCTATATTCTTGGAATACAGATCTATCGGGATAGATCTAAACGGAAGCTCGGACTCACCCAAGCCACCTACATCGATACCATACTTAAGAGGTTCTTGTTGGAGTAGATGCCCAACTAGCCAACTTGTAGCGTGTGGGTTCATAGACTCTTGTATGAAACGATCTTTATATATGATATTCGCATTTATTTACGGCATTCTTTACTTTCATTGTGTTGTATGATGATTAACAATTGCGTTGAGTAAAGACCTAGAATGCGCTATAGTGTATGTTAGATGTGATAGTGGGTATGACGACTATCATGAAACACATCTAATAGTCACTGTGTATTCTGAATTAGAGATTGGTCCGAGCGGATCGGCGATCGGAGTTACGATGAAGGCGCAGCAATGGAGATCGGCAGGGGGACCCGGGCCCGAGGGGCCGGGCCAAGTCCATTACTAAGATTAGTAAAAGGGATTAATGGCTTCATTATTAACATGCAACAACTCATAAACTAATACAACCCTAACCCTAGCACACCTTGGCCGCCTCCCTCCTCTCCAAGCCGCCGTGCCCGCCACGTGCCGCCGCCACCGCTCCTCGCCGGAGTTGCTCCGGCCAACTTTTCGAGGAGAATCCGTCCGTGCTGATCTCGTCAGGCCTTCTAGTGCAGGCTGACGAAGGAGTCTCCCTTCGGTCGTGGACCTGATTGACGAATCTACATCCGCCTACCGTGAAGAGCCGGTCTTCTTGTAATTCCGATTGGAGCCAGGCGCCAGCAAGGTAACTGACTAAACGCCCTATGAATGGTTCATAGTTTGCAGTAGATTTTAATTGTATTGAACGTTTCCGGGCCTAATTTTTATTCTTCCGCTGCCTCGCCGGGAGACGGGATCCGGATCCGCCACGGTTCCCCAACAGTGGTATAAGAGCCAAGGCTCGGATCCTTCAATACAATTGTTGCCATAATTGTATCTGATATTGAAATTGCAGATAGAACAAAAAGAAAATTGAAGCATGGCCACCGACCGCCGCTGTGTGCAGCGGCCCCTCCCCTCCACCGCACGCATATGCGCGCGTGGCGTATGCCTGCTGGCCGTGCAATGGCGCGCGCATATCAGCGCACCGGCCTGCGCAATTGTTGCCCAATGGCCGAGAGTGGCCGCCACCGCTGGCCGCGCAAAATGTTGCGCACAGGCCGGCCGATGGGCAATGACGTGCGGCCTAGTGCCGCACGATGTACAGCGCAATTTGTTGCGCGTTGGGCTGGGCGCATCGCGCGCCACACCGCCGCGCACGTCGCGGCCTAGCATGCGGCCGAGCGTCGCATGTTGTGTGGTGGCGGCCGCCGCCGCCGTGCGGCCGCCGTCCGGCGACGATTTCCGGTTGATTGTTGTGATGGCTGAATCTTGCTTCTAGGTTAAGTTCGGGCCTGTCCCGGGCAGCCCGTGTAGTTTTTGGGCCGATTTCGATATCGGGCCGATTTTGGTCGATTTTGAAATTCTGAGATTTTTGGGCCCAAAATTGTTTTAGGCCCAATTTGATGCAATTGAAATTGCAAAATATGATTTTGATTGTAAAATATGATTTTGTTGATTAAAATTTGATTTTATCGACAAAATGCGATTTTATTATAAAAAATGCGATTTTATGATTAAAATATGATTTTGCGATAAATAATTTGATTATTTATATTTATGCAAATTAATTAGATTGATTGCATGATTGGAATGATCGAGAGCCGTGCCCAATGTGTTAGGTGTATGCGATAGGTTTTTATGATTTCGGTTTGTAAATATTATGATTATCATTTTAAGTGGGCCTGTTTGTGGCCCGTTCCCACCCCTTGAAAAATGTATCCCTTATATGTCATGGTATTGAAGTTCGAAGATCTGTAAAACCGGAAAGCATTGTAATAGGATTGCATTGCATATTGCATTACCCCTAGGATTGGACCCAGGTCCGTGACTGGTAACCACGGACCGCATAGCTCTCGCGATCGATCATCACAATATTTATATATGTTGATATATAGTTTAGTTGAATCCGCATGTTGCATGTTTTAAATTTGATTTAAATAAATGCATGAGACCAAAGTTTTTCAAAATTAAAATCCCTCGTTTTAAATTTGATTTAAAACTTATATCAAGATTAAATGTTTATTCGATAAACTAAAGAGAATTTGAATTTGTTTAAATTATCCCTACCTTCCATCAACAATGGGTGTACGTCGATGCTACCCGTATACATGGCCCGGCTCATATTATTGAGGGTGTCATGTATGCCGGAAAGCTGTCCACGCCATTGACAATTGTTGTGAGTTCGGTTGGAACTCCCTTTAACATTGGCTCATATTATTGGGGACGTTAAGGGGACCGTCCTTCACGACTCAACATTGATGGGTCATCTTGACACGTGATAGTAAACGGCGTCATATTATTGGGCCCTTACTGGACGTGAGGTGAATACATGGAGGTTGCACCGGTTGCAATCGGAAACTACCTTTTGGGGGTCATGGATGGCTGATATTATTCGGGTCCATGATCGCTTGATTGGGCTCCGTGTACCCACTAAAGAAACTTGCTTTCTCGATTTCAGTAGAGGATGGTGAAATCGTTAAAATAGTGGGAGGGTAATTCATAGAACTAAACGACCATGTTTTATGTCTTAGCATATATCTTATATAGTTAGTGATGTATGTATACTTTTCTTTTCAGTATTACTGCATTGTAAAATGGTTTCGATGAAAAACCCACTCGCTGCTATGTTGGATAGCAACAATTTCACCGGTCTGAACTACCAAAACTGGCTCCGCAACCTCAACCTTGTGTTGGCTTCGGAGAAACTTCTTTATACGATAGAGAAGTGCCCTCCGAAGGAAGCCCCTGCCGATATCAGCCCTGAGGAGCTGGTTACGCTTAAACGCTGGTGGGACGACGAGGTTAAAGCTCGATGCTATGTGATGGCTTCGATGTCCAATGAAATGCAACGGCGCTTTGAGAAGACAAAGTATGCTGCTGACATACTTTTTCATCTCAAAAAATTGTACGGGGAGAACTCTCGACATGAGAGGTTCACGGCTGTCAAGGAGCTTATGACGAGCCGCAAGCGCGATGGGACTTCGGTCCGCGAGCATGGGGTTCGTATGATTGGGCTCGTTGAAAAGCTGTCGGGCCTTGATATCTCACTTCCACACGAGCTGTCGGTGGATGTACTTCTCCTCTCACTACCCGCTGCATTTGACCCCTTTGTGGTCAACTTCAACATGAACAAGCTGGCAGCCACCCTTGAAGAGGTGGTTAACATGCTTGTAGTGTTTGAAGGAACCATAAAGAAGGACAAACCCGTCCTCCTTATGGGCTCTTCTTCCTCTGCGAAGAAGGGGCCCAGACGCAAGGGAAAAAAGCGTTCTGCCCCTACGAAGGAAGAAAAGCCAACTAAGAAGCCAAAGGCAAAGGCTTCCAAGCCGAACAAGTCTGAGGATGTTTGCCACCACTGCCACAAGCCTGGGCATTGGAGGAGGAACTGCAAGGAGTACCTCGAGCAGTTGCGAACTGCGAAAGGTATGTTCTATATATAAATAAATATGTCTCTTAGTCGATAAATAATTTGATTATTTATATTTATGCAAATTAATTAGATTGATTGCATGATTGGAATGATCGAGAGCCGTGCCCAATGTGTTAGGTGTATGCGATAGGTTTTTATGATTTCGGTTTGTAAATATTATTGATTATCATTTTAAGTGGGCCTGTTTGTGGCCCGTTCCCACCCCTTGAAAAATGTATCCCTTATATGTCATGGTATGTTTAAATGTAAATTGCTAGATTTAGTGGGAGGACATCCGAAGACGGTGGACAATAACGATCAAAAGATATTGAAGACCGAAGATCTGTAAAACCGGAAGCATTGTAATAGGATTGCATTGCATGTTGCATTACCCCTGGGATTGGACCCAGGTCCGTGGCGGGCAACCACGGACCGCATAGCTCTCGCGATCGATCATCCCAATGTTTATATATGTGATATATAGTTAGTTGAATCCGCATGTTTTAAATATGATTTAAAATATACTGCATGAGACCAAATTATCGAAAATAAAATCCCTCGTTTTAAATACGATTTAAAACTAATATCAAGATAAATGTTTATTCGATAAACTTAAGGGAATTTAAATTTGTTTAAATCTCCCTACCTTCCATCAACAATAGGTGTATGTCGATGCTACCCGTATACATGGCCCGGCTCATATTATTGAGGGGGTCATGTATGTCGGAAAGCTGTCCATGCTATTGACAATTGTTGTGAGTCGGTTGGAACTCCCTTTAACGTTGGCTCATATTATTGGGGACGTTAAGGGGACCGTCCTTCACGACTCAACATTGATGGGTCATCTTGACACGTGATAGTAAACGGTGTCATATTATTGGGCCCTTACTGGACGTGAGGTGAATACATGGAGGTTGCACCGGTTGCAATCGGAAACTACCTTTTGGGGGTCATGGATGGCTGATATTATTCGGGTCCATGATCACTTGATTGGGCTCCGTGTACCCACTAAAGAAACTTGCTTTCTCGATTTCATTAGAGGGTGGTGAAATCGTTAAAATAGTGGGAGGATAATTCATAAAACTAAATGACCATGTTTTATGTCTTAGCGTTTATTTTATATATAGTTAGTAATGAATGTCTGTTTTCTTTTCAGTATAACTGCTATAAAAATGGTTTCGATGAAAAACCCGCTTGCTGCTATACTGGATAGCAACAGGTTCACTGGTCTTAACTATCAAGACTGGCTTCGTAACCTTAATCTTGTACTGGCTTCGGAGAAGCTTCTCTATACGATAGAGAAGTCTCCTCCGGAGGAAGCCCCTGCCTGCATCAGCCCTGAGGAGCTGATAACGCTTGAAAAATGGCGTGACGATGAGGTTAAAGCTCGATGCTATGTGATGGCATCGATGTCCAACGAAATGCAACGGCGTTTTGAGAAGACGAAGTATGCTGCTGACATACTTCATCATCTCAAAGAGCTGTACGGGGAGAACTCTCGACATGAGAGGTTCACGGCTGTCAAGGAGCTTATGACAAACCGCATGCGCGATGCGACTTCGGTCCGCGAGCATGGGTTTCGCATGATTGGGCTCATTGAAAAGCTGTCGGGCCTTGATATCGCACTTCCACATGAGCTGTCTGTGGATTTACTTCTCCTCTCGCTACCCGGCTTCCAAGCCTAACAAGTCTGAGGATGTTTGCCACCACTGCCACAAGGTGGGCATTGGAGGAGGAACTGCAAGGAGTACCTCGAGCAGTTGCGAACTGCGAAAGGTATGTTCTATGTTGAAATAAATATGTCTCTTAATTCGACTTCTTGGGTACTTGATACCGGATGTGGATCTCATATCTGCAATGATTTGCAGGTGATGACAAGAAGCCGACGTCTTAGAGAGGGTGAGACCCACTTGAGGCTTGGCAATGGAGCAAGAGTTGCTGCTATAGCTATAGGAGATGTTTATTTATTTCTGTCTTCTGATTTTAAGTTGTTATTACGAAACGTTTTGTTTGTTCCCGAATTAATAAAGAACATTATTTCTGTTTCTATGCTTGATAGTGATGGATATTCTTGTATGTTTGCTAATTCGATTTGCAATATTTACAAGAATGAATGTTTACTTGGAATTGGAGAACGCGAAAATGATTTATACACCTTAAAATTAAAAGACGTTCCAACTCGCGATGTCGAAGCACATACAACAACGATTAAAAGGAAACACGATAACTTGAACCCAGCACAACTTTGGCACGCTAGCCTAGGTCATATTTCTCTAAGTAGGATGAACAAGTTAGTTAGGAGTGACATGTTTGATCTGTCAGACATTAACTCCTTACCGACTTGTGAATCTTGTCTAAAGGGAAATATGAATAAGCAACCCTTCAAGGGCAAGGGTGAGCGTGCTCAAGGCCTATTGGATTTGATCCATAATGATGTGTGCGGTCCATTTAGTATTGGTACTAAATACGGTCACACATACTTCATCACCTTTACCGACGATCACTCTAGGTATGGGTACTTGTACTTGATGAAGCACAAGTCTGAATCCTTTGAAAGTTCAAAGAATTCAAGCTTGAAGTAGAAAATCAACTAGGCAAAAGTATTAAAGCACTTCGATCTGATCGAGGTGGTGAATACTTAAGTGCTGAATTTTAAGACTATCTGAAAGAGAATGGGATTCTCGCACAGTGGACCCCTCCGGCCACGACCACAGCTCAATGGTGTAGCGGAGCGTCGTAATCGAACCCTGTTGGACTATGGTTCGATCATGATGAGCTTCACTGAACTTCCTACCTCGTTTTGGGGCTATGCGCTCAAAACGGCGGTAATGTTGTTGAACAATGTCCACACAAAGGCAGTGGATAAGACTCCATATGAGATATGGAAGGACAAACCACCCAAGTACTCATTCATGAGGATTTGGGGATGTCCTGCTTACGTGAAGCAGACAGTGGGAGATAAGCTGGATACGAGATCCATCTTATGCTACTTCATTGGGTATCCAAAGAATTCCATTGGATACTACTTCTACTATCCCAGCAAAACAAAAGTGTTTGTTTCTAGGAATGCCACCTTTATGGAAAGGGAATTTCTACTTGATAGAAAGGGCAGAATAGTAACTGGTCGCGAAAGGTTACACTCAAAGGCAAGGTGTTGACTATGATGAAACCTTCTCGCCAGTCGCAATGTTCAAGTCAATTAGAATCTTGTTAGCCATAGCCGCATGGTACGACTATGAGATATGGCAAATGGATGTGAAAACTGCGTTCCTTAAGTTCCTTAAGAGATCTATATGATGCAGCCTGAGGGTTTCACATCTGTTGGAAGCGAGCATAAGGTATGCAAGCTTCAGAGATCGATCTACGGTCTCAAACAAGCATCACGAAGTTGGAACCTGAGATTCGATGAAACAATTAAAGAATTTGGTTTCATCAAGAATCCCGAGGAGCCATGTGTATATAAGAAGGTAGTTAAAAGCGCTGTGAAATTCCTTGTACTTTATGTTGATGACATTCTACTCATTGGGAATGATGTAGGAATGCTGCAGTCAACTAAAGTCTGGTTGTCTAGTAGATTTTCGATGAAGGACATGGGTGAAGCATCCTATATTCTTGGAATACAGATATATCGGGATAGATCGAAATGGATGCTCGGACACACCCAGGCCACCTACATCGATACCATACTTAAGAGGTTCTCTGTAAAAGAGTCCAAGAGAGGACACCTACCTATGTGCCACGGGGTCACTCTATCTAAGTCTATGTGTCCGAAGACTGATGAGGAGATAGAGAGTATGACACGTGTGCCATATGCCTCGGAAATAGGTAGTATTATGTATGGCATGATCTCGACTAGACCGGATGTCGCATATGCTCTGAGTGTCATGAACCGCTACCAGGCCAACCCCGGCCAATTGCATTGGAAGGCTGTGAAGGATATTCTTAAGTACTTACGAAGGACTAAGAATATATTCATGGTCTATGGGGGTGGTGAACTGAAACTGGAAGGCTACATTGATTCTAGCTTCCAGTGTGACGTGGATGATTCGAAGTCAACCTCTGGATTTGTATTAATGCTCAATGGTGGTGCTGTCTCTTGGAAGAGTTCCAAGCAAGACACCATCACGGATTCAACCACTTAGGCTGAGTACATCGCAGCATCAGCTGCTGCTAAGGAGGCGGTTTGGATAAGGAATTTCGTCCAATAGTTGGGCGTCATTCCTGATGGAGTTGGTCCAGTCCCGGTGTACTGCGACAACACGGGTGCCGTTGCACAAGCAAAGGAGCCTAGGTCTCACCAAAGATCCAAACATATACTGAGGAAATACCACATAATCCAGGATATTGTGGCTAGAGGTGACATAGCAGTTGAGAGAGTCGCCTCTGCGGACAACGTTGCTGATCCACTTACAAAGCCCTTGCCAGGACCGTTGTTTGAAAAACATCGCGAAACAATGGGACCGCGTCTGATGAGTAGTTGTCTTTAGGGCAAGTGGGAGATTGTTAGAGTAGATGCCCAACTAGCCAACTTGTGGCGTGTGGCTTCATAGACTCTTGTATGAAACGATCTTTATATATGATATTCGCATTTATTTACGGCATTCTTTACTTTCATTGTGTTGTATGATGATTAACAATTGCGTTAGAGTAGATGCCCAACTAGCCAACTTGTGGCGTGTGGCTTCATAGACTCTTGTATGAAACGATCTTTATATATGATATTCGCATTTATTTACGGCATTCTTTACTTTCATTGTGTTGTATGATGATTAACAATTGCGTTGAGTAAAGACCTAGAATGCGCTATAGTGTATGTTAGATGTGATAGTGGGTATGACGGCTATCATGAAACACATCTAATAGTCACTGTGTATTCTAAATTAGTTCCTAGTCGATTGGGCTGTCAAAATGAGGATAAGGCCGCCCGAGCTCGAGACTAGTATCTGCGATGCGAAGTACCATGTTTCATTGGTAGGGAAAATTGTGATGTTCTGAGCATGCAGATGGATAGTGACCTGGTGATCTATCGAACTACCCTCGTTCGGACTTTCCAAGTGGTTACCATTTGTCGAGTGGATAAGTCCGAGGTCTTGGTTGTACTGATTAGTCCTCACGACTCGAAACGTCATTGAGACTCTACATGATAGACGTCTCACTTTGACCCGTTTGCCGACTCACTTGGGGTCATTAGGCGGCGGGATTGGGTGAGACCCCGATGCATGTAGGAGTCGATGCATCGTTGTCGAGGATTCACCGCTCGCAGACATGCGTGGATATCCTATGTTATCTGAGGAGACGGTAGTGTATAAATCTCTGGCCAGAGTACTAGAAGTGTTTTAGGTAAATGGTTTTACCTAGTTACACTCACGATGTCACTATTCGATCTCCAAGATGTATGCATAGCTATCGGATCTATAGCGACTCTCGATTTACCAATGGTCGTTGATCTGATCGGGATATATGGATTGAAAGTACCGTACTGTACGCTAACCACGACCAACTGGTTCTTGCAGGCACTATCAGTGATACCTAGGGGATCATGGGGCGATGTTGCTAGACGCTCTTACCATGATCCGATGGGCAAGTCCGGAATTGTGATTCCGTAGCCACAATGGTTGTGGGCTTACGGCTAGCTATATCTCTGAACCATTGAGGGTCACACAAGTACTGGATTCGAGATTCCCACACGGATACTGAGCTCAATGTGTTGAGCATAGGAGGAGGATTTTGGGGAGTGCGACTTCCTAAAAGTCAACAGCGGTCAAATCGTGATTTCCCGCTGTTGAGGGGAAAAACGGTCATTTTGCACTGGGGTTCTGAAAAATGGTTTTTCAGATCATAGTATTCATTTTTGGAAACTGAATCGATCGGTCCGATCTGATCGGCGATCGGAGTTGTAATGAAGTCGCAGTGATGGATATCATCATTTGGACCCGGGCCCGATGGGCCGGTCCAAGTCCATTACTAATCTTATTAAAAGGGATTAAGGGCTTCATTATTAACATGCAACAACTCATAAACTAATACAACCCTAACCCTAGCACACCTTGGCCGCCTCCCTCCTCTCCAAGCCGCCGCCACCGCCCCTCGCCGGAGTTGCTCCGGCCAACTTTTCGAGGAGAATCCATCCACGCTGATCTCGTCAGGCCTTCTAGTATAGGCTGACGAAGGAGTCTCCCTTCCGGTCATGGACCTGATTGACGAATCTACAGCCGCCTACCGTGAAGAGCCGGTCTTCTTGTAATTCCGGTTGGAGCCAGGCGCAAGTCGCCAGCAAGGTACCTGACTAAACGCCCTATGAATGGTTCATAGTTTGCTGTAGATTTTAATTGTATTTAACGTTTCCGGCCTAATTTTTCTTCTTCCGCTGCCTCGCCAGGAGACGGGATCCGGATCCGCCCCGGTTCCCCAACAGTTCTCTATGGAAGAGTCCAAGAGAGGACACCTACCTATGTGCCACGGGATCACTCTATCTAAGTCTATGTGTCCGAAGACTGATGAGGAGGTAGAGAGTATGACACGTGTGCCATATGCCTCGGCAATAAGTAGCATTATGTATGGCATGATCTCGACGAGACCGGATGTCGCATATGCTCTGAGTGTCACGAGCCGCTACCAGGACAACCCTGGCCAATTGCATTGGAAGGCTGTGAAGGATATTCTTAAGTACTTACGAAGGACTAAGAATATGTTCATGGTCTATGGGGCAGTGAACTGAAACTGGAAGGCTACACTGATTCTAGCTTCCAGTGTGACGTGGATGATTCGAAATCAACCTCTGGATTGGTATTCATGCTCAATGGTGGTGCTGTCTCTTGGAAGAGTTCCAAGCAAGACACCATCGCGGATTCAACCACTTAGGCTGAGTACATCGCAGCATCAGCTGCTGCTAAGGAGGCGGTTTGGATAAGGAATTTCGTCCAAGAGTTGGGCGTCATTCCTAATGGAGTTGGTCCAGTCCCGGTGTACTACTGGGACTGCGTCTGATGAGTAGTTCGCTTTAGGGCAAGTGGGAGATTGTTAGAGTAGATGCCCAACTAGCCAACAAGTGGCTTGTGGGTTTATAGACTCTTGAATGAAACGATCTTTATATATGATATTCGCATTTTTCATGGCATTCTTTATCTTCATTATGTTTATATAATGTTAAAAATTGTGTTGGATAAAGACCTAGAATGCACCATAGTGTATGTTAGATGTGATAGTGGGTATGACGGCTATCATGAAACACATCTAATAGTCACTGTGTATTCTGAATTAGTTCCTAGTCGATTGGGCCGTCAAAATGAGGATAAGGCCGCCCGAGCTTGAGACTAGTATCTGCGATGCGAAGTACCATGTTTCATTGGTAGGGACATTGTGATGTTCTGAGCATGTAGATATATAGTGACCTGGTGATCTATCGAACGACCCTCGTTCGGACTTTCCAAGTGGTTACCATTTGTCGAGTGGATAAGTCCGAGGTCTTGATTGTACTGATTAGTTCTCACGACTCGAGACGTCATTGAAACTCTACATGATAGGCGTCTCACTTTGACCCGTTTGCCGACTCACTTGGGGTCATAAGGCGTCGGGATTGGGTGAGACCCCGATGCATGTAGGAGTCGATGCATCGTTGTCGAGGATTCACCGCTCGCAGACATGCGTGGATATCCTATGCTATCTGAGGGGATAATAGTGTATGAATCTCTGGCCAGAGTACTAGAAGTGTTTTAGGTAAATGTATTTACCTAGTTACACTCGCGATGTCACTATTCGATCTTCAAGATGTTTGCATAGCTATCGGATCTATAGCGACTCTCGATTTACCAATGGTCGTTGATCTGATCGGGATATATGGATTGAAAGGACCGTACTGTACGCTAACCACGACCAAATGGTTCTTGCAGGCACTATCAGTGATACCTAGGGGATCATGGGGCGATGTTGCTAGACGCTCTTACCATGATCGGATGGACAAGTCCGGAATTGTGATTCCGGAGCCACAATGGTTGTGCCCACGGCTAGATGTATCCCTGAACCATTGAGGGTCGCACAAGTACTGGATTCGAGATTCCCGCACGGAAACTCAGCTCAATGTGTTGAGCATACGAAGAGGATTTTGGGAGTGCGACTTCCTAAGAAGTCAACAGAGGTCAAACGAACCATTGAGGGTCACACAAGTACTGGATTCAAGATTCCCGCACGGAAACTGAGCTCAATGTGTTGAGCATAGGAGGAGAAATTTTAGGGAGTGCGACTTCCTAAAAGTCAACAGGGGTCAAATGGCAATTTCCAAGAGTTGGAGGACTAAATTGCAATTTTGGGTTAAATGATCTGAAAAACTGTTTTTCACATCATAATATTCAGTTTTGGAAACTGAGTCAATCGGTCCGATCTGATCGGCGATCGGAGTTACGATGAAGCCGCGGTGATGGATATCGTCATTTGGACCCGGGCCCGTTGGGCCGGTCCAAGTCCACCACTAGTCTACTTATACTAGACTAGGGCTTCATTAAACATAACAACTAATCACACCCTAAACCCTAGAGCTCTCTCTCGGCCGCCCCCTCTCCTCCAAAGCCCCACGCCGCCGCCGGTCGCCGCCCAAGCGCCGCCGCCCGCCGCCGCCGCACGTTGATCGGACTTGTTCCGATCACCGTTTCGAGGAGGTTCCGTCCGTACTGATCTCGTCAGGTCTTCTAGTGCAGGTTGACGAAGGAACCTTGCTTCCGATCGTGGACTTGATTGGACAAATCTACCGCCGCCTACCGTGAAGAGCATGTCTCCCTGTGATTCTGGTTGGAGCCAGGCGCCTGTCGCCAGCAAGGTAACACCCCGAGAAACACCCTATGAATGGTTTATAGTGCTGCCTTTATTGTATTGAACGTTTCCCGGCGCTAATTTTTAAACTTCCGCTACGCCTCCGGGAGACGGGATCCGGATCCGCCACCGCTTTTCCAACAGTTTCGTTGTTTGTTCTGACGCTTCGCTGAATGGGCTGGGATGTGTGTTGATGCAGAATGGTCGAGTCATTGCGTATGCCTCGCGGCAGTTGAAACCACACGAGACTCTTTATCCAGTCCATGATTTGGAGTTAGCAGCGGTGGTCTTAGCGTTGAAGATCTGGCGTCACTACCTGTATGGCGAGAAGTTTGTGGTGTACTCCGACCACAAAAGTTTGCAGTATCTATTTTCACAGCCTGACCTGAACATGAGACAACGTTGTTGGATGGAGCTGCTGAAGGACTTTGATTGTGAGATTAAGTACCAGCCTGGGAAGTCGAACGTAGTGGCCGATGCTTTGAGCAGGAAGGCTAGTGAGATGCTTCCGTCGTTGTACATCTCTAAGGATCAGGAGCATCTTAACACTACGGGTTGGAGATTTTACCCAGTTGAGGATTGCGTTGTGGTTTCAATGTTCCAAGTGGAGCCACAAGTTGTTTTGAGTATTCGAGCAGCTCAGAGGATTGATCCGTCTATCCATGAGTTGAAGTTATAGGTTAGGGCTGGAGAACTTGAGGACTATTATGTCTCTTCCGATGGTTGTTTGTGTTTTCGGGGCAGGTTGGTTGTGCCCAATTTGATTGATTTGAAGGACGAGATCCTTCGGGAAGCGCACTGCAGCAGACATAGTGTTCATCCTGGTGCACGGAAGATGTACCATGCGTTGAAGCCGCACTTCTGGTGGGCTGTCCTGAAGAGTGACGTTGCTGGTTTTGTCGCTCGTTGTTTGAATTGTCAGATGGTTAAGGCCGAAAGGATGAGACCTGGTGGTTTGTTGCAGAGCTTGGAAGTGCCCCAATGGAATTGGGAGCACATAGCTATGGATTTAGTGACGCATCTGCCTCGTTCTAGCAGAGGATGCGATGCTATTTGGGTGGTTATAGACCGACTGTCGAAGTCTGCACATTTTATTCCCTATGGGATGACTTTATCGTTGAAGAAGATGGCGAAGATGTACGTTGATTTTGTTGTTAGACTGCACGGTGTTCCTGTTTCGATCGTTTCTGACCGAGATCCGAGGTTTACTTCCAGGTTTTGAAGAGTTTGCAAACAGCTTTGGGTACCAGATTGGCTATGAGCACCGCGTATCACCCCCAGACAGATGGAAAATCGGAGCGCACTATCCAGACGTTGGAGGATATGTTTCGAGCTGTTGTGTTGGATTTCGGAGGTAGCTGGCAAGACGCGTTGTCTTTGGTTGAATTTTCGTATAATAACAGCTATCAGGTGACGATTGGCATGGCGCCGTTTGAGGCTTTGTATGGCAGAAAGTGCAGATCGCCGGTATGTTGGGAAAAAATGGGGGAGAAGCAGCTATCTGCCCCTGACTTTGTGCAGCAAGTGAAAGATCATGTGGATCTTATTAGACAGCGGATCAAAGCTGCCCAGGATCGCCAAGCCAGTTATGCGAATAAGAGGCGTCGACCTCTAGAGTTTCAGGTTGGTGATCATGTTTTTCTCAAAGTTTCTCCATTTCGCAGTGTCATGCGCTTTGGACACAAGGGAAAGTTAGCCCCTCGTTACGTCGGACCGTATGAGATTGTTGAGAGGATTGGCCCTTTGGCGTATCGGCTGTTGTTACCGTCAGAGTTGTCTTCTCTTCATGACGTCTTTCATGTTTCCATGTTGAGGAAGTATGAGCCAGATCCGTCTCATGTGCTTAGAACTGACGAGGTGGAGCTAGATCAGTCGTTGAGCTATCAGGAATATCCCTTGCAGATCCTTGGCAGAAAAGAGAAACAGTTGAGGAATAAGGCCATTCCGTTGGTAATGGTGCAGTGGAGCAAACATGGAAGGGAAGAAGCTACTAGGGAGCTAGAAGAAAAGATGCAGCGCGAGTGGCCGCATCTGTTTGAGTAGCTGTTGAGCTAAATTTTCAGAAGTTTGTAGCTTTTGGTTGTATTTCTTCCCTAGTTGTTGTTAATTGTTTGCTCAGTTATCTAGAACTCTTGGCGTGTGTTAGGCAAAGTTCTGTTGTGTATCTTGCTGTTTAGTTGTATTTTCAGATTTCTGTTTGATTTCGGTGACGAAATCCGTTTTAGTGGGGGAGAAATGTGAGACCTGGAAAGTTGATTAAGATTAATTTGTTGTAATTAATCGGATTTTAGAGATTTCTGGTGGTTCAGATCTCTGTTTGGAAGTTTGGTTAGTATTTTCGGGTCAGATTTCTCATTTTAAGCAATTCTGGAAGTTTTCGTATTTTTGAGATTTTTGGGTGAAAGCTGGTTTTGTGGTGAGAGCTGGTCGATTTGGTGAAATCCAGTCGTAGCGTGTTTTGGTAGTGCGAGGTTCCTAAACGCCGTCGTTTTAGTGAAATCTGGATGAGTTGTGTTAAGTGAAAGCTGGTAGCATGTTTGTATCCAGCTACTGCTTTATCTCGTTTGTTGAGGGCAAAACGGTAGCGTTTTGATTAGTTGGTGCGACGCCGTTTTGAGTGTTGCGTCTGGTACCAGCTGGTGGGATCTGTTTGCGCGTGTGCCTGCTGGTTGTCCAGCTGAGAGTAGATGTCAACGATGGTCAACTCTACTGTAGCTTGCGTCTGGTTTCCTGTAGCTTGCGGCTGGTATTGCGCGAGGGTTATCGACCGGATTTGATGACGTCAGCTATGCGACGCCGTTTTATTAAGTTGGAACGCAGCGTTTTGATGCAACGTCTGGTATCAGCTTTTGAGTGTTATACAATCCAGCTTTTGGATTTGAGAACCACCCGATGGTTTTAGGCGACCAGCTGGTGGCAGATTTGATGACGTAAGCGGTGCGACGTCGTTTTGTTAAGTCGCTGCGACACCGTTTTGATTACCGTTGTTTGAGTTTCAGCAGTTGGTTTCTTGGCATCTGCTGGTTGTAATTTTAGCGTGCGTCGACTGGTTTTGTCGGTGGATGATTTTAATCAGCTTTTACGCGTGTATTTAAGGAAGACTTGGTCTTCGATTTTAAACACCAGATCTCATACTTAGCGAAATATTATCTTGGTTGTCGACCTCTGTTCTTTGAACCCTATTACTGTTCACCGTGAGCTTTTCCGGTGAATTCCCGTCGTTTCCGACCGTTGTTTGGTACGTGCGAGGTAGCGTTGTGGCTCCCAGCCGTGAGCTTCTGATAGCATCCCTGAGAATTATGCTTCGTTGTTTAGCAGGTTTTAACCAGATTTATCGGGATTCCTTTGTGGTAATTGTTGAGCAGAATTGAGGTACGGATCTTGAGCTTGTAATTTAGCGTGGAACCTGGCTTGGATAAATTGCGAGATGGCTGTGTTTGGACTGCCGTGTGATGTTATTGCTCTGTGTGAGAGCTGTGTATGCTTACCGTGTGTAATTGTTGTGTTACATATGGTTATATGTTTGTTGTTCTAGCATGTTGCATACACGCATTACATTCAGCTATTGCAGCCTTTGTTCCTTGTTGTTTCTCTGTTTTCTTACCAGGATGCGAGGGCGAGCGGTGATTCCGCACTCTCATTTCCCCTATGCGCCGAGTGGCTAGCTGCCACAGTTCATAGGTGGGGTTGTTGATACATCTGGTAAGGGTGGGCGAGTAGGGGTGAGTGGGTAGCACCCACATGTCCTACACTCACCGTGGCCACATATTTCTATTGCAGATTCCGTTGAGCTGTTGTCTCCTTTCTCATGCATAGTATCTGCTTTTTATTCTTGCTGTTTACTGCTGTTTTATAGTTGCTCTCCTTACTGGGGTTTGACCCCATGTCCCTCTGGGGCTTGGTTGTTTTCCTTGTTTGTGTTGTTTTCAGGAAACCCAGGTTTTACAGCTGGTCGTGGTTTTAACCCAGCTGGTGGTGCCCCAGGAGGTGGTTGAGTATCCCAGTTGCGTATAGCATATTAATATGTATCAGTTGAGTTAGCCAGGGGATGCCCTGTGCTTCGTTGTTGTATCCAGTGATTGGAGTCTGATACTTGTTTTCGTATGCTATATTGATTGTGTTGTTTAGCGGTTTTTATAAACTGTGATCTATTTAAGTATCGCACTATTTTAAATTATGTTGTTTTAAACCTTCAGGCAAAAAGCGAAAATTTTACCCGCTTTTTAGTAGATTCCGCTTGTGTTTGTATGTTTTATCTCTGATTTGAGCACGAGGCCTGAGATTTCCTATGTCAGTTTATGGGCTAAATAAAGGATGTTTCAGAAACAGTGGAGGGAGACATTCCAGTGAGCAGTGCTGAGGAGTGTTTGGGAGATGTAATATATGTTAGCAGCCTGGACACTTCGCTAGAATGTGCCCTCAGCGCGGTACAGAACAATCACAGGGTGCAAGTGCCTCAGTATCCGTACATCCTCCTAAGAGGCAATCTGGAGCCATGCACTCATTTCAACCGCAATCCAGATTCGGCCCGCTGGAAACCAGATGGTGAGTCAACCTCCACGACAGCAAGCACGAGTCTTTGCAATTATTGAAGAGCAAGCTCAGACTGCACCAGATGATGTCATCGCAGTAACTGTTTTATTGCTGGTATCCTTCTTACATGTTATAGATACCGGTGCATCCCATTACTTTATATCTGAAAGATTTGTTATGTTAAATTCACTGCGATTTGAGTCATTACCTGTTTTAGTTGCCATTTCCTCACCATTAGGGAAAGGAATGGTATCGGTAAGAATAGTTAAGAACTGTTGTAACATCCCGAAATTCGGATCACGTAGAAATGAGTGCATAAACAGGGGGAAAATATTTTTAGATGATTACATGCCTTATTATAGATTTATTTATGATTTTATGCTGCATGGTATGCATGTGTTGTTTTTCAGCCTGTTTGAGTTACGGACGCGTGGATGAGATTAGGGCCGACCGTAATGAAAATAATTTTAGATTTTAAGGTTTCTAGATTTTTAAGAATGAAATTATTTTATTTTAAGCAACAATTTCTGAAAATTAGAGTTTTTATAATAATTTTGGAGGAAAACCCGTTTTTCGCCTATACGGGCTGTTTTATTGAGTTTTAAGGTATTTTAAAATTTGAGAGGCCTTTATTTCGAAAATTAGGAGTTTTAAAAGCTTGGTTTACAGTTTAATCAACTTGGAGATTTAAGTGAGGGGTAAACATGTAAAAATCCTTTTTAATTCCTTAATTAAGTATTAGGGGGCATTTTTGGCACATTCATTCTTTTCAATCCCAAATTTAATCAACTTCTACCATAGCCATAGCCTCCACTCCCTCCTTCCCTCAAAATTTCGTCCCCCTCCTTCCCAAAGCACAAAGTTTCGAATTTTCTCCATAGTTGGTGATTTTTGGTGATCCAAAGTCGGTGGTGCCCCGATCTCGCGTCTACAACGTCGGTAACTCGCAGATCTTACCTTTCTTCGAGCCAGGCATGTAATATCTATTCCTTTTCTCACCATTTAAGCCATAGTAAACTATTTTTAAAGTTTAATTCATGATTTGTATGTGATTTATTTAGATCTATGCACAATTGTTTTAGATCCATGCATGTTTCATAGTTTTCAAAACGTTTTTGATTCGGTCTTGTGATGCTTCGGTTATGGTCGGTTCATGGGGCTTAGGTTTTGGTCCAAGGGTTGTCCAGGTAGTTATATCATTGAGTTAGGATCACGTAGATCCAAACGGAAAGCGATTTGGTCAAGTAATGAATTAATTATGAATTTTATGATCAGCACGTGTCCTGACTTGTCGCCGTGCGCGACAGTAGAGTTGTTGAGGTCGGGTAGGTCGCTCTATATGGTCTCTGTGATAAAGATTAATTTCAAGAGATATCTCATTGAGTTAGGTCACATAGATCCAAACGAGAAGTGATTTTATCGAGGAATGAATTAGTTATGAATTTTATGGATAACACATGTCCTGGTTGCACTCTGCGCGCAGGCAGTGAGCTTGCGGGCGTCGGGTTGGTCACATACCGTATCTTTTTTGAGATTTGGTTATTCCAGTGACTAGTATATTGTGTTAGGGAGATTTGGGTCGAAACAGGGGGTGATTTGGTTAAGAAATGGATTTTTAATGATTTTTACCGTTTTGTCGCTCGATATGAGCCTCGTCGGGTCATTTTTGTGAAAATTAAGATTTAGAGTCTTAGGGGCTGCTAAAGTTCGTGGATGAATTTATTTGATATTTTAAACATGTTTTAAGATGTTTTTCAGTATTTTTATAATTTATTTGATTTATGAGATTTTTGGCAATTTTAGCGTATTGGGCCGAATATTTTAAAGCCTAAATTTTAAAGTCAAAATCCTTTTATTTATGGCCTAATACTTTTATCAAATTTTAAAGTCAAATTTTGGCCATTGTGATTTTAAAGTAAAAAAATTGGTCAATTGGTTTATTTAGTCAAATTTTAAATGTTTGAATTTTTAGCAGAGGATAGAGTAAATTAGAAATTTTAAAGGTCTAATTTTATGTTTTGGGCCGAGATGTTTTTCAGTATTTTTATAATTTATTTGATTTATGAGATTTTTGGCAATTTTAGCGTATTGGGCCGAATATTTTAAAGCCTAAATTTTAAAGTCAAAATCCTTTTATTTATGGCCTAATACTTTTATCAAATTTTAAAGTCAAATTTTGGCCATTGTGATTTTAAAGTAAAAAAATTGGTCAATTGGTTTATTTAGTCAAATTTTAAATGTTTGAATTTTTAGCAGAGGATAGAGTAAATTAGAAATTTTAAAGGTCTAATTTTATGTTTTGGGCCGGACGGTTCAATTGTACTGGTTGGTTTGATTGGATCGGATCGGCTAGTCTAGTCTCGAGTCAAATGTTTTAAAATCGGTCCAAGTTATTTTATTTAGGAACCTATTATTTTTATTAATGTGTCGAAGGTCCAATTTCAAAAAAATTAGCCAGAAGGTCAAAATTGAGTCAAAACTTTTAAAATAACTTAAGTTATGTTTAATTTTAAGTTTTTAGTCGAAATTAGGGCATTTGGAATTTTATAGGAGTCAAAATCGATTTTTAGAATTTAATTTGGTCAAAATCGGTATTTTGGTCAAAATCGGCTTTTGAGGTCAAAATTTGTTTAAATTGATTTTAAAAGCCAAAATCGATATTAATGAGTCCAAATTGTTTTTAAGAAGTCAAAATTGATTTTAATTGGTCAAAATTAGCCTTGATTTTTAAAAGTCAATGTTTGATTAAATTAGGGAAAAATGTTTAAAGGGGATGAACATTCGTTTCATCGACTAAGTTAAGGGTGATATTTAGTCTAGTATTAGTGGGCCAGACTCCTGAACCAATCATTGACCGAAGTAGAAAAATATAGAAGCCCGTAAGTGTATATTTAATTATATATGTAGTATTCTATGTACGTAAATGTTTTAAAGGAAATGATTAAATATACATTGATGGGCTAAGCTTTTAAATTGCATGATTTTAAGAAATGCACGCATCATGAGATTTTATGAAACGATCAGGCATGTCTCTTTTTAAGATAAAACCCGAGTAATTGAAGTGATGTGGCAAAGTTTAATGATGGGAGCTAGCCGGTTAGCCGGGCCCGGGGATCCCCTGTTTTAATGTATGATTATGAGCCTATGGATCCATGTGTGATATCATGGTGAAGTGGCAGCCTATGGATCCTCGTGTGATATCGGGGTGAAGTGGCAACTTATAGGTGTGACATATAGGGATCCTCGTGTGATATCGGGGTGAACCACACCGCCACGTACGTTGGTTATTACGATTGATAAGTCACACGTCCGCTCACATTCACTGATACGACTCATACGTTTTTCATGTTATGTTATATCATGCCTTATGTATGTTTATGTTACGTATGTACGATATGAAATATATGTAGCAATGTTTTAAGATCATGCACGCATTCATGTTTTAACGTTATTTTACTACAAGTGTGTGCTTGCATGCGATTTTATTAGTATGTACTTTGTTATGTATTACGATAGAGCATGCTGAGCCTCTAGGCTCACTAGGTTTAAATGGTGCAGGTGATGATCCTGTCGATGAGTATATTCCGACTGGCGGTGAGGACCCCTGAGCGCCTGTCGCAGCAGTACCCCGTGACCATCTTTATGGTTCAGTTTTGTCATGTTGCAGTCTAGATACTGGTTTTTAAACATGTTGGCTTTCAGTATTCTGTTTACTCGATGATTTTACGATGTTGGAGTAACGTTTTCAAAAATTCATTTATTTATGCTTAAAGTATTTTGAGAAAATGATTTAGAAATGTTTTAGAAGGGAACGAGCCATACCTTAAGTTTATGCTTCCGCACATGTTTTAAAAAAAAAATTCTAGAGTCTGGTTCGTTTCAACTGTGAACTACAGTACGAAGGACATGTGATCGAAGTGGATGGTATAGTGCTTGGGTTATCAGACTTTGATTGTATTATTTGCATAGATACATTAACCAAGTACAGAACTATTGTAGATTGTTTCCAGAAATTGGTCAGAGTCAGACCAGATACGACAGCTGAATGGAAATTTTATGGTAAGGGATCAAGAGCTAAAATCCCTTTGATATCAGTGTTATCCATGACACGTTTATTACAGAAGGGTGTGGTATACAGTGAATGTGTCGAAGTCTAGCCCAGATTTAGTGGATATACCAGTGGTTAGATATTTTCTAGATGTCTTTCCCAATGAAATTCCCAGTTTGCCTCCAGATCGGGAGATAGAGTTCGGCATTGAATTAATGCCAAGAACGCAACCCATATAGAAAGCTCCCTACAGGATGGAACCTGTAGAATTGAAATAATTGAAAGAACAGCTGGAAGAGCTGTTAGCCAAAGGATACATCCGACCAAGCGTTTTCCCTTGGGGCGCTCCTGTATTATTTGTAAGAAAGAAGATGGTTCCATGAGATATGTATTGATTATCGCCAACTAAACCAGGCTATGATAAAGAACAAATACCCATTGCCGCGAATATATGGTTTGTTTGATCAATTACAAGGTTCATCAGTTTATTCAAAGATCGATTTGAGATCCGGATATCATCCATTGAGAGTTCGAGAAGAAGATATCCCTAAGACAACTTTTAGAACAAGGTACGGATTATGAATTTATGGTCATGCCGTTTGGATTGACCAATGCCCCGGTAGTGTTCATGGGATTAATGAACCGAATCTTTCAACAATATTTAGATGAGTCTCTGATAATATTTATCGATGACATTCTCATCTATTCCCAGAAACGTACTCATCATGTAGAGAACTTGAGACTCATTATACAGATTCTGCGAACAGAACAGCTATATGCTAAGCTATCCAAATGTGAATTCTGGTTGGATCGAGTGGTGTTTCTTGGACATGTGATTTCAGGTGATGGAATTTCAGTTGACCCTAACAAGGTTGAGGCAGTAATCAACTGGCCAAGACCTACATCTGTTCCAGAATTATGGAGCTTTATGGGATTAGCTTGATACTATCGCAGATTCATTGAAGGATTCGCTAGCATTGTGAAGCCAATTAATCAGCTAACCCAGAAGAATATGCCTTATGTCTGGACAGAAGCTTGTGAAGCCAGTTTCCGTGAGCTAAAGAAAAGATTGACCAGTGCCCCAGTGCTGACTATCCCATCAAGTCTGGGCAATTTTACCGTACATTTTGATGCTTCTCATTGAGGCTTGGGATGTATATTATGCAAAAAGGTCGCGTGGTAGCATACGCATCACGACAACTGAAGCCACATGAGGTTAAATATCCAATTCATGATGTTGAGCTCGCAGCCATTGTTTTTGCTTTAAGATTTGGTGACACTGTCTGTACGGAGAAAATTTAATACAGACCATAAAAGTTTGAAGTACTTGTTTTCGCAATCTGAACTGAATATTAGACAGAGACACTGGCTAGATTTGCTCAAAGATTTCGATTGTGAAATCAAGTACTACCCTGGAAAGTCTAATGCAGCTGCTGATGCTTTAAGTAGAAAGATCTGTTCCCTATCTTTATCTACGATAGGTGTGTCTCGCTTGATTGAAAATAGTTGTACAACTGGTGTACAAATTGACACACATAAACGACCTATTAGACTTTGTGCTATGCAAGCTGAACCAGAATTGCTGATAAAGATTAAATAAGAACAAAAATTAGATCAGAATATTCAGAATTCAATAGAAAAGGCCAGATCTGGACACCAGACAGAATATCAGTCAGGGATGATGGTGTTTTGTACGTGAATAACCGTATTGTTGTACCAGATATTTCAGATTTGAGGAAACAGATCTTAACAGAAGCACATTGCAGTCAATTTAGTATCCATCTAGGTGGTCGAAAGATGTATAATGATCTGAAGAGCCAGTTCTGGTGGAAAAAAATGAAGACTGATGTTACTGAATTCGTAGCAAGATGTCTGAACTGTTAACATGTAAAAGCTTCAAGGAAGAGACAGGTGGATTATCGCACAGTTTAGCCATACCAGAATGGAAATGGGATCATATTTCCATGATTTTGTCACGAAGCTACCAGATGAACTCGAGGTTACAATGCTATCTAGGTCGTGATTGATCGAATGACCAAATATGCTTGTTTTATTCCTTACAAGATGACTTACAGACATGATCAGATGGCTAAGACCTATGTTAGAGATGTGATCAGATTGCCTGGAGTACCAAAATCGATCGCGTCAGATCGAGATCCTTGATTCACTTCTCAGTTTTGAAGTTCCCTTCAAGAAGCTCTTGGTACTCGATTACATCTAAGTACATCATATCATCCTCAAATTGATGGAAAGTCAGCACGGACTATTCAGATTTTAGAGGATATGTTACGAGCAGCAGTGCTAGATTTTGGCACTAATTGGCAAGATTCATTGTGTGAGACCCGAAAGATTAGTGGAGCAATTAATTTAATTAATCAGGTTTAGCATAGACCAGATCAGGCATGAGCTGATCTGGGACATGCCAGCTCTGAGCTGGTATGCTTAATAAACGTAAGCTGGTCTGGAGTAGATTAGAGCTAGATGATTCGAAGAAGAGCAAGCTGGTCAGTGCGTGGAACAGCTCTGGATTAGTTTTCATAGAAAGGTCCGAGTTGGATGGTTTTATTGCTTATATATTGCTGTCGCAAGCTATTCTGGGTACGCTAAGCTGGATATTCGAAGCGGGTGCTGAAGCGACGTCGTTTGGAGAAACCAGCTTAGAGGGTCGCAATCCGATGTACTGTACTTACCGGCCCGGTTCAAGGGTTTAGTATAAATCGGCGCGGTTCATGGGTATCAGCTTAGGCGAGAGCTGATAGTGTGCGAGCTGGTCTTCTTGTGCGTTATCTGGTGGTCCCGAGCTGAGGTGCAGGGCGACGCCGTTTATGCGACGTCAGCTTAGACGCCAGCTGGGTGGTACGCGTGAACTGGCCAACGCGTAATCTGTTTTATGGCTGTGAGCTGTCGCGTACGTGTGATCTGTTCTGGTAGCACGAACTGAATGACGTGTACCAGTTTGTACTCTGAATTGAATGGCGGTAGACGGCGTAGCTTGGAGCAAGATTGGTAGCGTTGAGTTCCTTTTTCCAAGACGTTTCTTTCTATGCCTTTTTCGAAGGCTTTGGTGAACTGGAAAAGTGAATGCGAAGGAGCTATAGTACGCTAGTGGTTCGTGTTCCGGCCGATTGGATCTTTCGTTCAGGTAGTGCTTTCTAGTAAGTGTTAGATCCTCCCTTATGCTTCGTTTAGAGCTATCTGTTGTGCTCGAGGGGTAGGATAGAACTGGGTTGAGCTATGACTTCTAGTACGATGTTCTGTGCTTACTGTCCCTAAACTGCTCGTCGTATTTGGCTAAACAGGTTTCAGATCTGAGTTGTTTGGGACTCGTGTTGTGGTAATTATAGCACAGAAGCTAAGGTACGGATGCGAGCTTATATTTACAGCTTTGAGATAGGCTTGTGTATAAATGAGCATGTGCTGTTATATTGAGCAGTGTGTATGCTGTTGATTCTATGATATTTCTTGAATCTGTTATGTTGTGTTGTATCTTGCAAGCTGTTCTTATGCATATACGCATGTCATGTTTTAACGCTCTGTTCCTTGCGATCCTATGCTAGCAGACTGCTGTGAGAACCTATGATCTATTGTCTTTCGCTGTTGAGCTAATCCTTGTTGACATGATACGTGTGATTGAACGATTGGGTAGCTCCCATTCTCTCACATGTACTATGGCCTTCCTGTTCTAGCTTGTGCTGGTACTTCGTTGTTGGCGACAATGGCGGATCCGGATCCCGTTTCCCGGGGGCGCAGCGGAAGTTAAAATTTTTGCCCCGAGATACGTTCAATACATTAAAAATAATCAATAAACCATACATAGGATGTTTATCGATTGTTACCTTGCTGGAGTCTAGGCGCCTGGCTCCGACCAGTTTCACAGGGAAACCGGCACTTCAAAGGTAGGCGGCGGTAGATCCTCCTAATCAGGTCCATGACCGGAAACAAGAATCCTCCGTCAGTCTGCACTAGAAGATCTGACGGATTTGACACGAACGGAATCTCCTCTTCGCGGCGGCCGGAGCAAGTCCGGCGAAAAGGGCGGCGGCGCGTGTGGGTGGCGTCGGCCGAAGGGGAGGAGAGGAGGAGGTTGGGCGGCGCTTGGAGTAGGGTTTGGAGTGTCTTGTGATGTAATGATTGTAGCCCTAGGTCATATCAACATATAGACCTATGATGGGCTTGAACCGGCCCATTGGACTTGGGTCAGGCCCATGTCCATATGAACATCGGTTCATTTAAATCACTGTGGTTTCATCATAATCCCGATCGACGATCAGATCGGACCGATCGAATCAGTTTCCAAAACTGAGTATTATGATGTGAAAACAATTTTTCAGACCACCTAGTCCAAAATTACAGTTTAGCCCCTCAACTTCGGGAAATCGCAATTTGACCCCTGTTGACTTTTAGGAAGTCGCACTCCCCAAAATCCTCGTCCTATGCTCAACACATTGAGCTCAGTTTCCGTGCGGGAATCATGAATCCAGTACTTGTGTGACCCTCAATGGTACAGGGATACAGCTAGCCGTGGGCCCACAACCATTGTGACTTCGAAATCACAATTTCGGACTTGCCCATCGGATCATGGTAAAGCGCCTAGCAACATCGCCCCATGATCCCCTAGGTATCACTGATAGTGCCTGCAAGAACCAGTTGGTCATGGTTAGCGTACAGTACGGTCCTTTCAACACATATATCCCGATCAGATCAACGACCATTGGTAAATCGAGAGTCGCTAAAGATCCGATAACTATGCATACATCTTGGAGATCAAATAGTGACATCGCGAGTGTTACTAGGCAAACCCATTTACCTAAAACACATCCAGTACTCTGGCCAGAGATTTATCACACTATTGTCTCCTCAGATAACATAGGATATCCACGCATGAAAGCGAGCGGTGAATCCTCGAAAATGAAGCATCGACTCCTACATGCATCGGGACCTCACCCAATCCTGTCGCCTAATGACCCCAAATGAGTCGGCAAACGGGTCAAAGTGAGGCACCTATCATGTAGAGTCTCAATGACGTTTCGAGTAGTGAGGACTAATCAGTACAACCAAGACCTCGGACTTATCCACTCGACAAATGGTAACCACTTGGAAAGTTCGAACGAGGGTAGTTCGATAGATCACCAGGTCACTATCCATTTGCGTGCTCAGAACATCTCCCTACCAATGAAACATGGTACTTCACATCGCAGATGCTAGTCTCAAGCTCGGGCGGCCTTATCCTCATTTTGACGGCCCAATCGACTAGGAACGAGTTCAGAATGCACACTGACTATTAGATGTGTTTCATGATAGCCATCATATCCACTATCACATCTAACATACACTATGGTGCATTCTAGGTCTTTATCCAACACAATTGTTAACATTATAACATAATGAAAATAAATAATGCCATAAAGAAATGCGTATATCATATATAAATATTGTTATACACAAGAGTCAATAAAACCCACACGCCACAAGTTGGCTAGTTGGGCATCTACTCTAACAATCTCCCACTTGCCCTATAACCAACTACTCATCAGACGCAGTCCCATTGTTTCACGATGTTTTTCAAACAACTGGCACCCGTGTTGTCGCAGTACACCGGGATTGGACCAACTCCATCAGGAATGACGCCCAACTCTTGGGCGAAATTCCTTATTCAAACCGCCTCCTTAGCAGCAGCTGATGCTGCGATGTACTCAGCCTCAGTGGTTGAATCCGCTATGGTGTCTTGCTTGGAACTCTTCCAAGAGATAGCACCACCATTGAGCATGAATATAAATCCAGAGGTTGACTTCGAATCATCCACGTCACATTGGAAGCTAGAATCAGTGTTGCCTTCCAATTTCAGATCACCACCCCCATAGACCATGAACATATTCTTAGTCCTTCGCAAGTACTTAAGAATATCCTTCACAGCCTTCCAATGCAATTGGCCGGGGTTGGCCTTGTAGCGGCTCGTGACACTCAGAGCATATGCGAAGGTCTAGTTGAGATCATGCCATACATAATACTACCTATTGCCGAGGCATATGGCACACGTGTCATACTCTCTATCTCCTCATCAGTTTTCGGACACATAGACTTAGATAGAGTGACCCCGTGGCTCATAGGTAGGTGTCCTCTCTTGGACTCTTCCATAGAGAACCTCTTAAGTATGGTATCGATGTAGGTGGCTTGGGTGAGTCCGAGCATCCGTTTCGATCTATCCCGATAGATCTGTATTCCAAGAATATAGGATGCTTCACCCATGTCCTTCATCGAGAATCTACTAGACAACCATACTTTAGTTGACTGCAGCATTCCTACATCATTCCCAATGAGTAGAATGTCATCAACATAAAGTACAAGGAATGTCACAGCGCTTTTAACTACCTTCTTATATACACATGGCTCCTAGGGATTTTTGATTAAACCAAATTCCTTAATTGTTTCATCGAATCTCAGGTTCCAACTCCTCGATGCTTGTTTGAGACCGTAGATCGATCTTTGAAGTTTGCATACCTTATGCTCACTTCCTACAGATGTGAAACCCTCAGGCTGCGTCATATAGATCTCTTCCTTAATGTTTCCATTAAGGAACGCAGTTTTCACATCCATTTGTCATATCTCATAGTCGTACCATGCGGCTATGGCAAGTAAGATTCTAATTGACTTGAACATTGCGACTGGTGAAAATGTTTCATCATAGTCAACACCTTGCCTTTGAGTGTAACCTTTCGCGACCAGTCGTGCCTTGTAGGTCAGTACCTTACCATCAGGCCCAAGTTTTCTCTTGTATATCCACTTACACCCGATAGGAACAATTCCTTCGGGAGGATTAACAAGAGTCCAAACTTGGTTCGCATGCATCGAGTCAATCTCAGACTGCATTGCTTCAAGCCACAAAATAGAATCAGCATCGGAAATTGCCTCCTTGAAAGTCCTTGGATCACATCCAACAACTTGATCACCCTGATCATCTTCAAGAAGGAAACCATTGTTGGCGACAATGGCGGATCCGGATCCCGTTTCCCGAGGGCGCAGCGGAAGTTAAAATTTTTCCCCGAGATACGTTTAATACATTAAAACTAATCAATAAACCATTCATAGGGCATTTATCTATTGTTACCTTGCTGGCGTCTAGGTGCCTGGCTCCAACCAGATTTCAGGGAATTCTGGCTCTTGAAAGGTAGGCTGCGGTAGATCGTCTAATCAGGTCCACGACCGGAAATGCGATTCCTCCGTCAATCTGCACTAGAAGATCTGACGGATTTTGGCACGATCAGATTCTCCTCGTCACGCTGATCGAAACAAGTCCGATCACGAAGTCATCGGCAGCGGGCGGCGGTGAGCGGCGGCGGCGGCGGCGCTTGGAGGTGGCCGGCGGCGGCGTGAGGTTGGGAGAGGAAGGGGGCGGCCGATTTTGGAGGCTAGGGTTTGTTATGTTAATGTTAAAGCCCTAGGTCATATCAACATATAGACCTATGATGGGCTTGAACCAGCCCATTGGACTTGGGTCAGGCCCAAGTCCATATGAACATTCGGTTCAATTAAATCACTACGGTTTCATCATAACTCCGATCGACGATCAGATCGGACCGATCGACTCAATTTCCAAAACTGAATATTATGATGCGAAAAACAATTTTTCAGATCACCTAGACCAAAATTACAGTTTAGCCCCTCAACTTTGGGAAATCGCAATTTGACCCCTGTTGACTTTTAGGAAGTCACACTCCCTAAAATCCTCCTCCTATGCTCAACACATTGAGCTCACTTTCCGTGCGGAAATCATGAATCCAGTACTTGTGTGACCCTCAATGGTTCAGGGATACAGCTAGCCATGGGCCCACAACCATTGTGACTCCGAATCACAATTTCGGACTTGCCCATCGGATCATGGTAAAGCGCCTAGCAACATCGCCCCATGATCCTAGGTATCACTGATAGTGCCTGCAAGAACCAGTTGGTCGTGGTTAGCGTACAGTACGGTCCTTTCAACACATATATACCGATCAGATCAACGACCATTGGTAAATCGAGAGTCGCTAAAGATCCGATAACTATGCATACATCTTGGAGATCAAATAGTGACATCGCGAGTGTTACTAGGCAAACCCATTTACCTAAAACACATCCAGTACTCTGGCCAGAGATTTATCACACTATTGTCTCCTCAGATAACATAGGATATCCACGCATGAAAGCGAGCGGTGAATCCTCGACAACAAAGCATCGACTCCTACATGAATCGGGACCTCACCCAATACTGCCACCAAATGACCCCAAATGAGTCGGCAAACGGGTCAAAGAGAGGCGCCTATCATGTAGAGTCTCAATGACGTTTCGAGTAGTGAGGACTAATCAGTACAACCAAGACCTCGGACTTATCCACTCGACAAATGGTAACCACTTGGAAAGTCCGAACGAGGGTAGTTCGATAGATTACATGAATCGGGACCTCACCCAATACTGCCACCAAATGACCCCAAATGAGTCGGCAAACGGGTCAAAGAGAGGCGCCTATCATGTAGAGTCTCAATGACGTTTCGAGTAGTGAGGACTAATCAGTACAACCAAGACCTCGGACTTATCCACTCGACAAATGGTAACCACTTGGAAAGTCCGAACGAGGGTAGTTCGATAGATCACCAGGTCACTATCCATCTGCATGCTCAGAACATCACAATGTTCCCTACCAATGAAACATGGTACTTCACATCGCAGATGCTAGTCTCAAGCTCGGGCGGCCTTATCCTCATTTTGACGGCCCAATCGACTAGGAACGTGTTCAGAATACATAGTGACTATTAGATGTGTTTCATGATAGCCATCATATCCACTATCACATCCAACATACACTATGGTGCATTCTAGGTCTTTATCCAACACAATTGTTAACATCATAACATAATGAAAATAAAGAATGCCATAAAGAAATGCGAATATCATATATAAAGATCGTTGTACACAAGAGTCAATAAAACCCACACGCCACAAGTTGGCTAGTTGGGCATCTACTCTAACAATCTCCCACTTGCCCTATAGCCAACTACTCATCAGACGCAGTCCCATTGTTTCGCGATGTTTTTCAAACAACGGTCCTGGCAAGGGCTTCGTAAGGGGATCAGCAATGTTGTCCGCAGAGGCGACTCTCTCAACTGCTATGTCACCTCTAGCCACAATATCCCGGATTAAGTGGTATTTCCTCAGTATATGTTTGGATCTTTGGTGAGACCTAGGCTCCTTTGCTTGCGCAACGGCACCCGTGTTGTCGCAGTACACCGGGACTGGACCAACTCCATCAAGAATGACGCCCAACTCTTGGACGAAATTCATTATCCAAACCGCCTCCTTAGCAGCAGCTGATGCTGCGATGTACTCAGCCTCAGTGGTTGAATCCGCGATGGTGTCTTGCTTGGAACTCTTCCAAGAGACAGCACCACCATTGAGCATGAATACAAATCCAGAGGTAGACTTCGAATCATCCACGTCACATTGGAAGCTAGAATCAATATAGCCTTCCAATTTCAGTTTACCACCCCCATAGACCATGAACATATTCTTAGTTCTTTGTAATTACTTGAGAATATCTTTCACAGCCTTCCAATGCAATTGGCCGGGGTTGGCCTGGTAGCGGCTCGTGACACTCAGAGCATATGCGACATTCGATCTAGTTGAGTCATGCCATACATAATACTACCTATTGCCGAGGCATATGGCACACGTGTCATACTCTCTATCTCCTCATCAGTCTTCGGACACATAGACTTAGATAGAGTGACCCCGTGGCTCATAGGTAGGTGTCCTCTCTTGGACTCTTCCATAGAGAACCTCTTAAGTATGGTATCGATGTAGGAGGCTTGGGTGAGTCCGAGCATCCGTTTCGATCTATCCTGACAGATATGTATTCCAAGAATATAGGATGCTTCACCCATGTCCTTCATCGAGAATCTAATAGACAACCATACCTTTGTTGACTGCAGCATTCCTACATCATTCCCAATGAGTAGAATGTCATCAACATAAAGTACAAGGAATGTCACAGCGCTTTTAACTACCTTCTTATGTACACATGGCTCCTCGGGATTCTTGATGAAACCAAATTCTTTAATTGTTTCATCGAATCTCAGGTTCCAACTCCTCGATGCTTGTTTGAGACCGTAGATCGATCTCTGAAGTTTGCATACCTTATGCTCACTTCCTACAGATGTGAAACCCTCAGGCTGCGTCATATAGATCTCTTCCTTAATGTTTCCATTAAGGAATGCAGTTTTCACATCCATTTGCCATATCTCATAGTCGTACCATGTGGCTATGGCAAGTAAGATTCTAATCGACTTGAACATTGCGACTGGTGAGAAGGTTTCATCATAGTCAACACCTTGCCTTTGAGTGTAACCTTTCGCGACCAGCCGTGTCTTGTAGGTCAGTACCTTACCATCAGACCCAAGTTTTCTCTTGTATATCCATTTACACCCAATGGGAACAATTCCTTCGGGAGGATTAACAAGAGTCCAAACTTGGTTCGCATGCATTGAGTCAATCTCAGACTGCATTGCTTCAAGCCACAAATTAGAATCAGCATCGGAAATTACCTCCTTGAAAGTCCTTGGATCACATCCAACAACTTGATCACCCTGATCATTTTCAAGAAGGAAACCATATCTTTCAGGAGCCCTAGGGACCCTTTCGGATCTCCTAGGTGCGACCATTTCTGGTACTGGCTCTGGAGGTGCGGGAGACTCACTTGGTACTTCAGATGGTTCTTGAACC
>KV012876.1:103454-123779 GCA_001598015.1 Dorcoceras hygrometricum
GATCAGTTTCGGAAACCATATCTTTCAGGAGCCCTAGGGACCCTTTCGGATCTCCTAGGTGCGACCATTTCTGGTACTGGCTCTGGAGGTGCGGAGACTCACTTGGTACTTCAGATGGTTCTTGAACCTCTTTGAGTTCTACTGTCTTGCCTTTTCTATCAAGTAGAAACTCCCTTTCATAAAGGTGGCATTCCTAGAAACAAACACTTTTGTTTCGTTTGGATAGTAGAAGTAGTATCCAATAGAATTCTTTGGATACCCAATGAAGTAGCATAAGATGGATCTAGTATCCAGCTTATCTCCCACTGTCTGCTTCACGTAAGCAGGACATCCCCAAATCCTCATGTATGAGTATTTGGGTGGTTTGCCCATCCATATCTCATATGGAGTCTTATCCACTACCTTGATGTGGACATTGTTCAACAACAATACCGCCGTTTCGAGTGCATAGCCCCAAAACGAGGTAGGAAGCTCAGTGAAGCTCATCATAGATCGAACCATGTCCATCAGGGTTTGATTACGACGCTCCGCTACACCATTGAGCTTTGGTGTGGCCGGAGGGATCCACTGCGAGAGAATCCCATTCTCTTTAAGATAGTCTTTAAATTCAGCACTTAAGTATTCACCACCTCGATCGGATCGAAACGCTTTAATACTTTTCCATAACTGATTTTCTACTTCAGCCTTGAATTCTTTGAACCTTTCAAAGGATTCAGACTTGTGCTTCATTAAGTACAAGTACCCATACCTAGAGTAATCATCGGTAAAGGTGATGAAGTATGTGTGACCGTACTTAGTACCAATGCTAAGTGGACCACACACATCAGTATGGATCAATTCCAATAGGCCTTGAGCACGTTCAGGCTTGCCCTTGAAGGGTTGTTTAGTCATCTTTCCCTTGAGACAAGATTCACAAGTCGGTAGGGAGTTAATGTCTGACAAATCAAACATGTCACTCCTAACTAACTTGTTCACCCTACTAGGGAAATATGACCTAGCCTAGCGTGCCAAAGTTGTGCTGGGTTCAAGTTATCGCTTTTCCTTTTAATTGTTGTTGTATGTGTTTTCACATCGCGAGTTGGAACTTCTTTTAATTTTAAGGTGTATAAATCGTTTTCGCGTTCCCCAGTTCCAATTAAACATTCATTCTTGTATATACTGCAAATCGAATTAGCAAACATACAAGAATATCCATCACTATCAAGCATAGAAACAGAAATAATGTTCTTTATTAACTCGGGAACAAATAAAACGTTTCTCAATAACAACTTAAAATCTGAAGACAGAAATAAATAAACATCTCCTATAGCTACTGCAGCAACTCTTGCTCCATTGCCCAGCCTCAAGTGGGTCTCACCCTCTCTAAGACGTCGGCTTCTTGTCATCACCTGCAAATCATTGCAGATATGAGATCCACATCCGGTATCAAGTACCCAAGAAGTCGAATTAAGAGACATATTTATTTCGATATAGAACATACCTTTCAAGTATAAATTCCCTTTCCATAAAGGTGGCATTCCTAGAAACAAACACTTTTGTTTTGTTTGGATGGTAGAAGTAGTATCCAATAGAATTCTTTGTATACCCAATGAAGTAGCATAAGATGGATCTAGTATCCAGCTTATCTCCCACTGTTTGCTTCACGTAAGCAGGACATCCCCAAATCCCCATGTATGAGTATTTGGGTGGTTTGCCCATCCATATCTCATATGGAGTCTTATCCACTGCCTTGGTGTGGACATTGTTCAACAATATTACCGCCGTTTCGAGCGCATAGCCCCAAAACGAGGTAGGAAGCTCTGTGAAGCTCATCATAGATCAAACCATGTCCATCAGGGTTCGATTACGATGCTCCGCTACACCATTGAGCTGTGGTGTGGTCGGAGGGGTCCACTGCGAGAGAATCCCATTCCCTTTAAGATAGTTTTGAAATTCAGCACTCAAGTATTCACCACCTCGATCGGATCGAAGTGCTTTAATACTTTTGCCTAGTTGATTTTCTACTTCAGCCTTGAATTCTTTGAACCTTTCAAAAGATTCAGACTTGTGCTTCATTAAGTACAAGTACCCATACCTAGAGTAATCATCGGTAAAGGTGATGAAGTATGTGTGACCGTACTTAGTACCAATGCTAAGTGGACCACACACATCAGTATGGATCAAATCCAATAGGCCTTGATCACGTTCAGGCTTGCCCTTGAAGGGTTGTTTAGTCATCTTTCCCTTGAGACAAGATTCACAAGTCGGTAGGGAGTTAATGTCTGACAAATCAAACATGTCACTCCTAACTAACTTGTTCATCCTACTTAGGGAAATATGACCTAGACTAGCATGCCAAAGTTGTGCTGGGTTCAAGTTATCGCTTTTCCTTTTAATTGTTGTTGTATGTGTTTCGACGTTGCGAGTTGGAACTTGTTTCAATTTTAAGGTGTACAAATCGTTTTCGTGTTCCCCAATTCCAATTAAACATTCATTCTTGTATATATTGCAAATCGAATGAGCAAAAACACAAGAATATCCATCACTATCAAGCATAGAAACAGAAATGATGTTCTTAATTAATTCGGGAACAAATAAAACGTTTCACAATAACAACTTAAAATCTGAAGATAGAAATAAATAAACATCTCCTATAGCTACTGCAACAACTCTTGCTCCATTGCCCAGCCTCAAGTGGGTCTCACCCTCTCTAAGACGTCGGCTTCTTGTCATCACCTGCAAATCATTGCAGATATGAGATCCACATCCGGTATCAAGTACCCAAGAAGTCGAATTAAGAGACATATTTATTTCGATATAGAACATACCTTTCGCAGTTCGCAACTGCTCGAGGTACTCCTTGCAGTTCCTCCTCCAATGCCCAGTCTTGTGGCAGTGGTGGCAAACATCCTCGGTCTTGTTTGGCTTGGAAGTCTTTGCCTTGGGCTTCTTAATGGGCTTTTCCTCCTTCGCAGGGGCAGAACGCTTCTTACCCTTGCGTTTGGGCCCCTTCTTCGCAGAGGAAGAAGAGCCCATAAGGAGGACGGGCTTGTCCTTCTTTATGGTCCCCTCGAACACGACCAGCATGTTAACCACCTCTTCGAGGGTGGCTGCCAGCTTGTTCATGTTGAAGTTGACCACAAAGGGGTCGAATGCAGCGGGTAGTGAGAGGAGAAGCACATCCACAGACAGCTCATGTGGAAGTGTGATATCAAGGCCCGCCAACTTTTCAACGAGCCCAATCATACGAACCCCATGCTCGTGGACCGAAGTCCCATCGCGCATGCGGCTTGTCATAAGCTCCTTGACAGTGGTGAACCTCTCATGTCGAGAGTTCTCCCCATACAGTTCCTTAAGATGAAAGAGTATGTCAGCAGCATACTTCGTCTTCTCAAAGCGCCGTTGCATTTTGTTGGACATCGATGCCATCACATAGCATCGAGTCTTAAGCTCGTCGTCCCACCATTGTTTAAGCGTAATCAGCTCCTCAGGACTGATATCGGCAGGGGCTTCCTTCGGAGGGCTCTTCTCTATCGTATAGAGAAGTTTCTCCGAAGCCAACACAATGTTGAGGTTTCGAAGCCAGTCTTGGTAGTTCAGACCGGTGAACTTGTTGCTATCCAGTATAGCAGCGAGTGGGTTTTTGATCGAAGACATTTTGTAAGCAGTTATACTGAAAAGAAAAACAGACATGCATTACTAATTATATATGAAAAACTCTAAGACATAAAACGAGGTCATTTAGTTTTATGAATTACTCTCCCACTATTTTAACAATTTCACCACCCTCTAATGAAATCGAGAAAACAAGTCTCCTTAGTGGGTACACAGAGTCCAATCGAGCGATCATGTCCCGAATAATATCAGCCAACCATGACCCCCAAAAGGTAGAATCCAATTGCAACCGGTGCAACCTCCATGTATTTACCTCACGTCCAGTATGGGCCCAATAATATGACGCCTATTACTATCACGTGTCAAGATGACCCATCAATGTTGAGTCGTGAAGGACGGTCCCCTTAACGTCCCCAATAATATGAGCCAACGTTAAAGGGAGTTCCAACCGACTCACAACGAGTGTCAATGACGTGTACAGCTTTCCGGCATACATAACCCCCTCAATAATATGAGTCGGGCCATGTATGCGGGTAGCATCGGCGTACACCTATTATTGATGGAAGGTAGGGATAATTTAAACAGATTTAAATTCCCTCAGTTTATCGAATAAACTTTTAATCTTGATATCAGTTTTAAATCGTATTTAAAATGAGGGATTTATTTTTGAATATTTGGCCTCATCAATATTTTAAATCATAATTTAAAACATGCGGATTCATCATATATCGAATATATAAATAAATTTTGGGATGATCGATCGCGAGAGCTATGCGGTCCGTGGTTGCCAATCACGGACCTGGGTCCAGTCCTAGGTGAAATGCAATATGCAATGCAATCCCATTACAATTGCTTCCGGTTTTACAGATCTTCGGTCTTCAATATCTTTGATCGTCATCTCCACCGTCTTCAATTGTCCTCCCACTAAATCTAGTAATTTACATTTAAATTGCCATGACACATCTGTTCACCGTCTTCTTCGATCCTAAAATCTGTACACTAAGTAGAATTGTTAGAAACACAATAACAGGTTTGTGTAATTCAAAACTTAATCAGGATCTGTCAAAACAGATCCATCAAATTATTTACTACAAAATCATATTTTAATCATGAAATCGCATTTTATAATAAAATCGCATATAAAATCATATTTTAATCAACAAAATCATATTTTAATTATAAAATCATATTTCATAACTAAAATCATATTTTGCAATTTTAATTGCATCATATTGGGCTTAAAACTATTTTAGGCCCAAAATCTCAAAAATTTCAAAATCGACCAAAATCGGCCCAATATCGAATATTGGCCCGAAAACTTCATGGGCTGCCCGGGACAGGCCCGAAACAAAACCTAGAGACAGAACCAGCCGTCGTATGACGGCCGCCTCCGCCAACGTAGCGTCCGGCACACAGCCGCACGCTGGCCGCGCCATGCGCGGCGTCTCTCTCACGCGGCGCTGCCTCCCATCACGCAACCAGTTGCACGGAGGCAGCATCCAGCGCGCGCAACCAGTTGCATGGAGGTTGTCCAACGCGGAACGTTGCGCGCTGGCCTGCGAGCGACCGCGCGAGCGATGTTGCGCGTGGTTGCAGCGGCGCCGGCGGCTGGTCCAAAATTTTTTTTTTGTTTTCTGAAATCGAAATTCGAGATCTATGCAATTCAGGCAGTAATATGTATTGAAGGATCCGAGCCAGGCTCTGATACAACTGTTGGCGACAATGGCGGATCCGGATCCCGTTACCCGGGGGCGCAGCGGAAGTTAAAATTTTTGCCTTGAGATACGTTCAATACATTACAAATAATCAATAAACCATACATAGGATGTTTATCGATTGTTACCTTGCTGGCGTCTCGGCGCCTGGCTCCGACCAGTTTCACAGGGAAACCGGCACTTCAAAGTTAGGCGGCGGTAGATCCTCCTAATCAGGTCCATGACCGGAAACAAGAATCCTCCGTCAGTCTACACTAGAAGATCTGACGGATTCGACACGAACGGAATCTCATCTTCACGGCAGCCGGAGCAAGTCCGGCGAAAGGGGCGGCTGCGTGTGGCCGACGGCGGCGCGTGTGGGTGGCGTCGGCCGAAGGGGAGGAGAGGAGGAGGTTGGGCGGCGCTTGGAGTAGGGTTTGGAGTGTCTTGTGATGTAATGATTGTAGCCCTAGGTCATATCAACATATAGACCTATGATGGGCTTGAACCGGCCCATTGGACTTGGGTCAGGCCCAGGTCCATTTGAACATTCGGTTCATTTAAATCACCGTGGTTTCATCATAATCCCGATCGACGATCAGATCGGACCGATCGACTCAGTTTCCAAAACTGAGTATTATGATGTGAAAAAAAATTTTCAGACCACCTAGTCCAAAATTATAGTTTAGCCCCTCAACTTCGGGAAATCGCAATTATACCCCTGTTGACTTTAGTGCAAAGTTCTCCCTTTAGGGCCAATATCGATCCTGAGATCCAACCCATACAAGTTCACTAGTTGCCCCGAGATATGGGCCACGCTACTAACTGAATTAAACTCTCTCTTCTCTAGCTTGAAATTTATTACTCAAAGCTCGTCCCTAAGAATAGAATCCCTTAAAGTCTCGCATTTTAGGAAGTCGCACTCCCCAAAATCCTCGTCCTATGCTCAACACATTGAGCTCAGTTTCCGTGCGGAAATCATGAATCCAGTACTTGTGTGACCCTCAATGGTTCAGGGATACAGCTAGCCGTGGGCCCACAACCATTGTGACTCCGAAATCACAATTTCGGACTTGCCCATCGGATCATGGTAAAGCGCCTAGCAACATCGCCCCATGATCCCCTAGGTTTCACTGATAGTGCCTGCAAGAACCAGTTGGTCATGGTTAGCGTACAGTACGGTCCTTTCAACACATATATCCCGATCAGATCAATGACCATTGGTAAATCGAGAGTCGCTAAAGATCCGATAACTATGCATACATCTTGGAGATCAAATAGTGACATCACGAGTGTTACTAGGCAAACCCATTTATCTAAAACACATCCAGTACTCTGGCCAGAGATTTATCACACTATTGTCTCCTGAGATAACATATGATATCCACGCATGAAAGCGAGCGGTGAATCCTCGACAACGAAGCATCGACTCCTACATGCATCGGGACCTCACCCAATCCTACCGCCTAATGACCCCAAATGAGTCGGAAAACGGGTCAAAGTGAGGCACCTATCATGTAGCATCTCAATGACGTTTCGAGTAGTGAGGACTAATCAGTACAACCAAGACCTCGAACTTATCCACTCGACAAATGGTAACCACTTGGAAAGTCTGAACGAGGGTAGTTCGATAGATCACCAGGTCACTATCCATCTGCATGCTCAGAACATCACAATGTTCCCTACCAATGAAACATGGTACTTCACATCGCAGATGCTAGTCTCAAGCTCGGGCGGACTTATCCTCATTTTGACGGCCCAATCGACTAGGAACGAGTTCAGAATGCACAGTGACTATTAGATGTGTTTCATGATAGCCATCATATCCACTATCACATCTAACATACACTATGGTGCATTTTAGGTCTTTATCCAACACAATTGTTAACATTATAACATAATGAAAATAAAGAATGCCATAAAGAAATGCGTATATCATATATAAAGATTGTTATACACAAGAGTCAATAAAACCCACACGCCACAAGTTGGCTAGTTGGGCATCTACTCCAACATCCGTGTGATTGAGCTGCTGGGTTGCTCCCATTCTCTCACATGAGTTGCGGCCATCCTTGTTCTGTATGGGGTCTGGTACCATGTGCGATCGAGCGGCTGGGTAACTTCCATTCTCTCACGTATCCGGTGACCATTCCTATTGCTGATGTCCAGCTGTGTACAGTTCCCTTAGATCCTTTGATCTTCCTGTTCTCATGCATCACATTGCATTTATAACTTGTTCTATCTACCTGCTGTTTTATGTTGCTCTCTGTATTGGGGTTTGACCCCGTACCCTTGGGGCTGTTTGGTTTGTTTTGTTCCATTCAGATTTTCCAGGTTATTCAGCTGACCGTGGTGGTGAGTCAGCTGGTGATATCCCGAGAGGTTGAAGAATGTGTCCCATATATATATATTGATGTTGTTGCCATGGAATGCCCTATGCCATCGTTGTAAACAGATTGGGTTTCTGTTGGCTTGTATGTTGATACTTGCTATATTTTTATAGCTGTTGTGTGTGAAGCTTTTGGTTGTTGTAAAACCAATATTTTGAGTATAAGCGTATTTTGAAATTATTTTTTCTAAGTCAGGCCAAAGAGAAAAATTTTAGTCACTTTTAATGCTTTTGCATTTGTAATTACGTGCTTGATCTCTGATTTGTGCACCGGGCCTGACATTTTTGGTATCGGAGCTTAAACTGAGATAAGCTCGAATTATTTTGATCACACTTGAGTCTAGGCACTGTGTTGCTTGTGCGTGTGCTTGAGTACGTGTTATATTGCTGTGTGATCTTATTGTCTAAGTATTTGCTAGATGTCGCCTAGACGTAGGGGTAGAGCTACTAGGCAGATCCCGATAGAATCTAAGGCTCATAACGATGAGGGCGAGCGCAGTATTCCCGTTCGTAGGTGCGCTAGACAGGTTGATGATGGTGGATATGTTGGCAGCCGTGTAGATGAAATGTAACTGATTATGGCAAGGTTTCAGAGGATGAATCCTCAAACGTTCAATGGTGATGAGTCTAGTTCCGATGCTGAGTCCTGGTTGTAGCACATTACAGGGCTGTTTGATCGAGTGCAATATGACGATGAGCATAGACTGAGTTTAGCTACTTTCCAGTTGAGGAAGAATGCAGAACGCTGGTCGAGAGGTGCATCCCGAACTTTTGAGGAGGCTGGTGTGGGGATAACTTGGAACAGTTTTCGTACTGCGTTCCGTCAGGAGTACGTCCCAGTACTACGTTAATGCCCGGGAGCGCGAGTTCGATAACTTGGTTCAGGGAACCATGTCTGTGGGGGAGTATGCTAGAAATTTTCTTCTCTCCTTGCTTATGTTCCTCATGTGTCTGGCCGTGAGAGGGCAAAGAGGAACCAATTCTTGGAAGGGCTGAACGAAGATCTCTATTCTTTGTTATTGGCAAGTTCACCTACTAGATATTGAGGAAGGGTTGCAGAACCATAGGTCTCGGGTTCGACCGCAAGTTTCTCAAGGTATACGTCCCAATGTTCTAGGGGCGGAACCTCCCCAATCTTCTCAGTCATCCCAGCAACCCCAACAGTCATCATAACAATCTGGACGTCACAGGTTCAGGCCTCGTTGCCAGCAGTTTAAGAAGAAGTCAGGTTCCAGTTCTTCCGGTTCGGGTAGTTCGAGCAGTAGTAGTCCTCGATCTACCTTCTGTGGGCAATGTGTAGGAAGACACCCATCTATGCAGTGTACAGAAGTTTAGGGTGTTTGCAATCTTTGCGGGCAGTACGGACATTTTGCACGAGTATGTCCTTTGGTTGGATCTCAGCATACCGCTGCCTCACCGCAGGGTCGTTCTGGTGGGTCATCTCGAGGTCGTTCTTTCCCTGTTCAGCAGCAGAGGATAGTGGAACTCAGCATAGGTTGTTTCAGCATCCTGGTCCTTCGCGTTTTGAACAGTCTTCCCAACCCCATTTCTCAGGGCCTCAGTAGGCTCAAGTTAATGCCATGACAAGGGAGCAAGCAGAGGGCACGCCTGGAGGAGTGATATCAGGTACCTATACTATTTTTTATTTTCCAGCACGTGTGTTGTTTGATACTGGAGCATCACATTCATTCATAGCTGATGCATTTATTGTTGAGCGTGGTTTGCGTACCACCCTTTTGTGTGATGTTGTTTCTGTTGCGACTCATGTGGTGCGAGCTTGTTCTCCCAAGAGATGGTGTCGAATGGCATACTTAGATTTGGCGAGAATGTGTTTATAGCCAATTTGATTCGATTAGTTATGTGGGATTTCGATTGTATAGTGGGAATGGACGTGTTGTCTAGTTTTAGGGCCACCATGGATTGTTTCCATGGCGTTGTGCGTTTTCGGCCCAGTCTCGAGAAAATTGGAATTTCTAAGGTCATGATTCCCATTCGAAGATTCCGTTGATATCTTCTATGGAGATGTTTGGCCTATTGTCGTTGGACAATGTAGGACTTATGATTTATGCTTTAGACGCACCCTCGACGTCGTGTGTAGAGCTTAGTGACATTCCCGTCGTTCGTGATTTCCCTGATGTGTTTCCAGAGGAGATTCCTGGTTTTCCTCCGAGGAGAGACATTGACTTCAGCATTGAGTTGGTGCCTGGTACGGCTCCTATTTCACGAACCCCGTATCATTTAGCACCAGTTGAGTTGAGAGAGCTGAAGGTACAACTTAGCGATCTGCTGGAAAAAGTCTTTATTCGGTCGAGCATGTCACCGTGGGGAGCTCCTATTCTGTTTGTGAAGAAGAAAGACGGTTCGATGAGGATGTGCATTGACTTTCGGCAACTGAAAAAGAGGCTACTATGAAGAATAAGTACCCTTTACCGAGGATCGACGATTTATTTGATCAGATTCAAGGTTCAGCAGTGTATTCTAAGACCGGTCTACGTTTAGGGTATCATCAGTTGCGAATACGGGAGAAGATGTTGCGAAAACTACGTTTAAGACGAGGTACGGGCATTACGAGTTCTTGGTTATGCCTTTTGGTTTGACTAATGCCTCATGCAGTTTTCATGGATTTAATGAACCGAGTCTTTAGAGAGTTCGTCGATCAGTTTGTGATTGTTTTCATCGATGACATATTGGTTTACTCGAAGACTCTCATGCAGCATAAAGAGCACTTGGGGCTGGTCCTCCAAACACTTTGAGACTCGCAGCTATACGCTAAGTTCTCTAAATATGAGTTTTGGTTGGATAAAGTGGTGTTTCTGGGTCATTCATTTTGGCGGAAGGAATATCTGTTGATCCCAGTAAGGTAGAGGCTGTTGTGAACTGAGAACGTCCCAAGAACGTTTCTGATATTCGTAGCTTTTTGGGATTGGCTAGCTATTATCGATGCTTCATTTAGGGATTCTATAGTATAGCTAAGCCTATGACGCAATTGACTCAGAAAGATAAGAGATTTGTTTGGATGGAGGAATGCGAGAACAACTTTCAACTGCTCAAATAGAAGCTAACTATAGCGCCGATGTTAGCTTTACCTTCAGGTTCAGGAGACTTTGTGGTATGTTATGATGCTTCTCTTAGTGGTTTGGGTTGCGTTTTGATGCAGCATGGTCGAGTCATTGCGTATGCTTCCCATCAGTTGAAACCCCATGAGATTCGATACCCAGTACACGACTTGGAGTTGGCGCAGTTGTCTTTGCTTTGAATATTTGGCGCCACTATCTCTATGGCGAACAGTTTGTGGTGTATACTGACCACAAGAGTCTTCGGTACCTCTTCTACCAGTCCGACTTGAATATGAGGCAGCATAGATGGATGGAGCTGCTTAAAGATTTTGATTGCGAGATTCAGTATCAGCCTCGGAAAGTGAATGTAGTTGTTGATGCGCTTAGCAGGAAAGCTCAAGTGTCGATGCTTGCATCAAAGGTCCATGAGCACCTGAGCACTATTGGTTGGCGTTTTTACCCAGGTGATGGTTATGTTGTGGTGTCATCTTTTCAAGTCGAGCCACAGATTGTTTCGGACACCAGGGCAGCTCCGAGGACTAATCCCTATATCCATGACCTGAAGTTGAATACTCAAGCTGGACAGTTGGAGGATTACTCTGTCACATCTGATGGATGTTTGAGGTTTCGGAGCAGGTTAGTAGTGCCTAACTTGATTGATTTGAGGGAAATGATCCTAAGAGAAGCTCACTGCAGTCTTCATAGTTTCCATCCTGGTGCAAGGAAGATGTACCATGCTTTGAAACCGTACTATTGGTGGGCAGGTTTGAAGAACGATGTTGCTGACTTTGTTGCTCGTTGTCTGAATTTTCAGTAAGTCAAGGCGGAAAGGATGAGATCCGGTGGACTATTGCAGAGTTTAGAGGTGCCCCAATGGAATTGGGAGCATGTAGCTATGGTTTTTGTGACCCATTTACCTCGTTCCAGCCGAGGATGTGATGCTATTTGGATAGTGATTGATAGACTTTCGAAGTCAGCTCACTTCATTCTCTACAATATGATGAATTCATTGAAGAAAATGACGAAACTGTACATAGATTTTGTAGTTCGATTGCATGGAGTGCATGCGTCCATAGTTTCAGACCGAGATCCGAGGTTCGCTTCCAGATTACAAGCAGCCTTAGGCACCAGATTGACTATGAGTACAACCTATCATCCCCGAAACAATGGCCAATCTGAGAGGACTATACAGACCTTGGAGGATATGCTGCGAGCTGTTGTTATGGATTTCAGTGGTAGTTGGCAGGATTCGTTGTTTTTGGTGGAATTTTCGTATAATAACAGCTATCAGGTAACAATTGGAATGGCACCGTTCGAAGCCTTTTATGGTAGGAAGTGCAGGTAGCCCATTGTTGGGAAGAAGTGGGGGATAAGCAGCTATCTTCACCTGAATTTGTGCAGCTAATGAGAGATAAATTTGATCTAATTCGACTGTGTATTAAGGCTGCACAAGATCGCCAAGCTATTTATGCAAACCGGAGGAGTAGGCCTGTAGAATTTCAGGTTGGTGATCGAGTGTTCTTGAAAGTTTCTCCTTTTAGAAGTGTTATGAGATTTGGACACAAGGGAAAGTTAGATCCTCATTATGTTGGACCTTATGAAATTGTGGAAAGGATCAGTCCTTTGGCTTATCGTTTGTTTTTTACACCCGAACTGTCCTCACTTCACGATGTGTTTGCGTGTCTATGTTGAGGAAGTATGAATCGGATCCTTCGCATGTGCTACAAATTGACGAGGTAGAGCTAGATCGAACGCTTAGTTATGTCGAGTATCCCTTGCATATTTTGGACAGGAAGGAGAAACAACTCAGGTATGGTCCAGTGAAGTAAGCATGGCAGGGAAGAAGTTACGTGGGAGTTAGAGGATAAGATGCAACGTGAGTGGCCTAATCTGTTTCAGTATGCATCTTATTGGCTTCCATAGATAGAATTCTGGATGTTGTTTTCCCAGTCACCTTAAGATCTGGATAGTAGTTGTTCCATGTGGTTTAGAACTGCTGTGCATAGTATATTTGCGTAATTCCAGTTTTGGTGATGTAGTGATATTTCTTTGATTTGAGGTTAGATCAGTTCTGGAGTTTGGTGTTTGATTTCGAGGACGAAATCTTTTTATTAGTGGGGGAGGAATGTGAGACCCAAAAGATTAGTGGAGAAATTAATTTAATTAATCAGGTCTAGCATAGACCAGATCAGGCGTGAGCTGATCTGGGACGGGCCAGCTCTGAGCTGGTATGCTTAATATATGTAAGCTGGTCTGGAGCATATTAGAGCTATATGATTCGAAGGAGAGCAATCTGATCAGTGTGTGGAACAGCTCTGGATTAGTTTTCCTAGAACGGTCCGAGCTGTATGGTTGGATTGTTTATATATTGTTGTCGCAAGCTATTCTGGGTACGCTAAGCTGAATCAGGTCTAGCATAGACCAGATCAGGCGTGAGCTGATCTGGGACGGGCCAGCTCTGAGCTGGTATGCTTAATATATGTAAGCTGGTCTGGAGCATATTAGAGCTATATGATTCGAAGGAGAGCAATCTGATCAGTGTGTGGAACAGCTCTGGATTAGTTTTCCTAGAACGGTCCGAGCTGTATGGTTGGATTGTTTATATATTGTTGTCGCAAGCTATTCTGGGTACGCTAAGCTGGATATTTGAAGCGGGTGCTGAAGCGACGTCGTTTGGAGAAACCAGCTTAGAGGGGCGCAAAATCCGATAGTACTGTACAGACTGGCCCGGTTTGAGGGTTTAGCATAAACCGGTGCGGTTCATGGGTATCAGCTTAGGCGAGAGCTGATAGTGTGCGAGATAGTCTTCTTGCGCTTGATCTGGCGGTCCCGAGCTGAGGTGCGGTGCGACGTCGTTTATGTGACGTCAGCTTAGACGCCAGCTGGATGGTACACGTGAAATGGCCAACGCATAATCTTTTTTATGGATGTGAGTGGTCGCGTACGTGTGATCTGTTCTGGTAGCGCGAACTGAATTACGTGTACCAGTTTGTACTCTGAGCTGAATATGACACTGTTCACAAGATCACGAGGGACTTATATTTATGGAGGACGTTGACCGTGCGATCGTCATTCTTCTCCAACACTTAGAAAATATTTCCTCTCGAGATCTCGACATCCCAGCCTGTCGTAGAACCCTAGCTATGTTGGCGACAATGGCGGATCCGGATCCCGTTTCCCAGGGGCACAGCGGAAGTTAAAAATTTTGCCCCGAGATACGTTCAATACATTACAAACAATTCTATAATCCATGCATAGGATGTTTGAATCGTTACCTTGCTGGCGTCTAGGCGCCTGGCTCCGACCAGTTTCACAGGGAAACTGGCACTTCAAAAGGTAGGCGGCGGTAGATCGTCTAATCAGGTCCACGACCGGAATTACGATTCCTTTGTCAGTCTGCACTAGAAGATCTGACAAATTCACCACGGACGGAATCTCCTCAGCGCGGTGGCCGGAACAAGTCCGGCGAAGAGGCAGCGGCGCGTGGGTGGCCGACGGCGGCGCGTGGGTTCGGCCGAGAGGAGAGGAGGTGGGCGGCTGTTTTGGAGCTAGGGTTTAATGAGTGATCAAGTGTAGTGATTAATGCCCTAAGTCTTTAATTAATAGACTTGTAGTGGGCTTGGTCCGGCCCATCTGGACTTGGGTCAGGCCCAAGTCCATATGAACATCCGGTTCAATTAAATCACCACGGTTTCATCATAACTCCGATCGACGATCAGATCGGACCGATCGACTCAGTTTACAAAACTGAATATTATGATGCGAAAAACAATTTTTCAGATATCCTAGACCAAAATTACAGTTTAGCCCCTCAACTTTGGGAAATCGCAATTTGACCCCTGTTGACTTTTAGGAAGTCGCACTCCCTAAAATCCTCCTCCTATGCTCAACACGTTGAGCTCAGTTTCCGTGCGGGAATCATGAATCCAGTACTTGTGTGACCATAAATGGTTCAGGGATACAGCTAGCCGTGGGCCCACAACCATTGTGACTCCGAAATCACAATTTCGGACTTGCCCATCGGATCATGGTAAAGCACCTAGCAACATCGCCCCATGATCTCCTAGGTATCATTGATAGTGCCTGCAAGAATCAGTTGGTCGTGGTTAGAGTACAGTACGGTCCTTTCAACACATATATCTCGATCAGATCAACGACCATTGGTAAATCGAGAGTCGCTAGAGATCCGATAGCTATGCAAAAATCTTGGAGATCAAATAGTGACATCGCGAGTATTACTAGGCAAACCCATTTACCCAAAACACACCCAGTACTCTGGCCAGAGATTTATACACTATTATCCCCTCAGATATCATAGGATATCCACGCATGAAAGCGAGCGGTGAATCCTCGACAACGAAGCATCGACTCATACATGCATCGGGACCTCACCCAATCCCGCCGTCTAATGACCCCAAGTGAGTCGAAAAACGGGTCAAAGTGAGGCGCTTATCATGTAGAGTCTCAATGGCGTTTCGAGTAGTGAGGACTAATCAGTACAACCAAGACCTCGGACTTATCCACTCGACAAATGGTAACCATTTGGAAAGTCCGAACGAGGGTAGTTCGATAAATCACCAGGTCACTATCCATCTGCATGCTCAGAACATCACAATGTTCCCTACCAATGAAACATGGTACTTCACATCGCAGATTCTAGTCTCAAGCTCGGGCGGCCTTATCCTCATTTTGACGGCCCAATCGACTAGGAACGAATTCAGAATGCACAGTGACTATTAGACGTGTTTCATGATAGCCATCATATCCACTATCACATCTAACATACACTATGGTGCATTCTAGGTCTTTATCCAACACAATTGTTAACATTATAATCATAATGAAGATAAAGAATGCCATAAATAAATGCGAATTTCATAAATAAAGATTGTCATATACAAGAGTCAATAAAACCCACAAGTTGGCTAGTTGGACATCTACTCTAACAATCTCCCACTTGCCCTATAGCCAACTACTCATCAGATGCAGTCCCATTGTTTCGCGATGTTTTTCAAACAACGGTCCTGGCAAGGGCTTCGTAAGTGGATCAGCAATGTTGTCTGCAGAGGCGACTCTCTCAACTGCTATGTCACCTCTAGCCACAATATCCCGGATTATGTGGTATTTCCTCAGTATATGTTTGGATCTTTGGTGAGACCTAGGCTCCTTTGCTTGCGCAACGGCACCCGTGTTGTCGCAGTACACCGGGACTGGACCAACTCCATCAGGAATGACGCCCAACTCTTGGACGAAATTCCTTATCCAAACCGCCTCCTTGGCAGCAGCTGATGCTGCAATGTACTCAGCCTCAGTGGTTGAATCCGCGATGGTGTCTTGCTTGGAACTCTTCCAAGAGACAGCACCACCATTGAGCATGAATACAAATCCAGAGGTAGACTTCGAATCATCCACGTCACATTGGAATCTAGAATCAGTGTAGCCTTCCAATTTCAGTTCACCACCCCCATAGAACATGAACATATTCTTAGTCCTTCGTAAGTACTTAAGAATATCTTTCACGGCCTTCCAATGCAATTGGCCGGGGTTGGCCTAGTAGCGGCTCGTGACACTCAGAGCATATACGACATCCGGTCTAGTTGAGATCATGCCATTCATAATGCTACCTATTTCCGAGGCATATGGCACACGTGTCATACTCTCTATCTCCTCATCAGTCCTTGGACACATAGAATTAGATAGAGTGACCACGTGGCTCATAGGTAGGTGTCCTCTCTTGGACTCTTCCATAGAGAACCTCTTAAGTATTGTATCTATGTAGGTGGCTTGGGTGAGTCCGAGCATCCTTTTCGATCTATCCCGATAGATCTGTATTCCAAGAATATAGGATGCTTCACCCATGTCCTTCATCGAATCTCAGGTTCCAACTCCTCGATGCTTGTTTGAGACCGTAGATCGATCTCTGAAGTTTGCATACCTTATGCTCACTTTCTACAGATGTGAAACCCTCAGGCTGCGTCATAGATCTTTTCCTTAATGTTTCCATTAAGGAACGCAGTTTTTACATCCATTTGTCATATCTCATAGTCGTACCATGCGGCTATGACAAGTAAGATTCTAATCGACTTGAACATTGCGACTGATGAAAAGGTCTCATCATAGTCAACACATTGCCTTTGAGTGTAACCTTTCGCGACCAGTCATGCTTTGTAGGTTTACTATCAGGCCCAAGTTTTCTCTTGTATATCCATTTACACCCAATAGAAACAATTCCTTCGGGAGGATTAACAAGAGTCCAAATCTGTTCGCATGCATTGAGTCAATCTCAGACTGCATTGCTTCAAGCCACAAATTAGAATCAGCATCGGAAATTGCCTCCTTGAAAGTTATTGGATCAGATCCAACAACTTGATTACCTTGATCATCTTCAAGGAGAAAACCATATCTCTCAGGAGCCCTAGGAACCCTTTCGGATCTCCTAGGTGCGACCATTTCTGGTACTGGCTCTGGAGGTGCGAGAGACTCACTTGGTACTTCAGTTGGTTCTCGAACCTCTTCGAGTTCTACTATTTTGCCCTTTCTATCAAGTATAAATTCCCTTTCCATAAAGGTGGCATTCCTAGAAACAAACACTTTTGTTTCGTTTGGATAGTAGAAGTAGTGTCCAATATAATTCTTTGGATACCAAATGAAGTAGCATACGATGGATCTAATATCCAGCTTATCTCCCACTGTCTGCTTCACGTAAGCAGGACAACCCCAAATCCTCATGTATGAGTATTTGGGTGGTTTGCCCATCCATATCTCATATGGAGTCTTATTCACTGCCTTGGTGTGGACATTGTTCAACAACATTACCGAAATCCTCATGTATGAGTATTTGGGTGGTTTGCCCATCCATATCTCATATGGAGTCTTATTCACTGCCTTGGTGTGGACATTGTTCAACAACATTACCGCCGTTTCGAGCGCATAGCCCCAAAACGAGGTAGGAAGCTTAGTGAAGCTCATCATAGACCGAACCATGTCCATCAAGGTTCGATTACGACGCTCCGCTACACCATTGTTGTTGTAAGTTTTTCGACATCGCGAGTTGGAACTTGTTTCAATTTTAAGGTGTACAAATCGTTTTCGTGTTCCCCAATTCCAATCAAACATTCATTCTTGTATATATTGCAAATCGAATTAGCAAAAACACAAGAATATCCATCACTATCAAGCATAGAAACAGAAATAATATTCTTAATTAATTCGGGAACAAATAAAACGTTTCACAATAACAACTTAAAATCTGAATACAGAAATAAATAAACATCTCCTATAGCTACTCCAGCAACTCTTGCTCCATTGCCCAGCCTCAAGTGGGTCTCACCCTCTCTAAGACGTCGGCTTCTTGTCATCACCTGCAAATCATTGCAGATATGAGATCCACATCCGGTATCAAGTACCCAAGAAGTCGAATTAAGAGACATATTTATTTCGATATAGAACATACCTTTCGCAGTTCGCAACTGCTCGAGGTACTCCTTGCAGTTCCTCCTCCAGTGCCCAGGCTTGTGGTAGTGGTGGCAAACATCCTCAGTCTTGTTTGGCTTGGAAGCCTTTGCCTTGGGCTTCTTAGTGGGCTTTTCCTCCTTCGCAGGGGAAGAACGCTTCTTACCCTTGCGTTTGGGCCCCTTCTTCACAGAGGAAGAAGAGCCCATAAGGAGGACGGGCTTGTCCTTCTTTATGGTCCCCTCGAACACGACCAGCATGTTAACCACCTCTTCAAGGGTGGCTGCCAGCTTGTTCATGTTGAAGTTGACCACAAAGGGGTCGAGTGCAGCGGGTAGTGAGAGGAGAAGCACATCCACAGACAGCTCATGTGAAAGTGTGATATCAAGGCCCGCCAGCTTTTCAACGAGCCCAATCATACGAACCCCATGCTCGCGGACCGAAGTCCCATCACGCATGCGACTCGTCATAAGCTCCTTGACAGCGGTGAACCTCTCATGTCGAGAGTTGTCCCCATACAGTTCCTTGAGATGAAAGTGTATGTCAGCAGCATACTTCGTCTTCTCAAAGCGCCGTTGCATTTCGTTGGACATCGACGCCATCACATAGCATCGAGTCTTAAGCTCGTCGTCCCACCATTGTTTAAGCGTAGTCAGCTCCTCAGGGCTGATGTCGGCAGGGGCTTACTTCGGAGGGCTCTTCTTTATCGTATAGAGAAGTTTCTCCGACGCCAACACAATGTTGAGGTTTCTAAGCCAGTCTTGGTAGTTCAGACCGGTGAACTTGTTGCTATCCAGTATAGCAGCGAGTGGGTTTTTGATCGAAGACATTATAAAGCAGTTTATACTGAAAAGAAAAGCAGACATGCATTACTAACTATATATGAAAAACGCTAAGACATAAAACAATGTCATTTAGTTTTATGAATTACCCTCCCACTATTTTAACGATTTCACCACCCTCTAATGAAATTGAGAAAACAAGTTTCCTTAGTGAGTACATGGAGTCCAATCTAGTGACCATGGTCCCGAATAATATCGGCCAACCATGACCCTCAAAAGGTAGAGTCCAATTGCAACCGGTGCAACCTCCATGTATTTACCTCACGTCCAGTAAGGGCCCAATAATATGACGCTGTTTACTATCACGTGTCAAGATGACCCATCAATGTTGAGTCGTGAAGGACGGTCCCCTTAACGTCCCCAATAATATGAGCCAACGTTAAAGGGAGTTCCAACCGACTCACAACGAGTGTCAATGACGTGTATAGCTTTCCGGCATACATAACCCCCTCAATAATATGAGTCGAGCCATGTATGCGGGTAGCATCGACGTACACCCATTGTTGATGGAAGGTAGGGATAATTTAAACAGATTTAAATTCCCTTAGCTTATCGAATAAACTTTTAATCTTGATATTAGTTTTAAATCGTATTTAAAACGAGGGATTTTATTTTTGAAAATTTGGTCTCATGCAATTTTAAATCACAATTTAAAAACATGCGGATTCAACATATATCGAATATATAAATAAATCTTTGGGATGATCGATCGCGAGAGCTATGCGGTACGTGGTTGCCAATCACGGACCTGGGTCCAGTCCTAGGTGAAATGCAATATGCAATGCATTCTTATTACAATTGCTTCTGGTTTTACAGATCTTCGGTCTTCAATATCTTTGATCGTCATGTCCACCGTCTTCAATTGTCCTCCCACTAAATCTAGTAATTACATTTAAATTGTCATGACACATATGGGATACAGATTTGTATGGGTGGGAACGGGCCACAAACAGACCCACTTTAAATGATATCAACAATATATTTACAACTGAAATCGCAAAACCTATAGCATACACCTAACACATTGGGCACGGCTCTCGATCTAATTAATTTGCATAAATTTAATTAATTTAATTAATTTGCATAAATTAATCTAATTAATTTGCAATCAATTTTAATTATAAAATTAAATTTGCCACATATGGGATACAGATTTGTATGGGTGGGAACGGGCCACAAACAGACCCACTTTAAATGATATCAACAATATATTTACAACTGAAATCGCAAAACCTATAGCATACACCTAACACATTGGGCACGGCTCTCGATCTAATTAATTTGCATAAATTTAATTA
>KV012876.1:130996-144267 GCA_001598015.1 Dorcoceras hygrometricum
AAAATAATCTAAGTGTCGATCAACACTTCTATATATACCTCTTCAAATCTCACCTGCTGATTCATACCAATCAATCAAAGAAATCAGCAGGAGACAATCAGCAGCAACCCTCTTTTCTTCTTCGTAAAATTCAGCAGAAGAAATCAAATACTCATTCGTAATAAAACACTCCAAAACGATACCGTTCCTACTAAACAAAACGACGCCGTAGCGCTAAATCAGCAGGTAGCAAGCTTCGCAAGTAAAACAACCATCTGCTGGAAATAGCTTTCTCTCCAAAACAAATCATCTGCTGAACGTGAGAAATCACTCAAAACGACGACGCATCTCGACGCCTTTGAAATTGCGCATCTGCTGAATTCTCAACGAAAAGCTCAAAACGCAGCGTTTCCACTAACTCAAACGACGCCGCTTCTCAACGCTAGCATTTGCGCGTCTGCTGATCAGCAGCAATTAACCTAACTCAACTACTATCAGCAGCAAGTAATACGTCACGCCTACGTCATCATATCTATCGGCAGCTCTCTAGACATCTGCTGATCTCTCTTCACAAACGCATCTGCTGAATTATAGTCAACGCTCTAAAATGTTGACTAACACGCGTCACTTCCTCGCTCAATCTCACGCTACACGCGATGTCTACCAGCAGCAACTTCAATTCGCTACCAAAACCAGCAGATCTTCAAGCATCACGCTGACGTCATCTCTGCTGATTCAAAATTCACCAGCAGGAGCTACAGTAACTTTGACCAGCGTTGACTTCACCAAAAATCGATATTTCCAACTCTTAAACTAACGATGCAACGGATAAAACAGCAGGACTTCATTCCTTTCATAAATTTCTCAAACACACGCGTGATTAACCCCAAATCAAATCAATTAATCACTAATCCAAATTCTCAATCCTCACAGTCACTAAATGTGTTGAAGGATCCGAGCCTGGGTCTGATACCACTGTTGGCGACAATGGCGGATCAGGATCCCGTTTCCCGAGGGCGCAGCGGAAGTTTAAAATTTTTCCCCGAGATACGTTCAATACATTACAAACAATTCTATAATCCATGCATATGATGTTTGAATCGTTACCTTGCTGGCGTCTAGGCGCCTGGCTCCGACCAGTTTCACAGGGAAACCGGCACTTCAAAAGGTAGGCGGCGGTAGATCGTCTAAACAGGTCCATGACCGGAATTACGATTCCTTTGTCAGTCTGCACTAGAAGATCTGACAAATTCACCATGGAAGGAATCTCCTCAGCGCGATGGCCGGAACAAGTCCGGCGAAGAGGCGGCGGCGCGTGGGTGGCCGACAGCGGCGCGTGGGTTCGGCCGAGAGGAGAGGAGGTGGGCGGCTGTTTTGGAGCTAGGGTTTAATGAGTGATCAAGTGTAGTGATTGAAGTCTTTAATTAATAGACTTGTAGTGGGCTTGGTCCGGCACATCTGGACTTGGGTCAGGCCCAAGTCCTTATGAACATCCGGTTCAATTAAATCACCACGGTTTCATCATAACTCCGATCGACGATCAGATCGGACCGATCGACTCAGTTTCCAAAACTCAATATTATGATGCGAAAAACAATTTTTCAGATATCCTAGACCAAAATTACTGTTTAGCCCCTCAACTTTGGGAAATCGCAATTTGACCCCTGTTGACTTTTAGGAAGTCGCACTCCCTAAAATCCTCCTCCTATGCTCAACACGTTGAGCTCGGTTTCCGTGCGGGAATCATGAATCCAGTACTTGTGTGACCCTAAATGGTTCAGGGATACAGCTAGCCGTGGGCCCACAACCATTGTGACTCCGAAATCACAATTTCGGACTTGCCCATCGGATCATGGTAAAGCGCCTAGCAACATCGCCCCATGATCCCCTAGGTATCACTGATAGTGCCTTCAAGAATCAGTTGGTCGTGGTTAGCGTACAGTACGTTCCTTTCAACACATATATCCCGATCAGATCAACGACCATTGGTAAATCGAGAGTCGCTAAAGATCCGATGACTATGCATACATCTTGGAGATCTTATAGTGACATCGCGAGTGTTACTAGACAAACCCATTTATCTAAAATTCATCCAGTACTCTGGCCAGAGATTTATACACTATTATCCCCTCAGATAGCATAGGATATCCACGCATGAAAGGGAGCGGTGAATCCTCGACAACGAATCATCGACTCCAACATGCATCGGGACCTCACCCAATCCCGCCGCCTAATGACCCCAAGTGAGTCGGCAAACGGGTCAAAGTGAGGTGCCTATCATGTAGAGTCTCAATGGCGTTTCGAGTAGTGAGGACTAATCAGTACAACCAAGACCTCGGACTTATCCACTTGACAAATGATAACCATTTGGAAAGTTCGAACGAGGGTAGTTCGATAGATCACCAGGTCACTATCCATCTGCATGCTCAGAACATCACAATGTTCCCTACCAATGAAACATGGTACTTCACATCGCAGATGCTAGTCTCAAGCTCGGGCGGCCTTATCCTCATTTTGACGACCCAATCGACTAGGAACGATCAGAATGTACAATGACTATTAGATGTGTTTCATGATAGCCATCATATCCACTATCACATCTAACAAACACTATGGTGCATTCTAGGTCTTTATCCAACACAATTGTTAACATTATAATCATAATGAAGATAAAGAATGCCATAAATAAATGCGAATTTCATAAATAAAGATTGTCATATACAAGAGTCAATAAAACCCACACGCCACAAGTTGGCTAGTTGGGCATCTACTCTAACAAGCTACTGTTCACCGTAACCTATTTCCTCCGATTCCGATGGTAGACGACGTAGCATGGAGCAAGATTGATAGCGCTGAGTTCCTTTTTCCAAGAAGCTTCTTTCTATACCTTTTTCGAAGGCTTTGGTGGACTGGAAGAGTGAACGCGAAGGAGCTACAGTACGCTATTGGTTCGTATTCCGGCCGATTGGATCTTTCGTTCAGGTAATGCTTTCGAGTAAGTGTTAGATCCTCCCTTATGCTTCGTTTAGAGCTATCTGTTGTGCTCGAGGGGTAGGATAGAACTGGGTTGAGCTATGGCTCCCAGTACGATGTTCTGTGCCTACTGTCCCTAAACTGGTCATCGTATTTGGCTAAACAGGTTTCAGATCTGAGTTTTTCGGGACTCTTGTTGTTGTAATTGTAGCACAGAAGCTAAGGTAATGATGTGAGCTTATATTTACAGCTTTGAGAGAGGCTTGTGTATAAATGAGCATGTGCTGTTATGTTGAGCAGTGTGTATGCTGTTGATTCTATGCTATTGCTTGCATCTGTTCTGTTGTGTTGTATCTTGCAAGCTGTTCTTATGCATACACGCATGTCATGTTGTTACGCTCTGTTCCTTGTGATCCTATGCTAGCAGCCTGCTGTGAGAACCTATGATCTGTTGTCTTTCGCTGTTGAGCTAATCCGTGTTGACAGGATACGTGTGATTGAGCGAGTGGGTAGCTCCCATTCTCTCACATGTACTATGTCCTTCCTGTTCTAGCTGGTGCTGGTGCTGGTGCTTCGTGTGATTGAGCGGATGGGTAGCTCCCATTATCTCACATGAGTTGCGGCCATCCCTGTTCTGTATGGTGTCTGGTACCATGTGTGATCGAGCGGCTGGGTAACTCCCATTCTCTCACGCATCTGGTGACCATTCATATTGCTGATGTCCAGCTATGTAAAGTTCCCTTGGATCCTTTGATCTTCCTGTTCTCATGCATAGCATTGCATTTATAACTTGTTCTATCTACCTGCTGTTTTATGTTGCTCTCCGTTCTGGGGTTTGACCCCATCCCTTTGGGGTTGTTTGGTTTGTTTTGTGCCATTCTGGTTTTCCAGGTTATTTAGCTGACCATGGTGGTGAGTCAGCTGGTGATGTCCCCAGAGGTTGAATAGAGTGTCCCAAATATATATATATGTATTGATGTTGTTTTCAGGGAATGCCCTGTGCCATCGTTGTAAACAGATTGGGTTTTTGTTGGCTTGTATGTTGATACTTGCTGTATTTTTATAGCTGTTGTGTGTGCAGATTTTGGTTGTTGTAAAACCAATATTTTGAGTATAACCGTATTTTGAAATTATGTTTTCTAAGTCAGGCCAAAACGAAAAATTTTAGCCACTTTTAATGCTTCCGTATTTGTAATTGCATGCTTGATCTCTGATTTGTGCACCGGGCCTGAGACATTGCCTCATGTGGAATTTTTGTTTAGCAACAACTATCATACGAGTATCGGGATGGCTCCTTTTGAAGCATTATATTGAAGGAAATGCCGATTTGCATTATACTGTGATGATATCTCAGAAGCACCGGAGGTAGGACCAGATATGATCAGAGAGATGGATGAGAAAGTAAAGATGATTTAGATGAGAATGAATATAGCTCAAGACCGACCGACCAAATATGCGAAAATCAGACGCAGACTTTTGGATCTATTTTTACAGATCAGATTCTTAATTTTGATTAACACAAAACCTGCTATTATCTTACTAACGACTCAAGATTGATGTGCAGCTTGATATTCTGGAGAAAACAAGGAGATATCCAAACTGGAACAGTAAGGGGATGCCCAAGCTGGTACAGTTGAAGATGTCTACGCTGGAACAGTGACGGGACGCTCGAGCTGGTACATCAGAGTAGTTTCCAGGTCGCAGAAGACACCAAGCTGGTTCACCAACTTGATGCAAGTGCAGAACTGTTCAAGTGAAGATCAAGTGCAGTTCAAGTGCAGCACAAGTGCAGTGTTCAAGTGCAGATCCGTATACAAGCGTAATAATCAAGTGCAGGTCAGATCACTAAGCGCAACTATAATAAGTTCATCATAGGGATCTCAGTCCAATGAAAGACTGAATCCGAACTGATTATTATATCCCAAGAAGAACGGACATAATCACTGGTGCAAGATTGCAGTTCTTCGAGGATAAGGTTTAAAGTACCTTCGAAGAACTGAATCAATCAACCAATGAAAGATCCGTGTACTTGCTGATGGTTTGGAATAGGTGTCTGAATGGATCAAGAGAATAAGCAAGTACACAGAAGCTCTTGACGAGAACAATAGATCCAAGCTGGTAAACCAGATCAGTGAAGAGAAAACCTGATCACGGATCTGGGTGAAGCTGATGAGAAGAGAAGAAGAGAGCTTTGACCAGCTTAGGATAAATCGGCTCGGCTGGATGCTTATGAGAGAGATGAACAATATCGATGCCTATGATGACGTGAAGATGGAAGACTGCTGTAGTGAAAGAAGAAACCAACTGGGAAGAAAACCAGCTGAGAAACAAGCTCAGAGCCCAGCAATGTTCAAGAGCAGTTGTGAACAAGAGCAGGAAATAACATGACAAGAGCAGAGCAAATGAAGTATCGACCAGCTCGGTGCAAACCAGAACAGAGACAAGCTGGTTAGGACAAACCAGCTCAGCGTGCAGAGCAGAAATCTTCTGAGTTCAATAGCAGAAATGGAAAAAACGACAAGCAAAGCGATTTGAACACAAAAATATACGAAGACTGCTTTTCAATATTCAAATCGATTTGCTGTGTTGTCGTCTCAGTACAGTGCTCACGTCTTAAAGGGAGGAAAGCCTGTAGAAGCATGAAATGACAAAGGACGCAAAGTACAACAGTGTCAGAAGAATTTTCAAAGGCTAAAACTTTGTGTCCAATGGACAAATCTGCGCAGAGGCTATATATATATGAAGAACAGAGCACAAGCAGAAATACGATGCACGAAACAAAAAGGAAGTGTTAAGCAAAAAAGAATACAAGTGCAGTAAGACACAAAACAGAGAGCTTGTGCAGCGGTCGAAGGCTTGAACACCCAGGTGGCAGCTGGTGTTCAACGATATATTCATCGACTGCACAATCTGGGAAGACATGAAGAAACCATCTTAGAGAGCATCTTCCCATGTGTGTGAGATACGAAAGAAACAGAGAGTGTACATTGTAATTCTCACACACGATTCACTCACATATTTGAGAGGGCTGATTAGATTAGCTGAGTGAATAAAAAACAAAAATGACTTCCTTGTAGTCTTTGGACAGAGACGTTAAACAAATCGTGTAGTATTTATCACTGAGGCATAAAAGAAGTGATGTTAGACACACAGCCGCGGGCTGGTGTGCATAGGTGGCTAGGAGTTCTTGCAGCCGAGGGCTGTCGAATCGGGTTACAGTGGAGGCCGTTGTAATCAAAGTCTTCTAGTAGACATTCCCGTTGCGGAAGAAGGGGAGACGTAGGAGATTGAGTTCCGAACTTCCATAAACAAATTGTAGCGTATTCTTTCTTTACATATTACTGCATTCATAGCATACACATTGCATATTTTATAACTGTGTTTAAAACTGTTTAAATAGCTTTCGATTTTCAGAGTTCAGTTTGGGTTGCTTCGCATGATTTATCTCATAACCAAATCTGTATCTCGGTGCACAAATATTTCAAGAACCCTGAGCTATTGCAGCTCAAAAATTTAAATAACCAGATCGCACTATTTTTCTCCATGCTGGTTCAGCGTTGTGCTGGAGCCAGATTGACGTGATCCTGTTTTCCAGTTACGTGCCGTTTGTTCTCAAATATCCTTTTAAATGCACGCAATCAGTCTGTTCAAGCTTTTAGAACAAGGCTTGGGTGTTGGAGTTGTGTGAGAACTCTCTTGAGTTGTGTGAGGACTCATGAGACACCCCCTTATTCGATCATAACACATATCTCTGTATTTTGAGAAATGAGATAGAGTGTTCTGAAGATATCACCATTCAGAGGCACTGTCAGATTTGGGAAGAAAGGAAAATTATCCCCAAGATTCATTGGGCCATATGAAATTCTTGATAAAGTGGGTGATCTTCTGTTGGAGTGCAATAATTTCCCCTGCTAGGTAGAGAATCGAACCATGGCGCTTGTGTTGATATACGGTTTAAAAGATTGGAGTTGCACCATTACCACCAGCTATAGCTTTGGTAAAGCGGCAAGCGCTCGGTCCAACAATTGGTATCAGAGCGAGGTCGGGGGTTCGAGTCTCCCAAGAAGCATTTTCTATACCTCTTGGGGGGGAGGGATTGCCGAGTTAAGCGTGCAAGGATGAGAACAATACTGGGATGGGTGACCTCCTGAGAAGTTCTCGTACGTCAAGCTGCTGACGTTGTGCCGCTTGATCTGGTTGGCCATGTGGACTGTAAAAGTGTGATGCCAGATCTTAACGGGTAATACTATCTCTGCTGGGGATAGGACCGGCGGTAGGGAAAGGGTAGGACCGATCTCTAAGAGAATTGAGACAACACCAGCAGTTAGACACGCACCTCCCCTGACTCATGGGCCTAACAGCCCAACCCTAACACACATAATAGGTGCACTCTGTGCTGCCACATTATAAGGAAATAAAGTTGCACCTTGGCTAACAGCTATAACTTTTGGCCTAGTGGTAAGCGCTTGATCCTAATAACTGGTATCAGAGCGTGTACAGATATCTTTCAGTTTAATCTTTTTGGACGTTTGCAACTAGTTGGTTCGCATAATTTTTGTAGAGATATTGTTGCAGTCAGTTCCGTGGTAGATTTAGCAGTAGATCTGGCAGATTTTGTTGGCATTTTTCGCCGAGGTCCAGATGTACAGATGATTACCTCAGCTTCTAGTTCTTCTTCTAGTTCTAGCCGACCAGATCCGATCTCTCCGAATGATAGTTTTTCTCAGCGCCATCCAGATCCGGTTTTCCCCAATTCAGAGCAATGCTAATGATTCTCGTCTGTTCTTCACTACCGCTGACATTCCTTTGAATGACGAGACAGTTGTTGACCAGCTCGTGTTTCCTGCCACTGCCCTTCCTGCGTCAGATTTCGTCGAATCCCTTGCACAACTCCGGACCTTTGTTACTCAGCTTTCAATCAAGCAGATGCAGACTACAAGCAGCATTGGCGATCTCAGGAATGAACTCTTATCAAAGATCAATAATATTGAGAAAGCTGCTGCAAAAGCTCGTACTCAACAAGACCAAGTCTTCCGAGATCTTATTAAAAGTGTTAAACAGGAAGTACAGCTTCAGAAAACTGCTCTATCGCTTGAAATTCTTGAGTTTAAGAAAGGATTTCGGGCTCATAGTGCCATCATAACTATAGATCGGACGGATATTCGAAAGGAGATGCACGAACAGAAAGACGCATTATCTCAGGAAATGGATGATAAATTGAAGGTGGTACAAGACCAGCAAGCTGCCCTTTCCCATTATTTAATGTAATTCCGTGTGCAAGAACAGGAAAACTATAATAACCTCACCTCTCAGTTGTTAGAGGTTGTTGATTATATCAATAGAGGTGGTAATGCCAAAAGGGGGAAAGTGGTAGCAGCCGAGGTCCACAACCTCCTCCTGATGATCGTGGCAGACCTGGTTCTGGTGATGGAGGAAGCAGATCTGACGGAGGTAGTAGGAGTGGATCTTCGATTAAAAGATATTACAGAAGTGGTGGATCTTACAGAGGATCAGGAAGAGGCTTTGGATACTAGCTAGGAGAAAAATAAACAGTTTTTCTGTTTTTCAGTCCTTTGTACAAATCTTTTGTACTTTGATTCGTACTGAATATATAGCAGACTTGGAGAAATTTATTTTTGTCTCTTTTAAGTCAAAGGCTGCTAAGTTTTGTCATCACCAAAAAGGGGAAAATTGTTAAGATAAAATTTATAAGTTATGGTGCTAACAAAATCAAGATAAGAACTGAATCATATCTGGACAGTCAGTTATAGTAGTTATCAGTTAAATATTTTGGATTTGAGATATTTGGGAACAATTTATTCAGATTTCAGTTATCGGGTTGAAAGTCCTCGAATCAGAGTCTATCAGATTTGAGTATTCAGGTTATTTCAGTTATTAGAGCCAAGGTCATGGGTTTGATTCCAATTGATTGCAAGGAGTGCATTATTGGGAGGGGGATTCATTGGGCCATATGAAATTCTTGATAAAGTGGGTGATCTTGCCTATCGACTTGCACTTCCTCCATCCCTCTCTAGGATACATGATGTCTTCCATGTCTCTATGTTGCAAAAATATCAGCTAGATCCAACTCATGTTCTTCAACCAGATGAGGCAGAACTGGATGAGACCTTGAGTTACTTTAAATATCCGATACGGATTCTTGATCGTAAAGTGAAGAAACTTCGAAATAAGTCAATTCATTAGTCAAGGTGCAATGGAGCTGCCATGGAGTTGAGGAAGCAACATGGGGACCAGAAGAATATATGAGACAAAGATTTACAGAACTAGTTCACGGAGGTGAGGTGAGTTTGTGCGTTATTCTGCCAAACAGTGTGTACTTGATGAGGATAGATTACATTAGATTCGAAGACGAAATCTTTTGAAGGAGGGGAGAAATATAAGGATCGTAATTAAAAAAAATATAATTAGGGACGTAATCAATCCAGATTAGCGGTTAAATAATCAAGGTTATTTCAGCTTAGAGAATATAGGTTGAGGTAGATCAGCTCGGGTGTAAGTTGATTCTATTGTTCATACTTAGCTAATAGCGGAGACTGCTTTGGATTCCAGTTTAGACCAGTACTGGTGCAAGCTATTTGACCGACATGTGCTAATCCTAGAATTATAAACATATTTGAGCTGTTGTGGAGCTGTTTCAGTTTAGAGTGTCGTGCTGATTTTGTTGAACCAGATCGGCTGCGAGCTTACAGCAGAGTGTTGCTCTGAGTTTGTGAGCTACGCTCTTACTGTTGTAGCATGAACCAGTCCAGTACAGCGGTCTGAGATAAACATAAGCTGGATTCAGCTTTGGAAGCGTTGCAAACTATTGGAAACTTCGAAAGCTTCTTAGAGCGTCGCAAGCTGATCTGAGAGTACTCCAAGCTGATCTATGCATTGCTAGCTGAAAAGAGAGTACCCAAGCTGAGCTGGATAGAGTGAGATCTGTGTACGCGAGAAAGAAGTAGCGTGCGAAAGCTGAACCGCGTGCGAGAGCTGTATCGCTAGCTAGAGCATGATCTGTTGAGAGCATGGTCTGTAGAGAGAGCAGCTGCTGGGAGCGAGAGCTGAGTTGAATGGGCGTGCTGAATTATATGCCTAATCTAATACAGTGTAGATGCCTGAGCTGATCTGAACGCACTATAGCCCATATCTGAATGTAGATATCTATCCACCAATCAACATCATGTCAGACTTATCTTTTACACGTGTCGGATCATGCTTATCGTTTAAGGATACCCAGTCTATACTTAGCTTCTCGAGTTCCATCCCGTTGGATCTATTTCTACAGATCAGAATCTAAATTTTGATTAACACAAAACCTGCTTATATTTGACTAACGGCGTTTGTAAAATGTGCAGTGCACTTGATTGAAGAAACAGGGAGATGTTCAAGCTGGAACAGTGAGGGGACGCCCAAGATGGTCGAGCAAAGAACATCTAAGTTGGAACGGTGAGGGTACGCCCAAGCTGGTCCAACATAGGATGCTATGTAGGTTCTACAGGAATCTAGAGCGCAGGAAGCATCAAGCTGGTTCACCAGCTTGATGAGATAGAAGAGCAGAGTTCAAGCGCAGAAAGATGAAGTTCAGAACGGCTCTAGCGCAGATCAAGTGCAGCGTACAAGTGCAGTGTTCAAGTGCCGTTGCATAGTGTCAGGCCTCGTGCTCATAGCAGATAAACACATGCGGAAGCTATCAAAAAGGGGATAAAATTTTCGCTTTTAGGCCCGACGGTTTAAAACGATATAAGTTAAAATAATGCGATACTCAAAATAAGATCCCAGTTTAAAACCAATAAGGCGACCTGCCAACAATTAATAGCATACAGTACAAAGAAAACATGTATCAGACTCCAAACACTGGATACAAGGACAAAGCACAGGGCATCCCCTGGCATAACACTGATACATAATATACGTATGCTATATGCGACTGGGACACACTAGCCACCTCCCGGGGCACCACCAGCTGGGTTAAAACCACGACCAGCTGTATTACCTGGGTTTCCTGCAAAAGCACAAACACGGAAACAAACCAAGCCCCGGAGGGACATGGGGTCAAACCCCAGTACGGAGAGCAACTATAAAACAGCAAATAACAGCAAGAATAAAAGGTAGATGCTATGCATGATATGCTGGACAACAACTGATGACTCCAACCGAGAATGGACGTCAAAGAATCAATGCATAGCTCAACTGAATCTGCAACAAATGGTGGCCACTGGGTGTGTTCCAAGTGTGGTAGCTAACCACTCGCCCAGACACACACCCGAATACCAGATGTAACAACAACTTCCCTGCTGTTGTCCTACCTATGCACTGTGGTAGTTAGCCACTCGGAGCATAGAGACTAACAAAACCAGCAGGGAAAATGAGAGTGCGGTATTGCCGCTCGCCCTCGAACCTGATAAGAAAACAGAACAACAACGAAGCAACGATGGCTAAAGAAAGATGAAAATGCGTGTATGCACATGCTGGACAACAACAAGCATATCAACATATGCGCAACAATAACAAAACCAGCAACATACACCATATAACACACGGCAAACCCAAACCACAGCCTCAACAGGCAACAAAACAGGGCAGCAAACAGATAGCCATCTCACAATCCATCCAAGCCGTTCATACGCTGTAAATACAAGCTCAACCCGTACCTTATACTGAGCAACAACTAACCCTGCGAGAAATCCCGAAGACTCTGGTAAAAGCCTGTTAAACACACGGCATACAAAACGTAAATCTAACAGATTTCTACTCAAGCTCACGGCTGGGAGTCTCACCTCGACCAGCTATCCAAAATACCTCAAACATTCATAGAAAGCTTAAGAATTAAGGCTAGAAACAAGGTCTCACCGAAAACCAGAACGTAGTTCTACCAACTCGACGCAACACTCGAATGGCAGCAACTTCGCGTTCCTCGACTAGCCAACTACAGCTTCTAAAACTGGTATGAATTGGAAGAGCTTCTCAAGAGGAGTCCAACGCTACCTCGCACGAGCAGAACAACCACCAGGAACGACGAGAAATCGCCGGAAAGCTCACGGCTGAACAGTGTTCTAGGGTTCAAAAGATAAGGAACGAAAGGCTGGAAATATCGCTAAGTATGGGAAAAGAATTCACAAAACGAAGACCAAGTCTTCCTATAAATAGCACTAGCATCGACTGGAAAACAACACTAAGAATTGTCCTCCGACAAAACCAGTCGACACAACAATTCCCATAACAACAGTCGCAAGAACCAACAGCTGAACAAATCTCAAGTCACGCTAAACAAATCCAGTCGCTAGCTACAGTAGCGAACAATCTCTCAAAGCTGGACAACCGGACGCTGCTTCGAAAATACAAGAGCTGGACAACCAGTCGACCGGACGCTAAAATCACAAAAAGGCAAACCATCGACTGGTCCTCTAAACGGCGTCGCACTACCAGCAGCTGGGTATCCCGTCGCAAGACGAAACAACGCACAACGCTTCCCTCGTCTGGTACCAGTCGCAACATCAAAACGCAGCGTCGCAACTAATCAAAACGGCGTCGCTCAACTGACGTCATCCAGTCGCTAGCTTTCGTGAAATACCAGTCGCAAGCTACAGCGTACCACCAGTCGCAAGATACGAAACACAATCAGTCGCAAGCTACAAAACTTTGACCCGCGTTGACCATTGCTCTCGACTGATCATCCAGACGCAACAACTCCTCGCAGCTGGTACCAGTCGCAATACCCCAAACGACGACGTATAGCGCTCAACACAAAACACGCTACTAAACTCTCGACTGGTTCCTCGACTGGTCTCTTCACCAGCGACCACAACACAATTCACTAACGCATCTGCAGCATTACAAAACGCGCTTCGACTGGTTTTTCGCCACCGACCAGCTTTTGCCTCAAAGCTCAAACACACGAAAACATCCAGAATTGCTCAACACACGAAATGGAACCCGAAAATGCAACTCAAAACAGATATCTAAGCACGAAATCTCATGATCAACCAATTAATTCCACTAATTAATCCTTAATACAAAATCAGGTCTCACATTTCTCCCCCACTAAAAAGGATTTCGTCCTCGAAATCACAACAACAATTCTGGAAAAACAACGCAACAGCAAGCTACAAACAGAACTCGCCCATCACAAGGCCAAGAGTTCAAGATAACTGAGCACACCTATCACAACTAAGGAAGAAGAACAAAACTACTAGCTACTGGAAAATCTAGCTCGACAGCTACTCAAACAGATGCGGCCACTCGCGCTGCATCTTTTCTTCCAGTTCCCAAGTAGCTTCTTCTCTTCCGTGCTTGCTCCACTGCACCATTACCAACGG
>KV012878.1:8982-21070 GCA_001598015.1 Dorcoceras hygrometricum
TTCATAAAAACGACTTAAAATCTTGGCCCATCAATATATATTTAATTTCCTTAAAACATTTCATACTTATTAATACATAAATAATTAAATTAAATAAAACACGCACAAACACACACTGCGCGGTGTGCGACATCAAGCCATTGGTTCGACCACAATTCCACCACTTCGAACCACGACCAGCCACTACTAGGACCACCATGAACCACTTAAACATGAGCAAGACCCCTCAATCATCCCATGAACCGAAGCCATGCAAAAAGGATCAAAACCGTGAGGTGCACATATGAGTACAAGCATGATCATGAACATAAACTTTGAGATCTGAAACATTCACATAAAATTCATGCATAATCTTTGTAAAAACAGTATATTATGATTTATATGGTGAGAAAAGAAAGAATATAACATGCCTTGGTTGATAGAGAAGCAAAAATACGTGATACCGGGGCGGAGGACAATGGAGACGACCACACCTTGAGTTCCAATGGAGAAACTTGCAATTTTCAGCCACCAAGGAGAGTATGGAGTCTGAAGTTGGCTGATGAGAGGAGGGCTAGGGCAAATTTTCGAGTTTAGGTGGAGGGTGTGTGAAAAATGGGCTAAAAAGCCCTTCCACCTTGTTTTATTTAAAAAAAATATAAGCCCATCATTATACTAGCCCATCCCCTAATTAAAAAGGCTTAAAAACATTTAAATATCAGCCCCCAAGCCTTTAATTTTCGTAACATAAGGCCTCTCAATTTTAAAAGTGTCATAAAAGTCATAAAAATGGCCTGTATAGGCGTAAAACGGGTCCTCCTCGGTAACCATGCATAAAATCTCATTTTCTTGGATATTGTGCATAAAATAAAAGTATTTTGCTTTAAAATATGTCTAAGGGCTAAAACATTTAAATATTTTCGATTTGGTCGACTCCAGACTCGTCCACGCTTATCGGTCTCAAACCTTACCGTAAAGCGATAAGCACACGTAGAGCATAAAATCATCACATAAACACATACATGACATGCAAATCATATAATCATAAGGTTTTCCTCCTAGTCATGCATTCAATTCACGTAATTAGGATTTCCGGGCGTTACACAGTGACTATTAGATGTGTTTCATGATAGCCATCATATCCACTATCACATCTAACATATACTATGATGCATTCTAAGTATTTATCCAACACAATTGTTAACATTATAACATACTGAAAATAAAGAATGCCATAAAAGAAATGCGAATTTCATAAATAAAGATCGTTATACAAAGAGTCAAGAAAACCCACACGCCACAAGTTGGCTAGTTGGGCATCTACTCTAACAAGCACTACAATGATTAAGGAGAAAGTTGTCTCTGTCTCAGGATCATACAATATTGAACTACTGATTATGTGTTGATTTCTGTTTTGAATGTTTCTTGTGCACCCAGATGTTTCTGAAATTTAATGGTTTATGCATTTTTGTAACATCTTCAACCCTGATGTTTATTTAATAATTAAAGTCTGCATCTTTTATTAATTTGTTCTTTAATGAGCCCTGTTGGCGGCTACAAATCTTGCATTTTGTGCACTTTGTGGCATCTTACGTGGTACTGTTGGCGGCTTACTGGGATCTGGTCGTGGTTTCATCCTTGGTCCTCTTCTGCTAGAGATTGGAGTAATCCCACAGGTATTGCTTCTCTCAGGATATCGAGCAAGGTTATTACTTACATGATTCAAAGTTGGGAAGTGATTATTATCTCTCATTTTGTATTTATTAGAAAACTCCCAAGAATCGTGGACATGATTTTATAACCAATAATTCTGTTTCTCAGGATTATACCTCATGTCTGTGTCGATCTTGGCTGGCTTATGGGGCCAATGCTTCATAAGAAAGATCACCACCATTTTAGGGAGAGCTTCAATCATTGTATTCCTTCTCGCCAGTATCTTTTTGCCGGTCACATCTATCAAACCTGCCCTTCAAAATCGGAAATGAGGCCTGCAACCTGCCCTTCAAAATATTTTCCAACAAAACCGGTTATTTCGGACATCGATTGAAATAACCGATTTTTTTTCAGTTTCGATTGTTACCGGTTCTTGAAAATAATTCGGTCGGTTCGGTTAGCTAAAAATAATTTGGTACGGTTCGGTTAAAAAAAATCAGTTCGGTCAGTTACCGAACCGACCGAATACTCACCCTCAATTATCCCTGCTAGGTAGAGCGATCGAGCCGTGTCATTTGTGTTGCTATACAGTTTAAAAGGTTGGAGTTGCATCATTACCACCAACTCTAACTTTTTAGTAAAACGTCAAGCGTTCGGTCCTACAGGATGGAGGTAACGGGAATCTACCTGCCATTTACGAGGATACAATCTTAGATCCAATCCTTCTAGATTAGACTATCGATCCATCATGTTTTGCGGCTCCTACTCCTACCGGACTGGCCCAGGAGATATTCCAGCATCAACTTTACAGCATACCGTTGGAACTTCTACCACTTCTAAGTCTACTTCAAATTTCTCTTCTTTAACGGAGATTACACCAGCGGTTTCAATTGTTAATCAACCACTATCACATACAAAACAGTTCTGTTGCTGCTTCTGATCCTACATAATGTGTCTATTAGTGAGCAATTGATGACGAGGACATCCGATGACTTTGGACCAGAACCGGGGCCTCTCCTGAAATGCAGCTCAACAGGTGTATGATGTAGTCCCGTGGCTATGGAATCCTGACATACTGGAGCCTACAATGCGTCGCCAGGCAGGGAGATTGCAAATATCAACTCTTTGGTAGTATCTAACCCCCAACGAGTATTATCGGATCCACTTTCTCCTGTTCTCCAATCTTCACCTCGATCATCAAACATGAAGAGCTTGAACTATCTGATGCTGACATGGTGGCTGATTCCGATATATTTTCTTCCGTAGAAGGCTTGCAAATCAAAGTATCCGAAATTCATGGACAACAGGATGCTTCTTTAGTCATGATCAATATAGTTAAGAATGATGTGCTCCGGGAACTAGGCAAAATTTGTGCTATGATAGCTCAACAAGAGAAATCGCTATGGTCTCAACGTCAGATATATTATCTATACTTGCAGGTCGTATTAGTCAGAATCATCTACTTGTGATTAACCGGATTGATCAGTTTCAAACTTCTCTCAGCAGTCAACTACAGAGTACTATGAGGGTTTGTGCAGACAAAAAGGGGGAAGAACCGAACAAGAAATCCAGTAGTATTTAGGACACTCAGAGAAGGAGATAAATAGACAATGACAATTTTTCTTTTACTTTTTATTTTACCTTGTGCAAATGTAATTTCATAATCTTATAATGAAACACATTACACAACCCGCTATTGTTTACATTTATTGTTATGTCCGTTCTTGTTACAACATGTTATAGCGCTGAAAGAACAAAGATAAAAACACATAAAAAGTTTTATAATCACAAAAAAGGGGAAATTATTAGGCTAATATATTTGATGATCATTTATTTGTGTAACGTACTTTACATACATGAAAAAAGTAAATATCAAACAAATATATTTGCACAAGATAAAATAAGCCACATCAACTGAGACTATATAAATACTATAGCTACCGAATGAAGAAGACATACATGAAACTAATCACAGCAAGAACCGGATGTAGAAGGATAAGAAACTGGAACTACCGATCAGCTATTACTTGACTACACTCAACACATGTCTACAGGATATTTAACACTCTCAAACAACATTTAAAGCTATAAATTTAAAGTTTTACCATATGAAGATATATACGAGAAAACCAGTCGTTTTAAAAATGAAAAAAGCATTAAATGTTGATAGAGCTTAACACACCATTAAAATGGAAAATGTCTTTTCATGGACCATGCACCTACATTCAGTATAATGAAAAGGGGAAATCAAATTAATGCACACGGACTAATAAGTTCAATAATTTGGATGTTAATGTTGGAAGAAGAGTATTTATAGATGAAGATTGAGACTCAAGTAGAGGAACGAACCAATAGAATAGCAAGCAATTTATACACTCTCAAAAAGTAAATTGAGCCTAATCCTTAGCCATTTGCCTATTCATACCGTCCAGATATCTTGAATATATCAGATCAAGGGGATCAACTACTTATCTTACTACAACTACTTATCTTACTACAACTACTTATCTTTCGACATTCGTTTTAGTTGTTGTATTTGTATTCGTGCGATATAAGGACACACATATCGATTTGTAGTTTTAAAAGTATAAGTTATCAGGAGTCTCAGCGTGAGCAAGTGATAGGTCCTATCTAAGGTGGGCTATTACAAAGCATTGGAAAGCCAAAGTTTTTTAGTGAAACATTTCTGTAAAAGAAGAAGGGTGACGTAGGAGTATTAAGTATCCGAACATCCATTAACAATCTTGAGCTCTTTATTCTATGCTTTCACCACACACATATGTTGGATTCAGATACCGTTCTCTATATCACCGTTCTCAGTATATTATTCTGCATTTGATTTTACAAGTTAAATCCATATACCAAAAACTCAAAAATCGATATTTATCAATTACCTACTGACAAAGATACAGAAAAACAAATTTAAACTATTGAAGTATTTATTACCCCCTCTAAACAAATATCTGTTTTATATGTTTAATTTGATAAAAAAATTCTCATGTTCAATGTAATTCTCAAGTTTGTCAATCACAATGAAAAATCAATAACTAACTATATGGGTTCGTATTCGGAGGTTTTAGAAATAAATAAATAAAATTTATAAAAAAATAATTCAATTTGTGGTGCTTCGTAAAAATAAGTCAGATTCGATTTCGAAGTGAATTTTTAAATTGAAAATTGGGTTCGTGAACCTTGCATTTATTAGTTGAAATATTTTGCAATTAACTTAACATATAACGTAAAGAAGTTTATAGAAATGTCTGCCTTATTATAAGGAATTTATATTTCACTACTATATATAGGAAAGGACGGTGATTTGCCTTTTAATAAGAAACCCTGAGAATTTATAAGCTCATTAATTCACGTTCAATCATAGAAGTAAATAACGAAGTTATTAAAAACTTCCAAAACAATTATTATATTCAGGATTTTTTCTCGTATGAAAATTATTTCAGAAAATTTACTTATCATACCACGAGTGGAAGTCAAATGAATATCTTATCCGTTGGCGTAGTTTGTGTTACTAATGTATAGTCATTAATTAAATCAAACTTCAAAACAAGGAAAAGCCAGAGATTTTTTTTGACTTTTTCTCCATATCCTCTGCAAATGGACAAAAAGAAAAATAAAAGAAAGGAAATAAGACCTAAATAGATCGACCTTTCAACTCGGGAAAATAACACTATGGGCCGTATAAGCCATATCGATGGGCCTTAAAAGTAGGCCGAAGCTTTAACATTAGCGTTGACCCGATCCAATTTCTTCCTCGAAGTCGGGGATGAAATTCCACGTCATATTATCTCTCTTCGAGAAAATGAGTGTAGAGAGAGAGGGTGAGAGAAAGCCGGCATCATCATTAAAGAAAGGAGCGTAAATTTTACTGCAAAATCTAGAGATTAAGAAGGAAAAACGAGCGTGGCAACGGTCCTTTGAAGCACCTCCGTAGTATTATTCTTCACGGGATTGGTCCCCCTACCCTTTCTCCATAGATACATGGGTTGTTGCATGTAATTTATACACCAGAAAAGGGAAAATCAGGCGTATAATGGATCAGACAAAGCTAAGAAGAGAAAAGGGTGAACAATTCTTGAATCTCTGCTCGCTTCTTCTTGGATGAGAGAAAAGGATAGAAATCATGGCGGACGATCTTTGTTTCTTCGCTAAGGTATATCCCCCCTTTTTTTTACAACACTTTTTGTTTCTTGTAATTTGGCTGTTTTAAGGTTTATTTATTTTTGAGAGGCGATATGTGGAATGCCCTAATGGAATCTGGATAAAGTTTCTTTTCTGCATTGCTTTGTTTTTTAAGGGTTGGTGTTTTCTTGATCCGGGTATGTGGAAAATGAAAGCTTCTTTTTTTTTTTTTTGCTTTATTATATTTTTTCGCATACATTCGAGACTCTGTATGTCGAGTGGCTTGCAGCAATTCAATCAAATTTCTTTAAGATTATAGGTATAATCTTGTCCATTCTGCATAATTCTTGTGTTATATATATGTTACTCAATTGAAATTCGATAGTTTCATTTAGTTTTTCGATGGTAAGTTCCCTATTCTTTATCGCCTGAGATTTCTTGTTGCACCCTGCTTACTCTTGAAGCTCGATTCAGCTGGTATATGACTCTTCTTTTCCTGACATTCTGATATCTGAGTTTCAGGATAGCTTAATCATAAAACCTCCAAAGAAAAATCCACTATTATTGAGGATGGCGGTATTGATTTTCGTGATGGTATGTGGTGTATATATATGTTCGGTCTGTCTTAGGCAAATTGGGGGACGATCGCTCGAACATTTATCGAGTGTTGAAGTGGTGGAGAGACCTTGTGAATTGACTAATGTCGAACCCGTGGAAAAACCTTTTTTGCATTTTCCCAAACCAAAGTCTTTTAGCCGGTATGACGGTATTCTGAACTTTGTTTCTTCAATAGCTTCTTTTGAGGTTGCATTTGAATAAGCTGAAACTATTTTGGTGATTATCAGGGGAGAATGTGCGTGCAATCCGGTACGATATTTTGCAATTTTGTCAACGCAGAGGTCTGGTAGCGGATGGTTCGAAACATTATTGAATAGTCATGTCAACATAAGCTCTAATGGGGAAATATTCTCGGTTAAGGTCCGGAGAAGTAACATAACAACTATTGTGGACACTTTGGACAAAATTTATAATTTGGACTGGTTTAGTAGTGCCTCTAAGAATGAGTGCACAGCTGCTGTTGGATTGAAATGGATGCTTAACCAGGTAAACAGGATCTTGCATCCTTTGTGCATGTGATTTGCACTGGCCTTAAAATGATCAATATCATTGCATCTTACACATAATCAAGTTTCGATATTTTTAGCAGATTACGAAGGAATAATCCTAGGTACATGTTTTTATTCCATTAGGGGCCTATAGTTTTCATAATCTCTGATGCAAAAAGAATTTGACTAGAACTTGTAAACCCTTAAAACTGTCTTCATGTGCACTCACCTTCATGGTGACAGTTACAAAATAATTGTTAATGCTGCCTCTGCCCTAAGAAGAAAGATATGCTTGGAGCGAAACTAGTGGGAGACGTGATTAATGTTTGTACCACATGCTTATTTATTTTGACTTGATTTACTTGTACCTTTTTACTGGTAATCTCATTTTTATTTTCTTTCTACAAAAATCTTTCATTGTGCATTTTAGTGTAGGTATTTTGAACGTCTAGATTTTGTTTAATGGGTTAAACCAGTGAATGCTTTATTGATTAATTGTTCAATGTTGCAATCTTCTCAGCAACTTTTTCCTTTATGCGGACACTACACCGATATTGGAGTTTGTTTAAAATGATTTGCATGTGAACTTGTGTAAATGAAATGTCAAATCTAAGCAACTCTGTAAATTTATTTGAAATTTGACAAACTCTATCCATCTAGAAAAATTCGTCACTCGTTATGTAACATTTCATTTTTTAAAAGAGTAGGGGAACTATATCCTTTCTATATCTCATCTGGTATGTAATTTCTTGGGAATCATCTCTTTTTCTCTGTTGTTCACACATCTTTGTACCAAGTCGTCATCTAAATTATCACAAATTTGGCATGAGTCGCTTGACCTTTGTCTTTAGCTCTTATTTGGCTATACGTTTTGATTTTAATTTTCATGTCAAGTTTGTGAGTAAGGCTTATGCTGAGATGACGATAATATGTAATAGTTTTTATAATAATTCATCCTGTAATTTGTCCAAAAGGTAGTTGATTTGAAGGAAGATACCTTACGCATTCCTATGCTCTTATGTCTTGTTTCTTGCATTTTCTCTCCAGGGCTTAATGCAACATCATGAAGAAATAGTGAATTACTTCAATGCAAAAGGAGTTTCGGCTGTTTTCCTTTTCAGAAGGAACCTATTGCGCAGAATGATATCAGTTCTAGCAAATTCTTACGATCAAAATGCCAAATTACTGAATGGGACTCACAAATCTCATGTGCATTCACACAAGGAGGTCTGTTGCTCCCTCCTCTTTTTCTTGTTTTATCGTTCATGTAAACATCAAAGGAAAGAGTTATTCATATGGGCGAATCCAGGATTTCCTACTGGTGCTAAAATTAATTTTCAGAAGAAGTACAGGAAATTTGGAAAAAAAAAGTTTACCTGACGGGGACAGTTGCCTCGTCTCTGCTGCTGGATCTGCGCAGGTGGTTATGAAATAAGAATGATCTTATGCAGGCTTTAAAGTTATTTTTGAATTGTGCAGGCTGAAATACTTGCTAAATACAAACCAACAATCGACACCACCACACTTGTGCCAAGTTTGAAGCAACTAGAAGACTTGGTTACAAAGTCCTTGGAATATTTCAAGAACACTCGGCATACCATCCTCTACTACGAGGACATTATAAAAAACCAAAAAGTAAGATATTCAACTCTCGGACGTCCAAGAAGCTTGTATTATATTGTTTCACCACTCGATTGCTTAACCTTTTGGTTTGCCTTTGTTTCCATCCCAGAAACTGGACGACGTTCAAGATTTTTTAAGGGTTCCACGAATGGAGTTGCGTAGTCGACAAGTCAAGATTCACAAAGGGTCTTTATCGGCACAAGTTGAAAACTGGGAGGATGTAAAGAAGACTCTCCAAGGAACATCTTATGAGAGGTTTTTAGATCAGGACTACAAGTTGTAAATGAGTCTGGTTTTGTCTGTATAGCTCATTTAGGATAGGTTAATTATTCATTGATTCTTTTTCCTCCATGAGCGAATCGAAATTTTGGTGGCCTTGGTATGCTGGCTTAAGATTATCCCCCGTCTTACTAGCCTGAGGCCATGTTGTAGGCTAGATCATTCGATTTTTAGGCTGATTATAATGGAATTTACAGTTTGATCTTGACAAATCTTCTCTAATCCCTCACTTGATGACTTCCTGCAATGGAACCTCTGCAGGTATATATGTAGTTTACGTCTGGAATTGCTGCAAGTGCTGCTCTTTGAAAATGTTGGTGTATCTTTCAATTACACTTTTCGTTGTCATTGATTGGTGTTCGGTACTTACTCAAAAGACAAAAAATAAAAAATTAAAACCTTTGATCTGGTTAATGTGTTTGTGAATGTCTTTTTCTGGACTTTAATGCTGGACAATCGTGAAACTATAAATTATAGTTTTTATGACAACACAATTTTTCAGTGCCCGTTATCAGATCACATGTATGAGATAGAGTTTTAAATTATTTAGATTATACTTGAGGTTTTAAAATATTTTTGGCCCCGTTTTGAGATTTTTGTGTTTCTTGAGGTTTTTAATTTCAGGTGAATATTCGGTGCCGGGCTGTGGAGCGTTGATTGGGACGATAAGGTGATTTTAAATTATTCCAAAATTTTATGTTAAAAATTTTAGGAGACAAAAATATTTATTTATTGTTGAATTTAAAAATTTTTCTAATGATTGGACAAAATGATTTTTTTTAGCGTTATGCTCGTTTTAGCTAATTTTTCTTGCAATTGAGCGGGTAAGCGTAGATTATAATTTTTTTTAAAAAAATTACTCCATGATACTAATAATATTAAATGAGTAGGACTAAAATTTTATGGGCTTAAGACTTAAGTATTAAATTAATATCTAGCGGGCCTAAATCTTAATTAAAAGCCTACTCAATTCACCCTAAACCTTTGAACAAACTTTAGCATGTTTTTCATCAAATTTACACTCCTTTCGGCCGACTCACCTACCTCATTCTGAAATTCGCAGTATAGATCAAGGCAAAAATTTGAAAGATCGTCGTTCCCCCATTCGTCTCTAAGCATTCGGTAACATGTATTCCCGATTCGTCCAACAAAAGGCAATTTTTAAATCTTTTTTACTGTCACTTTCAGATCATATATGTGTGTTGATTCGAATTTTTTCATGCATAAGATTTCAAATTCGTTTGGAGGCAATATGCTGAAATTTTGGAAAGAGGTTGTAACGCCCCAAAATCCATAGGACCACATTTGTTAGTCTTTTTTTTTTTGAAGGGCTGCTTTGCTATTATGCTTCCAACTATAGACCAAGCTAATCTCATTTCCTTCCAGCTTAGAAGCACGGTTCAGAAGATTTCCGAAAGGATTTTGTTGGATTTGTTTTGACAGATCCGGATTAAGTTTAGAATTACACAAAACCTATTAGTTGTGTTTCTAACAATTCCACTTAAGCTTACAGATTTTAGGAACGAAGAAGACGATCAGCAGCAGCTATATTTGTCCAGCCGTTGGTTCGCTATATAAACAATCAGCAGTTGGTTTGGTGTTCATAAGAATCGGCAGTTGAATTAGCAATGGAGACGTCCAAAGTTGAATCAGCTGTTCGTAATCAGGCGGAGGCCAAGTTGAATCAGCTGGAGCATGATGAACCAGCTGAAACGATGAAGCGATGAAGAAATCAGCTGGAGTGCTAAGTGTAGATGACATCAGCAGTGACGTCATCATTCAGCAGGAAGCTACAGTGATCAGCAGGAAGCTATTGTCTATCAGCAGTTGAGAGGATGCGCGAGATATGGAATCAGCTGTGATGACATCAGCCTTGATGTCATCACAATCAGCAGTTGGATATCAGCAGATGGAGCGAAGCGAATAAGATGAAGCGACGTCGTGTTGAAGCATCAGCAGATGGATTAGCGTTGATGACGTCATCGGTGACGTCATCATATTCAGTAGATGGTTTGAAAAAGCAGAAGTCGCAAGAATCAGCAGGTAGCTTGTACATCCAGACGCAAGAGGAAGTGACGTCGTAAAGGAAATATCCAGTCGCAAGCTACTGTTCACCAGCAGATGCTATTTGGAGATAGCGAAAGCAAAACGATGTCGTTTACATAAGTTGATACGACAGCGTTTTGCTCTTGCGCTAAAGATTCAGCAGGAAGACTTTGCGTTGATTATTCAGCAGTCGCAAGAACCAGTCGCAAGATACCAGCTGGAAGCATATGTTTAATACCAGCTGGACAACCAGACGCAAGCAACAGCAGCATCCAGTCGAGAGCTTATTTGAATCAGCTGTTGCTATATATCCAGTCGCAAGCTACAGTGGATCCAGTCGCGAGCTTCAGTGTTTTTGCTATCCAGTCGACATGGATTCCCAGACGCAAGAAAAGAACAAGTAGCGAAGCGTGGCAAACAAACGCAATATCCAGTCGTAGTGATGAACCAGCAGCGAAGCAGTTGACGATTTACAAGAGCTGGATGTCAACTGCTGAGCTCAATTCAAATGGCGAAAACGACAAGAAGCCTGTAAAAGAAAAGGACGCAAGTACTATTCCCTTTCGGTACTTTACAAGACACATTTCAAACGGGAAGAAGTTGTGTCCAACGGGAAGAAATTCTACAGAGGCTTTATAAGCGAAGAGAGCGCTTTTGAAGAAGGTTGACGACGACGTTGGTGCATCTACATTAGTGTGGCAGAAATACATTGAATATACAGTGCACCAACAGAGGGAAAAATAAAGAGATAGACGAAGCAATAGACCGCCATTAGAGAGGAGCTTTCGCGAGAGTCGATTGCTGAGTCTAGATTAGCTTGTTAGAGCATGTCCCTCGTGTGTGAGAAAAACAGAGAGTTTGAGCGATTTCATTGTATCAATCACACACCGAGATTCATTCACATTTATCTGTGAATGAATCTCGAAATCTTGTATCAGTTCCCGTCCTAGCACGATGACGTAAAACTCATGTGTATGTAGTCAGTCACACAGTTGAGGCTGTTGTGCATTTGTGGAGCCTAGGAGTTCTCACAGCTGCTGGTTGTGGGATTGGGTCTGTACACAAGTTGTAAGATCAAATCTTCTAGTAGTGGATCCTTCTGTTGGAGTAGATGCCCAACTAGCCAACTTGTGGCGTGTGGGTTTTATAGACTCTTGTACAAACAATCTTTATATATGGTATTCGCATTTTCTTATATGGCATTCTTTACTTTCATTATGTGTGTAATGATTTACAATTGTGTTGAGTAAAGACCTAGAATGCACTGA
>KV012880.1:6577-27403 GCA_001598015.1 Dorcoceras hygrometricum
GCCCGAAGCTGGCCCGGGGGGGGCCCCCCGCGGCGCCCCCCGCCGGCAACACGTTGCGCGGCAGCCGCGCAAACAAGCGCACGTCCAGCCGCGCGCAGCGGCCAAGCATCGCGCAACATCTTGCGTGCGGCCGTGCGCGGAACAGCGCCATCAAACGCGCAACCGGTGCGCGCATCGTCGGCTACCATCGCGCAACAAATTGCGCGACGTCCAGCAGCCAGCGGCCGATCTCCAAGCGTGAACGGCGCCAAGCATCCAGCCACCATGCGCAACATCATCGCGCGAAGCACGGCAAGCGCGCTGCTATCGCGCGCGCACATGCGCACGGGGAGGGGCGCCGCCATGCACGGCGGCGCCGTGGCCGAGATCCAAAATTTTTTGTGCTTCTTAGATTCTGAGAATATGAGATTTGATACAATATGGCAATAATTGTATTGAAGGATCCGAGCCATAGCTCTGATACCACTGTTGGGGAACCGTGGCGGATCCGGATCCCGTCTCCCGACGAGGCAGCGGAAGAATAAAAATTAGGCCGGGAAACGTTCAATACAATTCAAAACTACTGCAAACTATGAACCATTCATAGGGCGTTTAGGCACTTACCTTGCTGGCGACTTGCGCCTGGCTCCAACCGAAATTACAAGAAGACCGGCGCTTCACGGTAGGCGGCTGTAGATTCGTCAATCAGGTCCACAACCGGAAGGGAGACTCCTTCGTCAGCCTGCACTAGAAGGCCTGACAAGATCAGCGCGGACGGATTCTTCTCGAAAAGTTGGCCGGAGCAACTCCGGCGAGGGGCGGCGGCGGCGGCGCGTGGCTGGTACGGCGGCGGCGGCGGCTTGGAGAGGAGGGAGGCGGCCAAGGTGTGCTAGGGTTATGGTTGTATGAGTTGTAATACAAATGTATGTTTGTATGACTAATGAAGCCCTTGTCTACTTTAAGTAGATTAGTGGTGGATTTGGACCGGCCCAATGGGCCCGGGTCCAAATGACGATATCCATCACTACGACTTCATTACAACTCCGATCGTCGATCAGATCGGACCGATCGACTCAGTTTCCAAAACTGAATATTATGATGTGAAAAACAATTTTTCAGATCATCAAACCCTAAATGGCAAAATGACCGTTTTGCCCCTCAACAGCGGAAAATCACGATTTGACCACTGTTGACTTTTAGGAAGTCGCACTCTCTAAAATCCTCCTCCTATGCTCAACACATTGAGCTCAGTATCCGTGCGGGAATCTTGAATCCAGTACTTGTGTTACCCTCAATGGTTCAGGGATACAGCTAGCCGTGGGCCCACAACCATTGTGGCTCCGGAATCACAATTCCGGACTTGCCCATCAGATCATGGTAATAGCGTCTAGAAACATCGCCCCATGATCCCCTAGGTATCACTGATAGTACAGCAAGAACCATTGGTCTTGGTTAGCGTACAGTACGGCCTTTCAATCCATATATCCCGATCAGATCAACGACCATTGGTAAATCGAGAGTCGTTATAGATCCGATAGCTATGCGTACATCTTGGAGATCGAATAGTGACATCACGAGTGTAACTAGGTAAACCCATTTACCTAAAACACTTCTAGTACTCTGGCCAGAGATTTATACACTATTATCCCCTCAGATAGCATAGGATATCCACGCATGTCTGCGAGCGGTGAATCCTTGACAACGATGCATCGACTCCTACATGCATCGGGATCTCACCCAATCCCGCCGCCTAATGACCCCAAGTGAGTCGGCTAACGGGTCAAAGTGAGACGCCTATCATGTAGAGTCTCAATGACATTTTGAGTCGTGAGGACTAATCAGTACAACCAAGACCTCGAACTTATCCACTCGACAAATGGTAACCACTTGGAAAGTCCGAACAAGGGTAGTTCGATAGATCACCAGGTCACTATCTATCTGCATGCTCAGAACATCACAATGCTCCCTACCAATGAAACATGGTACTTCGCATCGCAGATACTAGTCTCAAGCTCGGGCGGCCTTATCCTCATTTTGATGGCCCAATCGACTAGGAACTAATTCAGAATACACAGTGACTATTAGATGTGTTTCATGATATCCGTCATACTCACTATCACATCTAACATACACTATAGCGCATTCTAGGTCTTTACTCAACGCAATTCTGCATGCTCAGAACATCACAATGCTCCCTACCAATGAAACATGGTACTTCGCATCGCAGATACTAGTCTCAAGCTCGGGCGGCCTTATCCTCATTTTGATGGCCCAATCGACTAGGAACTAATTCAGAATACACAGTGACTATTAGATGTGTTTCATGATATCCGTCATACTCACTATCACATCTAACATACACTATAGCGCATTCTAGGTCTTTACTCAACGCAATTGTTAATATTCGTACAACACAATGAAAGTAAAGAATGCCATAAATAAATACGAATATCATATATAAAGATCGTTTCATACAAGAGTCTATGAACCCACATGCCACAAGTTGGCTAGTTGGGCATCTACTCTAACAACAACAACTCCATTGAACATTAATACAACTTCAGAGGTTGAATTCTGTGAGGACTGTAATTAGCCAAGTTATTTAGTGGCTTAATTAGTTCTGGTTAGTGGTTAATCAGGAAATGTCATTCATCTTAGAGATTTATCGGTTGAGATGGATCAACTCAGACGCAATCTGATGTAATTTTCCGTGCTAAGTTGATGGTGAAAGCTCTTTCGGGTTCAGTTTAGGTCAGCATTGGTGCGAGATGATTGGGTGGCCTGTGCTGATCTCAGGAGTGTAAGCTGATAAGATTTTGGTGGAGAACTGGCTAATTGAGAGGTGCACTGGACGTATTGAATGAGATATTCAGCTTAGAAACTTTCCGGTGTGGTTATACGAGCTGGTCTGAAGTATCATATTATGAGATGATGGATTTGACCAGATCGGGTGCAAGCTGACAGGTAATTACTATGCTGTGTTTAGCCGTGCTGAGTTTGTGAGCTCACACCTTTGCTGTTGTAGTGCGATTGGGTCCAGTGTAGCAGTCTGAGCTGATAGTGAGTCAGGAATTATCATTTAGCAGAGAGCAGCAGATATGAATTGATATGAGATCACGAGCTGAGATGACCATCACGAGCTGAGTTGACCTTCGTGAGTTAGGTTGACCATCACGAGCTGCTCCAAGTATGTGCACTATGATCTGAGTATTGCGAACTATTTTGGTTTTCATAATATGAATAGAGCATCGCAATCTGACCTAAGTGACGCGTACTGGACATATTACCCTAAGCTGTTGTTGAGGTGCATTGTGATCCAAGTATCCCGTACTGTTCCGGAGATTGTAAGCTGAGTTGATGCTTTGTGCTGGTCTGAGCATGCAACCTGATATGGATAGTGAGAGCTGAGCTGATATCAGTTTTGAGCAAGGGAACTACGATTGGAAACCTCTCTACAAGATCTACATTTCTATACCAGTTTGGAGTCGTGTAGTGACTGAGCTGAGGAAGTCAAAGGGAAGCTTCGTAAGCAGTATTTCTTGATGCTTGGTCGATTTGAGTTTCATTTCAGGTAACCGAGACTTTTAAGTGTTGATTTTGTTCCTTAGTTGTTATTATTTGAGTTGGGTTCAATTTTGAGGTTGAGTTCGAGCTAGCCGAATTTTGGAACTTCGGGCGTGAGCTGTTTGAGTTTGAGCCCGAGAAGATTTTTAGAAGTTTTTACATATTGGTAACTCTCATGCGGTTTTTATCGTGAATTTCTAGCCTTGAGCTGTTGGCCGAACCAGTTTGAGTTTAATTTGTTCCAGTCGCGAACTTTGAGTTGAGGTTTTTGGTAAGATGTGAACGAGGTACAAATTGAGCTTGTATTTAAAGCTTTGGAATAAGAGTGTGAACGTATCTGATGCTTGGTGCTGAGTTTCCGTATCTGTTTGTGCTTGTTCTGAGTTGCCGAGACGATTTTCTTGAGTATATTGTCGTGTCTGTGCCTGTGTGCTGAGTTGCCAAGCTGTGTGTTTCATGATGATATTTTTATTGTTCTGTTCTTATGTTGTATGTTATTGTATGATTTTTGTTGGCATTTTCATACATACATATCATGTTGAGCCTAAATCCTTTGTTAACTGATTGTTGATGATGATATGTTAGTACCAGCAAGCAGGTTTTGAAAAATAAAATTAGGACGAGCGGGTAGCAACCGTTTACCTATTCTCCTTGCTGCGACTTGTTTGGGACGCTATGAGACGAGTGGGTAGTAACCATGCTCTCATGAGTGGGTAGCACACATATACTCACATGCATTGCGGTCACTGTTATATATGATTGCCATCTGAGTCACTGTGTTTTGGATTCCGATGATTTACTGAGAATTTGATTGCCAGTTGAGTCATTGTGCATTGATTCCCGATGATTCGTTGTAGCCCTCATGCATTGCATGACATGATATGTTGCATGTTTGTTAGATTGTTGTATTGAGATTGCTCTTCGTGCTGAGATTTGACTACTTTTTGTTGGGATAAATCTCAAGTGTTTTGGTGATGAAGTGTTAACAAGGAACAGAACCCGTAAAAGATATCATTCAAACCAAAGTGACAAGTTCTGAACAAGACTTATCATACTGAACGAAGAAATCAGCTTCTAAGTATTGTGGCCAAAAACGAATACTAGCTGGACGGTGGAAAGCGCAAAAACCAGCACGAGTTACAGAACCAGCTGATAAGAACCAACTTAGTCCTCAACCAGAAGAAGTATATCAGCCTGGTACATGGAAAATGAAAACTAGCTGACTACAGAACGACATAAGGAATTTGAAATTTGGAATGACTAAAGTGCAGTACTATCTGAAGTTATCCAGTTGACGTATCTGCCATGATTTGAAACGATGGAACTATATCAAGCTAAAACCAGACATATAGGGATACGACAACAGGACTGAAGATGGCGCAGACTTGCCAAAAACGGCAATGAATTTAATGAAGCTGTACCTTCATCGTACAAGCATTTATGGCACCACAGAAATTTCAACTTGGATGTATTCAATGTGTCTCTTTTAACATTTATTACCATTACATCCAAAGAGTATTTATAGAGAATAAGAGAAGCTATGAAGGGGTTACCGAACGCCACGAAATTATTCGAACATTAAAAATCTACCCGACTTCTTCGCAGGAGCAATGTTCATATTGAACAAGCTCAAATTGAGTGACACACGCATATATTGTTCATTTCTTTTGGTGTCACCAACTCTTCTTCACACACATTGAAGGCTTGAGTTTGATTTGTAAATCATAGACAGTGAGTGTCTGAGTGCTAGGATAGCACAACCAGCTGTGTGTTGGAAATATTGTAAAACGAACCAGGCTGCGGGTCTGTGTGTCGTGGGTTTCTAGGAGTTCTCTTGGCTGCGGGTCACGAGAGTGGGTTTGTACAAGAGTTGTATAAATCAAAGTCTTCTAGTGAAATCCTTCATGCTGTGGAAGTAGGGGAGACGTAGGAGATATTGCTCCGAACTTCCAGAAAAAAATCTCTAGTCCTTACTACTTTTACTTACACATTTGCTTAAAATTGTTCATCTTCTTGAATCGCGTTTATTCTGCATAAAACTACTTTATTACGCGAGACAACAGTATCACTGAGAAAGCTTTCAGGTGGTCACTCGGCTGGAAGTTGGCTTTGAGCTGTAGTAGGAGATATTGCTCCGAACTTCCAGAAAAAAATCTCTAGTCCTTACTACTTTTACTTACACATTTGCTTAAAATTGTTCATCTTCTTGAATCGCGTTTATTCTGCATAAAACTACTTTATTACGCGAGACAACAGTATCACTGAGAAAGCTTTCAGGTGGTCACTCGGCTGGAAGTTGGCTTTGAGCTGTAAAACTTTCGAATCGGTTTTTCAAATAAAAAATCAGTGAGGAGTTCATTCACCCCCCTCTGAACTCCCAAGTTCACTTATCGATGCTAACACTTTTGTTTTCCCTTTGGGCTACTTTGGTCGTATGTTTGACCATTTTAGGGTTTTCAGGTAGATCAGCTGGCCCGAGTGATGCATCAGTTGGTGGAGCTCCATAGGCGTTGACTATCCCAGTTATATATATTGTATCAAATCATTGCCAGGGATGCCCTATGTAGCTGTATAATTGTTGATTCGATTGTTGTTTGAGTGTATATATATATATGTTGGGATGTTGAGATGATGAGTTTTTACTGCTTGACTTTTGAATCAAAATTAGTATTTCGAGTATGCACATATTTTGAAGGACGTACTTTCTGTTCAGGGCAAAGGAAAATTTTAACCATTTTTTAAGTTTTCGCATTTTATTGTTAATTGTGTTCTTATTTCCTTTTTATGAGCACTGTCGATGACATTTTGGTATCAGAACTTAAACTGGGATAATCACGATTCTTATTCTATCACACTCGAGTCTAGGAACAATGATTGTACTCTGCATGTGCTTGAATACTTGATTTACCTGCTTTTGTGCTTACCTTTGGGCATCTCGTAGATGCTGTTGATGAGGAGAGGTAGAGTTGGTAGGTGGGTAGTGAGCGAGTCGAGAGCTTCGGATAGAGATGGGGGTGACGACGTAGCTCACCTAGTGTCCCTTTGCACCATAGAGCGAGGTAGACCGAGGTTGAGGAAAGCACTTGACTTGACAGATAGATGATATGGAGCTGGTTCTGGCTAGGTTCCAGAGGATTAATCCTCCTAGCATCATTGGTGCTGAGAGTGGACTTGCAGCTGAGAGATGGCTTGAGCACATGGAAGGAATGTTTGACCATGTGCAGTATGATTTGGAGAGGATACTGAATTTTGTGACATTCCAGTTGAGAGAGCATGCGTAGCGCTGGTGAAGGGTGAGCGATTATAGAGATGGGCTTGGTGATCTCGGTTTTAGGGATTCGGTTGATTTCTTCAGTAGCATGTTGAAGTTTATGCCTCAAACTGGAGAAAAGTGGGTTTATTGTACCGATCCTAGATCTAAGAACCCACTGGTGCCGTATTTGGAGATGTTTAGTTTTCTGTCGCTCGAGAACTAGATTAGTGAATGGTGAAATCCCCGTTGTTCAAAATTTCTCTCAAGTCCTCACATATGAGAATCCTGGATTTCCTCCGTGACGAGAGATTGATTTTAGCATTGAATTGCTGCCAGGGACTGCCCCGATTTCTGGAGCTCCTTATCGTTTGACGCCAACCGAATTGAGTGAACTTAAGGATCAATTGCGATATTTGTTCGATAAGGGCTCCATCAGACCGAGTATGTTGCTTAGGGGTTCTCCGATACTTCCTTGAGTGGTTTGGATTGCTTGCTGATGCAGAACGGGCGAGTTTTAGCTTATGCATCTCAACAGGTATGGCCTCACGAGATTAGGTATCCCGTAGACCATGAACATATTCTTAGTTCTTCTCAAGTACTTAAGAATATATTTCATGGCCTTCCAATGCATTTGGCCTGGGTTCGCTTGATATCTGCTCGTGACGCTCAGAGCATAGGCGATATCAGCCTAGTATATATCATACCATACATTATGCTACCTATTGCAGTTGCATACGACACACGTGTCATCTTCTCTATGTCGTTGTCAATCTTTGGAGATATTGACTTGAATAGAGCAACCAAATGACACATAGGTAGATGTACTCTCTTGGACTCCTCCATAAAAAACATCTTAAGTATGGTGTCGATGTAGGTCGCTCCGGTGAGTTTGAGCATCCTCTTCGATCTATCTATATATATATAAATTCGAGGAATATAGGATGCGTCACCTAAGTCATTCACCAAAATCTTTCCAAAGATCCATACTTTTGTCCACTGCAACATTCCTACATCATCCCAGTGAGTAGAATGTCATAAATTTAAAGTATGAGGAATGTCACAAAGTCCTTTACAACCATCTTGTACACGCACGATTCCTCCAGTTCTTGACGAAACAAAATTCCTTAATTGTTTCGTCAAATATCGGGTTCCAACTTCTTGATGCCTTCCTGAGATCATAAATTGATCACTGAAACTTACATACCTTATGTTCATTCCGACATATGTGAATCCCTTAGGTTGTATCATATAGATTTCTTACTTAATGATTCCATTAAGGAAAGCAGTCTTCACATCTATTTTCCATATCTCATAGTCATACCATGCAGCAATGGCTAGCCGTATCCTTGTGGACTTGAACCTAACGACAAGTGAAAAGGTTTGATTGTAGTCAAAACATTGTCTTTGAGTTTAACTAATCGTGCCTTGAAGGTTAGTACCTTACCATCAGGCTCAAATTTCCTTTTGTAGATCCATTTATATCGTACCAGGACAATTCCTTCAGGAGGATCTACTCATACTGCATGGCATCAAGCCATAACGAATAATCAGTATCGTAAATTGTATACTTCAAGTTTCTTGGATCACTTCCAACGTTATGATCACCTTGATCCTCTTCAAGTAGTAAACCATATCGGACGGGATGTCTAGGGACCCTTTTGGATCTCCTAGGACGTACTCCTCAACAACTAGTACTTGAGGTGTGGGCGGGACAATATTCGCTTTGGGTTGATCTCGAATTTCTTCAAGTTCCATCATCTTGTCTTTCCTATCCAATAGAAATTCCTTCTCCATGAAGGTTGTGCTTCTAGAAACAAACACTTTTGTTTTCATGGGATGATAGAAATAGTATTCAATTGAGTTCTTTGAATAACCCATGAAGTAATGTAAGAAGTATATCCTCATATTCTCAAGTACGAGTACTTGGCGGTTTGCCCATCCATATCTCATATGGAGTCTTTTCCATTGATTTAGTGTGGACATTGTTCACAAAAAATACTACCTTTTCGAGCGCATAGTGTCAGGCCCGGTGCTCAAAATCAAAGATTAAGCACACAATCAGAGTTAAAATTCGGAAGTTTAAAAGTGGGTTATAATTTTTATTTATTTGAATTCTCAAGATATATATACTAGATCTTTTTAAAATTATTTACAAACACATGGAGCTAACATGCTCAAAATACATGCAGACAACCAGATAGTAAAGGGCATCCAATCTCCCAGTCAATAACAACATGTATATAAATTCCAATAAGAACAGTATCAAGCCAAAAAAAATCTCAACAAATATACAGGGCATCCCCTAGTATTGACTCAATATTACATATATATACAATAACTGAGACAGTCGATCGACTCATAAGGGGCTCCACTAGCTGATGCTCCACCTAGTACAACTGATCCACCTGGATAACCTGTAATGGCCACAACACAACCAAAACAACCCCAAAGGGAAGGGGTCAAATCCCAGTACGGATATCAACATAAAACAGCAAACGAAGTACTTATGACATATGCAGTGTGATATGCAAAGCATGTCCGACAAGAAGAAATAACAAATACCAAGATCGGAGGCCAAACAAAATGGTCAATAGAAACATGTGACAATATCATCAGGAATTAGGGAGCTACCCGGGCGTTCCCGACGAAAAATAGATATGTATTATCATCAAGACTAACAGAGGCTACTCGTTCATCCTCAAGGTTCACAAAAACCACCCACCACCACCTATCTAGGTCAACGACAAAAAAGGGTTCACAAAAACCACCCACCACCACCTATCCAAGCCACAACAATCTGAGGGTGAGGGAGCGACCTGATGCATCTTCAGTGTTCTCCACCGTGAGTGTGCCAATCAACACCACTCCATGAGAGTATAGCTCAAATTAGAGCATCAATACAACAGCTGACAATAAAATCTCAAGGCCCAATATGAATATGCATATGCTCGATGCCATGGCATGTATATACACACACATGTCAAATACAACTTAGGCAAAAACACAATAAACAAACAGATAGCACATAATCTTACTCTATGAAAGTTGTAAATACATATGTGCTCCATCCGACCTGTTCGTGATCTAACCAAAATACCTCACACAAATCTCACAGCCTAGGATAGGTCATGCACTGTCAGCTCAGGCAGAAGACAGTAGCAATAGATCATGCACACACTACTCAACATAAAACTAGTACCCCAGCTAACAGGGTGTAGAAATCAAGACAGAAACTACAAGAGTCTCCAGCAGCTCGACAAGCTACACCACAACATGCGGAACAATGAAAACAACTACAACATATCACAATTTGTTCCCACTAAAAGAATTCAGCTCGAGGAACTTATCCATAAACACGGCCTAGGGAAAATCAGCTCATACTAGCTCAAATTTAATCAAAAATTAACCATACTTGTCTCAAATGAAAGTTTAGGAGAAGAGTATCAACTTACAACTCATGGTGACCTGAGCAGACGGGACAAACGGTTGGAAATGCGAAGAATAGCTCGACTCAACTATCACCGTGTTGTCTTTCACTGGCCAACCACCAGCATCAAGACTCATTGAAAAAATATGAGTTTGGAGAGAGGATTATTACGGTACCAACCTTGCTCCAAGCTAAGATGCCAATCACCGGCTATCGGGAAAATACGAAGGTCAGGTGAACAGTGAAAAGGATTTCGTGGGATATCAGCTCAGGATATGAAGAATACAGATTATAATACTTTTCTGAAAAATGACCAAAAACTTGGCTAAATATAACCTAAGTACCCCAGAAGTGCCACCAACCATCACCGGCCTCTAAGTTGATACCAGCTCGAGACATCCAAGCTCCCTCTAAGCTAACTCTAGTTCGCAACATCCAGGCCACCTCTAAGCTGAATCCAGATCAGGACATTCAGGCCATCACGAGCTCCTCAATCAGCACATAACCAATTGACCAGCTTAGCGCTATAGTACTATCGGATCATCTCGCACTACAGTACTATCTGACCAGCTCGAACTACAGTACTATCAGATCAGCTCACACTACAGCACTACAGCACTACAGCACTGTCAGATCAGCTTACACTATAGTGCTGTCAAATCAGCTCGTGCCCGACCTGATCCACTCTAATCTGATTAAAGCAATCTGAATTTCCAGAACCTCACATTTCTCCCCCACTAGGAAAATGATTTCATCCTCGAAATCAAAACATTAACCACCAATGCACCAGTCAAACACAATCAGTAGCTGAAGACCAAAATACAAAGAAATTCTACAAGCAACTCAAAATAACAACAACTATCCCACAGCAAAAACTAGAAAACAGCAGCACAACTGACTATACACAAATCAGCAGAACAATCTAACACCGGTCAAAACTAAAGTACATGGAGTAAACTTCATTCTAAAACAAGATGATGCCAATCCTGACGCATCTTGGCTTCTAACTCCCATGCAGCCTATTTTTCGTGTTATCTCCATTGAACCATAACCAAAGGAATCGTTTTGTTTCTAATCCATTTCTTCTTCCTGTCCATAATCTGAACTGGACATCGGCTCTCAACATATTGGATGGATCAGGCTCATAATTCTGCAACATGATACATGAAACACATCGTGCATCGCAGACAACTCATGTGGCAAGTGCAAACGGTACACCAAAGATCCATTCCTCTAAACAAACTCATACGGTCTTATGTAACGAGGATCTAACTTATCCTTGATTCCAAATCCCATATAATAGTACTACGAAACTAGAAACTTTCAAGAAAACTCGATCGCTAATCTGAAATTCCAAAGACCTACTTCTTTTATTTGCATACCTGTCTTGATGATCCTGGGCTGCTTTCATTTTTTTCTTAATTAGATCAATCTGGTCTCTCATATGTTTCACAAATTCGGTTGTAGACAACTGCCTGTCCCCAACTTCTTCCCAAACAATATACTGTTAAGATAAAATTTATAAGTTTTGGTGATAACAAAAATAAGACAAGAACTGGATTTAAGGAAACAATCTGGACAAACAGACGTCGCAGTTATCAGTTACGTTGTTGGAGAAAATTATATTCAGATCTCGGGACAATAGTTCACATATCGAGTATTCAGATGTTGATTAAAAGGCTACGGAATCAGATTCTGGTATTTAGATCAGTTATTCAGCTATCAAGGCTATTAGTTCAGTTATCGGGTCATTACTTTAGAAGTGAATGTTTTCAGATTCTGAGTAAAGTTGCTTCAGGATCAGATGTGATTACTTGGGAACTATTAAGATAATTCGGGTTATTTGAGTAACGGAGTTTTCAGATATCGGGACATTATTTTAGTTGTTATATTCAGATGTCGCAAGTATTCAGATTTGCATGCATTCAGATGTATCTATGTATTGAGATGTGACATAGTTACGAATACACAAGCGGCGATTTTCTCTCAGATATGATACATATAGAGAGCTATTTACTTCAAGGAAGAAAGAACTGTTTAACGAAAAGAGCTTTGAGATGTAAGTTACAAACACACTTGTAACGTAATTGTACAAATGCCTGGAATTAAGGAGATATAGTCAGATCTATTTTGGGTAAAGGTACATAGTACGCAGAGTGATTTATACGATGTTTGCCCTTTTTGGTATATCAGACAATTTAGCCGTAACGAGCGCGGTTTACCTTTCATGGTACGATACGATGCAGTGTTTAACGAAAAGAGCTTTGAGATGTAAGTTACAAACACACTTGTAACGTAATTGTACAAATGCCTGGAATTAAGGAGATATAGTCAGATCTATTTTGGGTAAAGGTACATAGTACGCAGAGTGATTTATACGATGTTTGCCCTTTTTGGTATATCAGACAATTTAGCCGTAACGAGCGCGGTTTACCTTTCATGGTACGATACGATGCAGTGGAGAATATTTTGTAGGCTAATTTTACTGACCGTTGTGGACAAAGAGTATTAATAGCTGATGTTTCAAATGAAGAAGGCTCTCTTGGTCGTCACTCTCACAGTCTGTTTTGTGGTCTCAGTGATTTAATTTGAAAAAGTTTTCTTCCTCACTCTGGGATTTCAAAAAGTATTCAATCGAAAATATCCCAAGTCCTAGAATCTCAATCTCGAAGAACTTTCAAGTTCAAGCCTCCATAGTTTTACCTTCGAGATATCTTCTGGTTTACCTTTGTAAACAGTTCTTGTTGATATAAGAACCAGAAGATTTACATCACTCATTATATTGTACTTCGTTGTATTATTCAAATTTGAGTCTGTAACAAACATGCTACGTGAAGCCGTTTGAAAAAAACCAAGATAGTTGTAAATAGCAGCTGCTTTTGCGTGTATTGGTGATAGCTAGGAGTTCACTTGGAGCGTGGCTCGGTGACTGCGTGTAGACAGAAGCTGTGTGCATCAAATTCTTCTAGTGATACCTTCCTGCAAAGGAAGAAGGGGAGACGTAGGATTTGATATCCTAACTTCCAGAAACAAACTCTGACCCTTGCACTTTTAATTATTTGCATCGTATTTGCATTTACACTGTTCACTGGTTAATTTACTTATTTCCGCACATTTACTGTTAGTCGAGAAATCAGATTTTGGACTGAGATACCTTAAATATGGTAACACAGATTTAAGTTAAATGAGGCGCTTGTAAAAATTGTTTTAAGGTTTCAAAAATTTAAAATCTCAAGGAGTTCATTCAACCTCCCCTTCTGAACTCCTAGCCTGTTTCCGATCCATATTGATCCTATCATAGGCGATTTTCACTTCCTGCCATACAAAAGTCCTCAAAGGGTGCCATCCTGATAGTTACTTTGTACAAAAATTATACCAAAGACAAAGATTCCTGCCACCCTCCACTAAAATCTATCACTACCGCTCACAGCATGTATTTGAGTGTCTGGATGGTCCTCTGAGATTGACCATCGGTTTGGGAATGATAAACAGTGCTCATGGCAAAGTTCAATCCCAAATATGACTGTAAACTCTTCCAAAACCTGGAAGTAAATATAGGATCCTATCAGATACTATAGACACTGACATACCATGCAGTCTCATAACCTTCAAAGAACAATTAATACATAGGGAATGAAGTGGGCTGACTTAGACACTCAATCTATCACTGCCCAAATCACATCACGACCTCAGTTAGAAAGAGGTAAATGGGTCACAAAGTCCATAGCAATGTGCTCCCAATTCCATTGAGGAACGTCCAAACTCTATAACATACCACCAGGTCTCATCCACTCGGCCTTGACCTACTGAAATTCAAACATCATGCCACAAAATCAACAACATCATTCTTTATGCCTTTCCTACCAGTAATAATATTTCAAGGCATGATACATCTTCTTGACTCTAGGATGAACACTGTGGAGACTAGAGTGAGCTTCTTTTAGAATTAATTCCTTCAAATCCTTCAGATTAGGAACCAACAACTTCCCTTGAAGCGTATACATCCATCAGAAGCAATAGTAAAATCATTTTACTGACCTGACTCAGATTTCAATTTCAACTCGTGAATGTACGGATCGGTACATTGTGCTGCTCTAATGTTTGAGATAATCAGTGGTTTAACCTGCATAAAAGAAACGATGAATTACTCGTCACCTCATAGAAATAATTGTCCTGTAGTTCCCAAATTCTCGTGGACCCTCGATATATACAGAGACGTCAACATCATATTCTGGACTTTCCTACTTAGGTCATCTACAAAGAGATTCACCCATCCCGGCTGATACTGTATCTCACAATCAAATCCCTTGAGTGACTCCATCCATCTACGTTGTCTCATTTTCAAATTGGACTGCGTGAATAGGTACTGCAAACTCTTGTGGTCTATGTATACCAAAAACTGCTCACCATAGAGGTATTGCTGCCAAATCTTCAACTAAAAAACAACGGCCTCCAACTCTAAGTCATGAATTGGATGGCGAGTCTCATGAGGTTTCAACTGTTGAGATGCATAAGAAATCACTTGCATGTTCTGTATCAGAAAACACACCAGTCCATTCAAAGAAGCATCAGAACACACCACAAAACCACCAGAACCTATAGGCAATGTGAGAACTGAAATTAATAAAAGATTAATTGTTGGATTAATCGGTTTTTGAAGAATTCTGGGTGTTTGGAATTCTTTTTGGAGGTATCGTTTGCATTTTCGGGAAATCACATTTAGAAAAATTCTGTAAATTTAGGAATTTTCGAGTTTGAAAGCTGGTTTTGCGAGAAATCTGAATTGTTGGTGAAATCTGTTCGTTTCGTGAGAAATCTGTTCGAATTTGAGAAATCTGGACGTTTGATGTTGCGGTGCATTTTGTAGCGATAGGTTCAATAAGCCGTCGTTTTCGTGAGATCTGTATGTCGCGAAGTAGCTGAGATCTATTGCGCTTGTATATAGAAGTCTGCGCGGCGCTTTTTTATCGTAGACGCTAGTACGTCGTCGTTTAGGAGAGATCTGGTATTGTGTTAGCGCTAGGATCTGATTTTGAGATCTTCCCGCATGTTCTTGTGTTGAGGGTGAAACAATAAAGTTTAGATAAGTTGCAACGACGCCGTTTTGGTGGACGCTTGAGGGAGAGATCTGTTTTGTGAGTTAGCGTTTGAGTGACCAGATTCCAGCGTTTGTGTTTAACGTTCCAGACTTCACCATGGTGCTGCGCGACGTCGTTTTAGCGTTAGCACTATTTCTAGCTTTTAGCGTTTTGATATTCAGATTTGAGTGTTGTATCGTTTAACGTTTTAGAGATCAGATTTCTCCGTGGTTTTGGAACGCGACGTCTAGTACCAGCTTTTGGTTTTTAGGCTATCCAGACGTTGGGTTAGCGACCAGATGCTGCTTGTGTAAGACATCAGCTTTTTGGGTTTGAGGACCAGTCGTAAGCAGCGACCAGCCGTTGGTTTGTTTTGTGACTGGTGGTTGTGATTTTAATATTGCATCGTCTGGTTTTTTTGGTGGACTTTTTAAACAGCTTTAACGTGTGTATTTATAGGAAGACTTGGACTTCAATTTGAGATGCAGATCCCATACTTAGCAAATTTTCTCCCAACTTCGGTCTTCGCTTCTAACCCTCGGGTTACTGTTCACCGTGAATTTTCTCCCAACTTCGGTCTTCGCTTCTAACCCTCGGGTTACTGTTCACCGTGAGCTTCTCCGGTGAATTTCCGTTGATTCCGGCCACCGTTGTCGCGTTTGAGGTAGAGTTGGACTCCTCTTGACGAGCTCTTTCATCCCATACCGATTTTGGAGGCTTTCGTTGGCTGGAGCAAAAGCACGAAGTTGCTGTTTTCGTGCGTGTATTTCGCTGTTCAGGTAGCCGTTAGTTTTAGTTGTAATCTTGTTCCTAGCCTTGAATTGAGCTTCCTGTTAAGTTGTATGGGGTAGAATTGAGCGCTGGTTTTAAGTGTATAGATTCCAGCCGTGACTTTCTTTGGTTGGCCGTGAGTTTTGTTGTGTAATGCCTGAGATATTGCGTATGTTTAGCAGGTTGGATTCAGATCTCTCGGGGCTTGAATTGTGGTAATTTTTGCACGAATCAGGTACGGATTGGATCTTGTAAAATCAGCGTGTTCATGGCTTGGATAATTTGTAGTTGCTGGTTGGTTGTGGCTGCCATGTTTAGTTGCCTTGTGAGGTTGCTGTTTTATGTAATAGCTGTGAATTATTGTCGTGTACAATTGTTGTTGTGCATATGATTTATGCTTATTGATTTTCCAGCATGTTGCATACACGCATGCCATTCTATTCCAGCTTTTGCAGCCATTGTTTCGTAATTGTTGCTATGCTTTCTTACCAGGATGCGAGGGCGAGCGGCGATACCGCACTCTCATCTCCCTGTTGGGTTTGTTAGCACCATGCGCCGAGTGGTTAACTACCACAGTTCATGGGTGAGGCAACGGCGGGTTGAGTTTTTTGATGCATCTGGTATTCGGGTGTAGTGTCAAGGCGAGTGGCTCATTACCACACTTTGAACACACCCCGTGGCCACTGTTGTTGCAGATTTTGTTGAGCTGTGCATTGAGTTCTTTGGCTCCCTTCCTTGGTTGTAGCCTCCGGTTGTTGTTCCTGGTCTCATGCATAGCATCTGCATTTTATTATTGCTGTTTACTGCTGTTTTATAGTTGCTCTCCGTACTGGGGTTTGACCACATGTCCCTCTGGGGCTTGGTTGTTTTCCTTGCCTGTTTTGTTGTTCAGGTTATCCAGCTGGTCGTGGAGCTGACCCAGCTAGAGGTGGCCCAGGAGGTGGTTAGAGTATCCCAGTAGCGTATAGAATATATATATGTGTCAGTATAGTTAGCCAGGGGATGCCCTGTGCTTTTGTTGTAGTTTGTTACATTCGGTTGTGGTTGTTACCAGGTATCTGATACATGTTTATGTTGTACTGTTGTCGTGGGCTTGTAGCCTTTGTTGGTTGGTGGTTTTGTTAAACTGGGATATCTATTTCGAGTATTGTTGTATTTTAAATTATATCGTTTTAAACCGTCAGGCCAAAAGCAAAAAAAAATAAAAAAATTACCCGCTTGTTAGTAGCTTCCGCTTGTGTTTGTGTGATTTTACTCTGTTGTGAGCACGAGGCCTGACATTTTTGGTATCAAAGCTTAAGCTGGGATAAGCTCTATTTCTTTGATCACACTTGAGTCTAGGCACAGTGTCGTGTGTTGCATGTGCTTGGCTATGTGATTATGTGCTGCATATTGTTGTGATATCTATGGTGTATCTGTTCTCTGTTGCCTTATCCTGTTGAGTGTATTCGTAGATGCCGCCTAGACGTCGAGGTAGAGGTAGGGGCAGTTTGAGGAATCGGCAAAATATAAAGAGGATCGACGTAGTGCTCCTAGTCGTACTCGTAGTAGACATGATGAGGAGGAGGAAGTTGGTGACTTGCCTACCCCTGTGGAGAGGATGGACATTGTGATAGAGAGGTTTCAGAGGATGAATCCTCAGGTCTTCAATGGCGACGAGTCGAGCGAGGATGCAGATTCGTGGCTTCGGAACATAATTGGTCTATTCGATCGTGTCCAGTATGACAACGAGCTTCGGTTGAGTTTGGTGACCCTCCAGCTTATGAAGGGTGCAGAGCGCTGGTGGCGAGGTGCTTCAAGTACTTTGTTGGAGACCGACGTTGGGATTACTTGGGATAGTTTTTGCGAGACTTTTAGGCAGAAGTTTGTTCCTGAGTCTTATGTGAATGCCCGTGAGAGGGAGTTTGATCATCTGGAGCAGGGCTCGATGTCTGTACGTGAGTACGCTCGGAAGTTTTCTTCTTTGTTGGCGTACGTCCCTCATGTTTCTGGTCGGGAGAGGGCCAAGAGGACCAGATTCTTAGAGGGTTTGAATGAGGAACTGTATCAGATGGTGCTGACAAGAAAACCCAAGACTTATGCTGAAGCAGTTGATAATGCTATTGATGTTGAGGAGGGTTTGAGGAGTCGTCGTACTCGTAGGCAGCAGGTAGCGCAGTCTTCGAAGTCCTCCCAGTCAGCCCATCAGCCCCAGCAGCAGCAGCAGCCGTAGGTGGCACAGCAGTCTGGCCGTCAGAGGTTTTGACCCTGTGGTCAACAGTTCAAGAAGAAGTCGGGTTCGGGCTCTTCTGGTTCAGGTAGCTCGAGCAGCAGTGGTTCTCGGGCTGAGTTCTGTGGTTTTTGTGGTGGCAATCATCCTTCTACCCAGTGTGTCGGTGTTCAGGGATTTTGAAACATTTGCGGTCAGTATGGGCATTTTGCTAGGGTGTGTCCGTCTGTGGGATCACAGCAAGCCGCAGCCCCGTCTCAGGGTCGTGGAGGACAGTATAGGGGTCGTTCCCCTCAATTTCAGCCGCCAAGGATTGGTGAGACTCCGTTCAGGCCGTTACATCAGCCTGGTCCGTCGCAAATCGAACAGTCGTCTCAGCCGTTCTATTCTGGACCTCAGCATGCTCAGGCCAACGTCATGACTAGGGAGCAGGCCGAGGAGACGCCGAGCAGGGTGATCGCAGGTACTTGTCTTGTTTTCGATATTCCTGCGCATGTGTTGTTTGACACCGGTGCATCGCATTCTTTCATTTCTGATTCGTTTGTTATTGAGCATGGTCTGTGTACCATCCCTTTGCGCGATGCTGTTTCTGTTTCTACCCATGGCGGTGTGAGCCAGTTTTCCCAGGAGGTTTTGTTAGATGGCGTGTTGCGGTTCGGTGAGCATGTGTTGTTGGCAAATTTGATCCGTCTGATGTTGTGGGATTTCGATTGTATCGTTGGGATGGACGTGTTGTCCAACTATAGGCCTCCGTGGATTGCTTCCGTGGGATTGTTCGTTTTAGGCCTTTGTCTGGCGAGAAGTGGGACTTCTACGGCCAGGATTCTCGATCGAAGATCCCGTTAGTCTTAGCGATGGAGACCTGTTTGTCTTAGCGATGGAGATTTTCAGTCTGTTGTCCTTAGGGAATGCTGGCTTCATGATCTACGCTTTGGATGCGTCTTCTTCTTCTCGTGTGCAGCTTAGCAACGTTCTCGTGGTGCGACATTTTCCCGATGTGTTCCCGGAGGAAATTCCTGGATCTCCTTCGAGGCGGGAGATTGACTTCAGCATAGAGCTGGTGCCTGGCACAGCTCCGGTTTCTCGTGCCCCGTATCGTTTGGCGCCTACGGAGTTGAGAGAACTCAAGGTGCAGTTGGACGATTTGCTGGAGAAAGGTTTTATTCGACCTAGTATGTCGCCGTGGGGAGCGCCCATTTTGTTTGTGAAGAAGAAGGATGGCTCAATGCGGATGTGCATTGATTTCCGCCAGTTGAATAAAGCGACAGTTAAGAACAAGTACCCTTTACCCAGGATCAATGATCTGTTTGATCATCTGCAAGGTTCTGTGGTGTATCGACGATTGACTTGCATTCCGTGTACCATCAGCTGAGAGTAAGAGATCAAGATGTCGCAAAGACTGCTTTTCGTATGAGGTACGGAAACTTTGAGTTCTTGGTTATGCCGTTTGGGTTGACCAACGCGCCTGCAGTCTTTATGGATCCGATGAATCGGATTTTCAGAGAGTTCATAGATCAGTTCGTGATAGTGTTCATTGACGACATCTTGGTATATTCTAAGACTCCTTGGAGCATAAGGAGCATATGCGAATTGTCCTTCAGAAGTTGCGAGACCAGCAGTTGTATGCTAAATTCTCCTAGTGCGAATTTCGGCTGGATCGCATCGTTTTCTTGGGTGTTATTTCAGCCTAGGGGATTTCCGTGGATCCCAGTAAGGTTGATGCTGTTCTGAACTGGGAGCGTCCCAGGAATGTGTCGGAGATTCGAAGTTTCTTGGGTCTGGCTGGCTATTATCGTCGTTTCATTGAATGATTTTCTAGTATAGCAATGCCGATGACTAAATTGACTCAGAAGGACAAGTGGTTTGTGTGGACTGAGCAATGTGAGAATGCGTTTCAATTGCTCAAGGATTAACTGACTACTGCACCTGTGTTGGCTCTGCCGTCCGGATCAGGTGATTTCATTGTTTGTTCTGATGCTTCGCTCAATGTATTGGGCTGTGTTTTGATGCAGAATGGTCGAGTCATTGCGTATGCCTCGCGGCAGCTGAAACCGCTTGAGACTCGTTATCCAGTCCATGATTTGGAGCGAGAAGCCATGGTCTTTGCGTTGAAGATCTGGCGTCATTACCTGTATGGCGAGCAATTTGTGGTGTACTCGGACCACAAAATTTTGCAGTATCTGTTTTCGCAGCCCGATTTGAATATGAGACAGCGTAGTTGGATGGAGCTGCTAAAGGACTTTGATTGCAAGATCAAGTATGAGTCTGGGAAGTCGAACGTAGTGGCCGATGCTTTGAGCAGAAAGGCTAGTGAGATGCTTGCTTCGTTGTATATCTCTAAGGATCAGGAGCATCTTAATACTACTGGTTGGAGATTCTACTCGGCTGAGGATTGTGTTGTGGTTTCTTCTTTCCAAGTGGAGCCACAGATTGTTTATAGTATTCGAGCAGCTCAAAGGATTGATCCTTCCATCCACGAGTTGAAGTTAAAGGTCAGGGCTGGAGAACTTGAGGATTATTGTGTTTCTTCTGAGAGGATGCTTGA